>OZ022259.1:31691342-32231342 GCA_963978905.1 Trichostrongylus colubriformis | reverse complement strand
ACATTCGGCTCAATCTGTCTTGCCCTTTAGTAGTCTGTCTGCAGCGAGATTCAGGAAAAAAAGGATCATTGAAAAATAAGAAACCTAGCGTCTACCAAGGACTACGAAATAATCGACACTCAGACCAAGTTAGTTCCAAAAAGTCGGGAACAGTGATTCGCGGTCAGCGATGAGATTCTGGAGGGGGTCAGAAAAGCTCGTCATAGTAGGGCAGTGTTTTCAATGGGCGGGGCTTCCAAAAAAGCGCGGTTGGGTTCCGGTACAGCCTAGATACACGTAGGATATGAAATACTTTCCCTAGATAGAGGTTATAGAGAGGGAACGGCGAGTTGTGGAAAGTGATCATGGGTATAGAGACGTTAGCTCAGGTACTCATAGCCATTTGTTATCGCTCCCCGTTGTCTTATCGGGTACAGCGAAGGAGTTTGGAATGACGACGTATACATGGGCTAAGGTGAACACATTGGCACTAGGAGCATTTAAAGACGGTAGTAGAGGAATTAAGGGTAAACGATTTCGTAGAAAAGCGATAAAATGTTTTGTTATCGTTGTTTTTCCGTTGTCTCACCACATCTATACAGGTCTACTTCTGCTCCCCTATATGGCTGATTCATACCCTCTGCTCCTACTATATATAATTCGCCTGTGTGTGTTTGTCCGGTCTTTCACGAAATTCATATCTCGCGTCGCAGTATAGCTGGGACCCTTAATTTTACAAGTGATATAGGGGGTGTTAAGGGAACCCCAGCAGTGGTGGACCGAAAGTGATAGCAACTGATGAGGGCTGATAAGGAGCTTTGGAAAGCAAACGTCGCCAAATCGTTTCGCTTTTGCATTGGTTCGCAGCGTTTATACTCATAGGTGTTTTGCGGAGTGGGATGGGAATTAATGATGGATGACCCGCACTGATAACGGCTGATAAGATTCGATAAGGAGCGTCAAAAGGCTGGAGTCGTCAAATTCGTTACGCCTTTCGCGTTGATTCAAGAGCGCTGACGCTCATAGGTGTTCAGCAGGGTGGGACGGGTATATTGATGGTGGGTGATCCAGCTTGATAACGGTTGATAAGATTCGATAAGGAGCATGAGAAAGCAAATGTCGTCAAACTCTTTTCGTGTTTCGCGTTGATACAAAAGCGCTGAGTTTATGGGTGTTTAGCAGAGTGGGACGGGGACATTAATAGTGGGTGATCTGAACTGATAATGGTTGATGATTCGATTAGGAGCGTGAGAATGAAAATGTCCTCGAGGCCGGATCTCTTTTACGGCTAACAGTGGAATGTTCGCATTCGCAGGTATTGTAGTGTAACGGATCTCCTTCAAGGATCTCCTTCACCGAGAGACCTCTCTCGCTGAAGGATCTCGAGCCGTTAGGTGGCAAGGCTACGTCCCGCGACCCCAGGTGGCGGATAGGGGGTAATCGCGGACCAAAAGCCACCATGTACCTGCCCTGAGACGCATGTGGATCCAGGGGATGGACTCCCTGTTTCTGCTGCGCTGAGCTGATTCATACCCTCTGTATCCGTGCAAGCGTTTCTTGCATACGTGTGGGGGCGTTCTGTATGGGGCAGTTGGTATCCTGCATTCGGTCCAGCCAAAAGCTTGCATTCTAACGACTGGGAGGTACATGGGAGGCGGTCCTCGGTCGCCTCCAACAAATAAACCCCATGTCCACTTCGGGATAGCGTGGCTAACTACCCGGAGTATACCTAGCCCACGACAGAGCCCAGCAAGCTACTCGTGGGTCTCCATCTTGCTGAAAACAGCAACAAAAATGGGCCTCATTCTCCTGAACCTGGGGGAGCCCCCAATACGGCAGCGTTGAGTAGGACCGCTCGGGAGAGGCTGCTAAAATCTCAGGGCTACAACAGGCTGCCTAAATCGAGAAGGACTGAGATGGCGATCTGTACTTACAACGCACGAACTCTTGCAGCGAGTATCGAAGATCTGATGATGCAAGCCAGGATGATCAAGTCGACGTCATCGGACTGACCAAGACGAGGAAGCATCGCCCGCTACACGCCGTGTACGAGTCTGAAGAAGTACTGTTCCTTGGAACATGCGACAGGAGGGTGTTGGCGGTGTAGGCGTTCTCGTCAACACGCATTTGATCATGAACATCGATTCGAATGAATATCTGACAACACGAATCGGACGTTTGCGATTGAAAAGATGCGGTTCAATCCCGGCTTTGACCATCTTCGTCGCTTACGCACCAACATCAAACTACGACGAGGATGAGCTGGAAGCTTTTTATGTGTAATTGGAGAAGTCCTACAAGGAAGATCACACCATCTTCAAAGTTATCGTCGGTGACTTCAACGCCAAGATCGACCCTAGAAAAACGGACCATGAGCTTCACATCGGGACTCACGGAACGGAATGGAATGAGCAGGGTGGAAGGCTGTCCGAGTTTATTATGTCGATCAACTCCATCCCTGGTAACTCACAGCTTCAAAAGCCCTCTCTGCGATGGACTTGGGAGTCACCCGGTGGACAATTCCATAATGAGATCGATCACGTCATCTTCAGTCGAAGGTTTTGCCTGACCGACGTCGCTGTTGTTCCGAAGCTCTACACGGGATCAGACCATCGACTCATCCGCGCAAAATTTCTCTTTTCGATACGTGGCGAGAGAGCCGCGAAATTTAGGGAGCGAAGACCCAAGACAGTCACCAACTGGGAATACTTCGTTTCTCTCGCTGGCGTATGGGAGGATTCCGTTGTCGAAAACATCGACGACGAGTACAATCGGCTTGTTGAGCATCTTCACGATTGTACCAGGGGGCAGAGAGTTTGGCCACAAAGAGGCGTCTCTCTTCGGAAATTCTCGAGCTGATACGCCAACGTGGAGCCGCACGAGCCGCAGGCGATTGCCAACTGACGTCCGAACTTGCGAAGCGATGCAGAGAGGCGATAAAAGGAGATCTCAAGGAGAGAAGAGCAGCAGTGCTGGCTGAAGCAGCAGAGGCTGGGAGGTGCATTCGCAATGCCCGCCGAGGCTTCGGCAGTTATAAGACCAAAATGACCGGTCTCCGGCGCCCGGACGGCACAGTTACCGCTTGAAGGGCAATGGAGAAGGACATCTACGACTTCTACTCGGATCTCTTCGATAGCCATGTCCAACTGCCTAGGAGCAATCTGAAGCAGGATGGATATGTCGTACCATCAGTTCTCCTTTGCGAAATCCAACACGCTATTTCGTCAGTGAAGAATGGTACAGCACCCGGCCCCGACAGGATCAGACCGGAACATCTGAAGAATCTTCCGCCAGTTATCGTCAAAACACTGGTCCGACTCTTCACACACTACCTGTCGGAATGCAAGGTACCCACATCGTGGAAAACTAGCAGGACTGTGTTGCTGTATAAGAAGGGAGATCCACACGACATCGGCAATTATCGTCCAATCTGCCTGCTGTCTATAGTCTACAAGCTCTTCACTCGTGTCATCTTGAATAGAATCGGTAGAACTTTAGACGAAGGACAGCCATGCGAGCAAGCAGGGTTTCGGAGAGGTTTCAGTACAATCGATCACATCCACACAGTCACTAGACTCATCGAAGTATCGCGAGAGTACAAGATGCCGTTATGTCTCACATTCATCGATTTGAAGAAAGCCTTCGACTCCGTTGAGACAGAAGCGGTTATCAAAACCCTGGGAAACCAGGGTGTGCCTACTCAGTATATAAGAGTACTTCGTGAGCTCTACAGCAACTTCACGACCAGGATGTCGCCATTCTACAAGGAAGTCATCATCGACGTGAAGAGAGGGGTTTGACGAGGCGACACTATCTCGCCTAAACTATTCAGCGCCGCTCTTGAGAACGTCATGCATCAATTGGAATGGGAAGGAATGGAAGTGAAGGTCGATGGCCGGCATCTACACCACCTTCGCTTCGCTGACGACATCGTGCTAATAACACCGACAATCCAGCAAGCGGAACGGATGCTAGCCGATTTCGACTGCGAGTGTGGAAAGATCGGTCTACAGCTGAACCTGACGATGACGATCTTCATGAGAAACGGATTGGTAACGAACGTCACCGAATGCTTCAGCTATGTGCACCTAGGTCGGGAAGTCAATATGATGAACGACTTAGCACCAGAGCTGAGCAGGAGGAAAAGAGCGGCATGGGGAGCCTTCAAGACCATCGAGGGAGTGGTGAAGAAGACGAAGAACATCCGGCTCCGCGCCCATCTCTTCGATTCCGCTGTCCTACCTGCCCTAACATACGCCTCAGAGACCTGGACTCTACGTGAGCAGGCGGAGCATGCCGTCGGCGTCATCCAACGCGCCATCGAGAGGACGATGATCGGAGTACCCCGATACACGCAAAAGCAGAGGGGAATCCGGAGTTCCGAACTCCGTCGTCGATCAAAGATCAGGGACGCCGTCGTATTTGCCAAGGAAGCGAAGATTAGATGGGCCGGAGTCATGCGATATCGTGATGACCGTTGGACCAGAGCGGTTACCGATTGGATCTCTCGGGACGTCAAACGAACACCTGGACGACCGCCGGCCCGATGGTCAGACTTCTTCACGAAAGCTCTGCGAGAAAGGAACGAGACGCTACGTGTCCCTGGAGCCAGAAACTTTCACTGGACTGCTTTGGCTCGCGACAGGGATGAATGGAGACGTTGCTGGCGCTCGCTCGAGGCTCTCGATGAATAACGGGGCGACAGGTGATACAGGTAGTGTAAAGGGCCTCAATGGTATTGTTGAGTACAGAGGCTTCAGTGGAGCTGATAACAGCCTACAGTGGCTGATAAGAACCGTTAGGAATTGGGTGGATAAAATCCTTTACATCGCTTGCTACTATACGACCTCTTGGGCAAAAGCGGATGCTCAGTACAATTGGATGAACATATTTTGTTTATGTTCTTACATCGCAGGCCGATGTATCGACCGCTGAATTGCCTAGCGTTCCAAAAGTGGTGCATTTCTCTTAATGCTGTGATCTACATTGATAACCACAACCTATATTCGTGATAGCAGAGGAAGCGGTTCACTTAGAATCATTTTCTAACGCGGTTCTGGCAGCAACACTGTTACAACCGCTAGACTATGTAAAATTCCAAATAGTGAAGCATGTTTACGAAAGCGATAAACATCGATAATAGTGATATGGATCTACCATCAATTGTAGATATCAGATGCTCAGCAAGTAATCAAATTGTTACCAGTCTATGCAATCCAGTACAAAACTATCGATCTCCAAACTATCCGAGCTTCCAATAATGACCTTAACTAGTATTGGCTGGCGCATACTTCTGCGCGCGATTCGTGTCGATGACGTGCAAAATGGGATCGATACAAAGCGGCTGGATTATACCGAAATGCTTTTTTATCACGCCGTCTTATCTGATTTTTTCCAATTCAATAGCTCAGCTGTAAGCAGAAGAAAGGTGACTTCCACTCAACTCCATACACATAGTCGTGCCGATCAAACCCATTTTGCACAACATCACCATGAATCGCGCGTAGTAGTGTGCGCCCGCCAACTGGTTGTTGATATGGTATGCTTTGCCTAGTGGTGACTGATATTTATTAACGTGCTGTACCGATAAGAGCTAATTTAATCTGATGAGAGCCTATAAAAGGGCAGTCAGTAGAGAATCATTCAATTCTTTTCGTTTTTTCGTCGAGGGCATCGGCCCTGCTACCATCAGCAAGTCTCTCTCTACGGGAGGCGTGTGGACCTAGAAGTCCAGCCACCGACGCCACGTCGTACAAAATTCGAAGTGACGTGATAATGGTAGTGTGGGTAACAAATGTTTCAAAGTGAGTCGCCACATTGAATCTAAAGGGCCGAGAAAATTATATGTGACACATTCGCGGTAAAAGTGGCGCCACTGAGCTTTGGAGGAGACGCCTTTTTTAACAGACGCTGTCCGGTGATAAGGGTGGGACGAGAACGTTAATGGCAAGTGATCCGCATTGATAACCGTTGATAAATTTGGTAAGAAGTATCAGAAGGCAAATGTCACGAAATTCGCGTTCCCGGTAACACTGGAGCGTACACTCATTATATTTGGGGGTGGGCATAAGTGGCGACTGACCAAAACTGATAACGACTGTTACAAATTACTAATAGACTTCAGCAAGTGGATTGAATGAAACCCCATGCATCATTCACTACTACAATACGACCACTATAGTAAAGCGTCTGATGGTTAGTGACGCCATGTGAGCGCATTTGTTCTACGTTCTGATATCACTTGCAGCCAGGTATCGACCGCTACGCTGCCTAGCCTTCTGAGCAATGGCTTTTGTTTCGATACTACACCGTATGTGAATGATCAAGATGCAATCTAGATTTGTGACTGTTACAGAACCAGTGGATCGTTTTGTAATTCGGTACTATTTGCAAGAATGCGCATCGACTGCTAAACCATCTCAAATTCTTTACAGTCGAGCACGTTCAGAAAAAATGATAAACATCGGTAGCTGGCAGGTGATCTACCAGCAACATATAGAGGAGTGTCTGTGGAGCAGACGTCCCTTCAGCGGTGAAGTAAGTGGGGTCGTCATGTGTGCGCTTGATTTTCGAAAAGAAGATGGTATAATACTTACTTAGTGCAGAGGAGACACGCAATAAATACAGAAATACTACATCGATCGACCTCCTTTTGTTGAGTGCTCTTTACTATGGCAGTAGAACTATCGATCGCCCAATTTTCCGAGTTTGGGTCTAAATCACGATTAGGCTGAAAACTTGTCATCTAGGGTAGTTCGACCCCCTGACCATAAATATCACATGTACTTTGCAGGAAAACGCCTAGTTCCCCTGTTTTGAGCGTTGACAGGTCCAAACCAATCATTCGCTTGGTACGCAAAAATACTGGAGATAGCGGTTCCCTGGTAGGATAAAAATTGATTTTGCACATATTTCGCATGTATGGTCTTACATGAGCACAAATGGATGAAAACTAGAAAAATGCAAAAATTTGTCCTCATTGGGGACCGAACCATTAACTATTTTCTGGGCCCCCCAAAACCATTCGGCCAAAGTTGAGAGCGGTTTTTTGCTTCATGTATGTGACCCTATCAAATGCAAAAAAACCGTTTTGAAAAAGCTCACCATGACCTGATGTGCCTTCCTTGTTAGATATTAAGTAATACGTCCGCCCACATTATTTTGTATAAATACCCAGTGAAATACATCATAGAAATACTGATAGAAATACTTTGCACATGGTAATAAAACCCTGTTACACGCGCGTATAGTTATCTGATGGTCAACAACCGAAACCCGAAAATCGCCACGCCAGCCCAGTGTTGGTGATCACTATTGGAGTGGTTATTGATATACTCGCCACCACTGAATAGGAGAATCTCCAAATATTTTCATTACTTAGCCGCAGAACACTAATGGAATAATTATGAACTGAGTGCAAGAACAATACAATTAGTGATTGCCACCTGGCGGTAGTTTCTAATGCACCCTGTTCCCAGCGTACACTTCATTCACATGCCATCGTGCTCGCTGTCAACACGTGAACACTTTGATAAACCTTTATCCACTCGTTTACGTCCCCATGTACCACTAACATCGTGGTGGCCTATCTACCATCAAGGAATCGTCATGGTGAGAGCCAACACTTTGCTATATTCTTCGCGCCATTTGCTTTGCGCATTGCCCTTGAGCTTTTGATTTTGGAGTACGGATTCTCAGTATTATCTCCTCTACAATGCTGCCGGGTGTGCACACATTGGTGCGAATGATCCCATGTGCGAAGACTCCGCACTTCATGTGCGGAAAAGTAATTGGCTAGATGCGAGAATCAGCTATACGCTGCTTAACTCCATGAGCTGAGTAGGTAAGTACTCTACTAGGGCTTATAAGCTTATATTGTTTATTAACAGGCCTGTATCAAGTTTCGTTTTCTTCAATATGCCTCGAATTTTACTTTCATGTTATAAGTGTAGGGGTTGGCGGACAAAAAGGAGTAATGATTTCTCCTCCGCTTTCAAATATTAGTGATTTTTAGCAGATTTTGAGGTGTCTTCGATCACAAATTCGACCAGAATCGGGAGCTTCCGCCAAGTTCACTAATGGCGTCACTTAAATTCAGCAGAAACCGCGCTTCCGTCGCGCCTTCACAACCTTGCTAAAGTCTGTCCTTACTGGATAGTTGAGGTAATCATACCCTATATATAAACCAGGAGTTTGGTATGTTGTTATGTCTGTTGTCCACCCTTTGGTTCAATTACCCAGGTTTAAGGTGTAGAGGGCGTGGCCTACGGGCATGGGTGAGAGCGAGAGTGTGTGACGGGTGAGAGAGCTCGATACACGCGCTGACCTTGCATGCTTCCATGTGTGACGCGCAGTAGTGTGCGCCAGCCCAACTGGTTCATATAATTGGGTCTGCAGATATCAACCACCTGATTGTAAGCAGTGCTCGGGCAACCTTCCGGGCATTGCTCGAAGTGTTCGATAAACAAAGTCGATAAACTTAGAAAAGAAGTAGGACGAGGAAGGGTATCACATAGATTGATCGACTGATGAAAAAGCTTAAACCATGTCACATCATAAAAATTAATATGAAGATTTTTTCCAAAGTAGGATCATCGCTAAGACAACTATGGAGGTCATTAATAAAAGTAACGTCACCAAGAGTTCTCTGCAAATTCATCTGTTTCTGCGAAAATGAAAGATTGCTGAAAGATGCTAGGGTATACGTGGCTTCCTAATTCACTACTGTGAATGGCGATTTATGAATCTCGTGCGACCTCACACTCTCAGAACACAAGCGATCCGAGGGTGTGAGGTCGCACAAGATTCATAAATCAAGGTGTGTATGACTAACTGTGTGTGAGTGTGTATGACTTCTTTTCGAGCATCGACCCTTTCGAAGCACCTGAATGACTCTACCGTTACATGAAAAGATGACGAAAATAGCAAAGGATGACTAACCCGCTGGGTCGGCAGTACATGCAAGGGTGCTTTGAAAGCCAGTGCTCTACGCAGATTTTCGAAATCTTACAGAGACAATTTCATTATTTCTTTCGTATACTGCTGTTCATAGGTTAGAGACACTTTTCGCGTTACCTCGAATGGCTTTAAGAGCTGTGTTATGAAATTAGATGTGCTAGAGAATACACGGAGAAAAAAATCCGAAAGAAAATGGCAAAAACGAGGCCTCCTGACAAGTGGCCTTGTACGAGGTTACCGCGTAAAACGAGCCTTTGAATCAGTTCGCATTGAATGGTATTGTGAAAAACCCTGAGATATAACTGGTTTCCCCAGATGAACGTTTCATTACCTACTGGAATTTCTTCTTTATCTTATCTTATCGCAGAATCACAGGTCCACCTAAACGCCATGTTGGAAAGAGCTTCGTCTAATGCCGGGTGGGGTCGCAGTTGATGGACGGGGTCGCAGTTGCTTCTCGCGGGCATAGCGGTGCCAGAAGGCATCGTGGCGCCGCCCGAAGCCTCGACATTTACCCGGGATTCTATCGCTGCGGCAGGGGCATAGCTGGTGCGATTATCGCGAAAAGTGCCCTAATCAAGTATTTTAAAGGGCTCGCTGACTAAAAGGAGTGCTTACATCAGGTGCAAGAATTTGACGCAGCAAGCAGAAGCGCGGTTAGCAGGGGAAAAATAAGGTGAAAGACGCGTGTCTGCGACGCTCTGCTCACCATCAATTTAACAGAAATGAGAAAAATTTTTTATACAACCGCTATTTCATCGCCAAAACCATCGTAGCATTGAAATCCCCATTGAAAAACGATTCTTCTCTCGCCCCTTCTCTTTCCTCTGCCAACTGTGAAGTTTCTGTGTTCATTTCTCGTGCGACCCCAACTTTACTTGCTACTCGCTTTTCTACAATCCACGAATCGATTCCCTCCAACATTGGTCTTTTGAATCCTGCGCTTGCGTGTGCTGTGCCCGACACCACGTGAGAGCGGAACTTATCAACCACACTTCAGGGTACTCAAATTTTGTAGCAGCGAATGAAAAGCGAATGAAATTTTGTAGCAGCGGACTTTGAGGCAGTAAATGAAAAACAATTTCTCTCGAGTTGCAATTGAAAAATTGAGAAAAATTGAAAAACTGAGGACGCGAGACTAAAGGACAACACACGAAACAGTTATACAGGGTGGTCCAGATAAAGTGTGACAGGACAAGAAAAATCAATTTTTGGGCATTAGCAGCTTTATTTTTCTTTTTGTGTTGTTATTCGCCTTTCTATTTTCTAAGTCTCACTATGTTGCGGAGCCTCAATTTTTATAGTTAAAAATGGTATCACATACTGATCGTTCAGCGTTGCTATACACAACCGCGGCTTCTCAGTTAAGGAGATTACTCACTTCCGCCAAGTATACAAAATAAAGGGTGATAAAAGAATCAAAAGCATTGGGGCAAAATATCCCTGGAATGTTCTTTTAGAAGCAGGAGCAAGTTGAGGCCTGTCACTTTCATAGTCATAAAAAATAGAAATCCCGCCGGAAATGAGTGCACGCATCCTGAAGAATTTCAGGAAGAGATTGGATGCTTGTATTGAAGCTGATGGCCGACATTTCGAATGTGATATGTAATCCCTTATGTAGACTTGTGATGGTTTGACCAAATAAAATTTTCTTATTCGGCTTGATTAGTGCAAACTTGTGGGTGGCTTTTTCCGTCACACATCATGTGGACCACCCTACAGTCGTGAAGGCCGTCTCCTTAGGGTCTCCTGATAGCTTATCTGCTATTATCCGGACGATAAGTCCAGGGTGGAGAACTACCTTCTGACCTTCAAACTTTGCAGGATCGCGTCGATAGTGGGCAGCGGATAGCTATCACTTTTAGTTACCTGGTTAACTTTCCGATAGTCCACCCACAGTCTGATCGATCCGTCTTTCTTTTTAACCAAAACTATAGGTGACGCCCAGCTCGATTTACTTGATTCAATGATGTTCCTGTCCTGCAGATCAGTGAGTATCCGTCTGAGCTCCACCCGGATGACTAATGGTCCCGGGCAAGCTTCTTGCCTTATTGGTGAAGCATCCGCTCTATCAATATTATGCTCCACCAATGTGGTCTGAGTGAGCTCCTGTACGCTCAGCGCAAAGACATGGGCATATTGCTTGATCGAAATTTCGAGCTCATCGCTGTCCTCCTCCACTCGTCTTGTTATAGTGAAGGATTTTAGCAGTCTTCCTTCTCGATCTGCTGGCAAATGTACATACGCTGTAACATGTCTCCGGAGTACTTCAAGGGTGCAGCGTCCACGATTCTCGCAGGCTCAAATGCGCTCACCTTCTCCTTAACTGGGGAAAATCTATGCTTTTGTTAAGGTGTTTGTCACCGGCAGCTTCACTGCCTCATTTCCTCCTTCCCATACCGTATCTGGTATAACGTGATCTTTGGACAAAAAAATTCCTTTACGAGTAAAGTTTTTGCACCCTACTGGTACCGTCCTTGTCTCGCCCGATCGCAAGTACACTCTCTTTGCAATGGTGACAGGAAGAAAAGAATTCGGTTCCTTTTTTCAAAGGATTCGCCATTTGAGGACACGTTCTTTTACGGGGTATGACTTCCTTCGTGCTCCAGTCAGAGTATGCGCCGATGGAGTGGTGGAACCCTGCTTGCTGAGGTCGTAGCCCAGCTGCCGAAGCGCATTGCTACCAAGCACAACACGGCGATACGTTGCTTCCTGCCATTGCTCCTCTGGAGTTTTAACCTTATCGCACCCATGAAAGACATTTTGTTGCCAGAGGCGTCAAACACCTGTTTCTGTTGGTCGGAAGGGATCTTTTCCACACAGGCATCCAGATCGAATACTCTCTTCCAAGCTGTCTGAAGCATTTGTAATGGTATAATAGTGATTTAAGAGCCCGTGTACAATAACACTGTGCATGACATAACCAGGAGATGCGCCTCCGCTGTTGTTTGCTCTCTCACCAGATCGCACTCTTGGGGCCAACAAGGCGCCACATATCCACTCTCTCAGAGAAGCGGTAAACATTCATGCCGCTCCTGCTTCGGGATTCGTATTGGCATCCATTCCTGTGACGACCTGCTTCCTGTCACCGTGGAGTCCTCTCTAAGATGCTCCAGCTTATTGCAGTAGTAGCACCTCACAGCTCGTCTACCTCGAACCCTTTTTGCCAGAGTCTCTTCCGGGCTGGGTGTGGCTTCTAGAGTTGCTATGGAGTTTCGACCATATGTAGCCCTATGGTCTGCCCTGTGTCTTCCGCCTTCATGACGTCTTCGACTTCGGCCATCCGAAACATTCCGCATTGCTGCGGCCACCTTTCTACTCCTTTTACACCTCTGTGCTACCATCTCATACACCAGTTCTTGAGGAGCGATCTCCACTGTTGTGAAAAGTTGTAGGTACTCAGGCCAATCCGTTAGCTGGCTCACCAGCTCTCCAGCCCTTGTCCGTGACAGCTCTTTTTCCGACGCAACGGGAAAGGTTTCGTTGGACAACCTTTTTAACTCCAGGCAATACCTCGTCACATCGCTTTTTTTCCTGAGGCGTAAGAGATCCATGTTAACTTTCTTTTGAGACGGGGAAACGTTTTGTCTGATGTTCGAGCGTAATCCTCCCACAAGATCATCGAAGCTCCCTTCTCTTATGTGCCTCGCTGATGCTTTTGTTACTGTCTTTGGATACCCGTCCAACTTTGACAGGAACATCAGCACGAGTAAGTCATCTCTCAGTCCAGGGTTCCGATATTTTATCGAGAATCTCATTATGAATCCTCGAAAGTTTGCCTTCAGGCATTCATATAAACCTCTACACGGGTAGGACCATAGCGGCAAATATGGAACCTATGGGGGAGCGGGGGGGGGGGGGTTCTTGTTTCAAGTGGCCGTCCATGATTTCCAGAAACCCGTACTTGGTTTGAAGGCACACTTCGCGAAAAATTGCGAGAGCTATCACGCGTTTTAGAGGATGTAGGGGCCCTGCCTCAAAACCATCAAAAACGAAGGTCCCTGCCCTCGGCCCTCGTACGAGCATTGGAAATTATATCAGGTTGTTGCAAAATTAATTTCGGTTTTAAGGTGTGCATAAATAAGTAGATTTTTACCCTGAACTATTCCATCCCAAGGAACGCCAGGCATACCATTCGGTGGGTTTTTTTTCTGCTCTTTCAGAAACTTCTATGAATGTCGCTCTAAGTTTTCCAGCCGGCCTTTTCCAGGGCTGCGTATAATCATGAACCGACGCGACTATCGAGTCATCATGCTTTATGAGTTTAAATTGGAACACTCCGCAGCGGAGGCAGCTCGTAATCTCAGCAGTGTTTTTGGGACGAATTGTCCTTGCGAACGAAAGTGGAGCTCTGGTTTAAAAAATTTGCTTTTGGCGATTTTGATCTCGAAGAGAAGTCGGGTCACGGCCGCAGGTCATCGCTTAATGATCAAGATTTAAGGAGAGCCGTCGGAGCAAATCCGGAGACGAATACTCGTACGTTAGCAGAAGACCTAGGCGTACATGCGTACATTACTCTTCAGTGGCCAGACATTTGCTGACAATCGGCAAGGTGAAGAAAATGTCGAAGTAGGTGCCTCATGACCTGACCGATGAGCAGCGTCTGGCACGTTTCGACACTTGCTCTAATCTTCTCCTGTTCGCCATAAAAATGAGCCATTTGTAAACCGTATCATAACTGTAAATGAAAACTGGGTTCTTTATGATAACAGGAAGCGGGGATTAGTCTGTGTAGATAAGGATGCTCCTCCAAAAACTTTCCTAAACCCGACCTTCACCCTAAAAAGGTTATGATTACTGTGTGGTGGTGTTGTAAAGGTGTAATCCATTACAGTTTCTTGCAACCTGGTCAGCCAGTCACAGCAGAGTCTTACTGCTGTGATCTGGGGCAAATGTATAGAAAGTTTGCCTCCAACCATTTTCTTACAGACCGCCCCTCTATTTCCTGTCATCATCAAATTCAGTCCTAAAAGGCCTGAACGCGGACTGTTCCCTTTGGTTTGTCACAAATTCGATTACTCACCTATTACACTTTACTGCGTCTGCGCTTTCAGTGTATGCATTCACTTCACTAGCGTTGTACCTCTGTTGGCTCAATTAACCTCAGCAAGTCTGGTGATCTTTTTCTTCATTAGGTGCTGAATTTCAGCTTCGTCGATTCGAATGGCTTCTTGGTTCTAAATAGAAGTGTGACTCATTCTAAGAAGAGTAGTCCGTATATCACATTAATTACAGCAAGGTTGGGAGATTCTACGATATTTGTGTGCTTTCTTCTTTTTTACTTATATCAATCCGAGGCAAACGCAACAACATATGATCCTTCGTTATCTCTGGTCATCCATCACCCTTCGGGAAGCTTATCGTATTTGACCTACTACTCGAGAAATCCGCTGACGAGAATTAAGGCATCAAATCTTCTCTCAAAACATACAATATCGAAAATTGTGCATAATGAGGCTCGGTGAAAACTCAAAGTGGTCACATTCAAAGAACTGCAGCAGTTAGTATTCCTGGTTATTGGCGTGGGGAAACCTCATCTCTCGCAGGAAATTTGATAGCTACAAAAACGAACGGTAATCGGCTGTGGAGAATGTGGGGAATTTCGCAGAACCAACCGACTAAGCCCAAATATTTCCTGCTGCATCTTCTTAGCAAAATGTGATGTGGCTGTTGTGGCCACCGCCGTTCAGAAAAAAATTCGGTGCTCTCTGCCCTTCAACTTCGCCGCTACCATATCCACCTGCTTACGGTAAACTACGGTGTGATCGTATTGCCATCTTTCCACAATAACCAGTGGATTATTTCTCGTGCGTTTCCATCAGCAACACAGAAGAATCTACTTTTAGTGCAATGTAAATCTAGACGTAAATTCTTAGTTTTCCGGTGCCCTGCCAGTGGCGCTTTCTCTTGCGATTTCTTCGTACTTCTCGTCTCAGCGGCGAGATTGTCCTGGCTTCTTTTTCGAAGATGAAGTGAAGGAAATCATGCACATGCCAACTCTCAGTTCAAGCTGAAGAATCCATACGGCCCAGCTCGAAGTTGACATCGAAGAGGGCATCGATCTCGATATCGGTAGATCATCCGGGGTAAACATCATCGTCGAGGGAAAAATTGCCAAATCACGACGATAAGTAGAGTGCGGCTGATACATCCACGAGTCATCGAGGTGTCGATCTGTCTGCACCCCACAGCGGGACGCACCCACGTGAAGTGGCGATAAAAGTCCCAAGGCGTGCTTCTCAATGCTTGTTCTGCCTAGATAGTCTCCTTGAAGGACGTCGCCTTATTGAATACATCTCTTCTCAATTATGACTCCTTTCATCATCCATAACGATGTTTTCAAGGAACAAGCATTCATGGCCGAGGTCAGTAGTCGTTTGGAAAGAATTGGACAAAAGGCCGTGCTTGACGAGCCATTCGCGTGCGTCAGTTTTGATCCAACTTGATTTCCGGCTCTCTATGGTTGTAAGGATCTATCAACTGACGGGCAAAACGCAATTAGTTCCTAGTCATTTTGTGCAGGATATATGGCTGTGATGTCCAAAGCAGTTTAATTTTTGCAAAAAAAAAAATGTTAATGAGAGTCGAGCATGCTCGATTTCGTCGACTTTAAAATGATCTAAAAAATGTCAAAAATTTATTCGAAGAAAAACCGTTAACACCGTCTTGTAGAGCGAGGAGAGCTCTATCGAATGATACAAAGCAATTCGCCAAAAAAATTATTTTCATTACGCAATTTTGAGTTGAAAAAGGTAGATATTTATTCCTAAATGCTAAAATATGAGAGACTACAAAAGGAGAAAGGTATCACCTTGTAGAGCAAAAAAAGCTCTATCGAATGCATACCTGAATGTTCTCTTCAATCTCGATGGTAGGCGAGGAAGATGAGGTGCGCAAGTGCCAATTCTTTGCCTTCAGCTATTTTCACTTCCAAACCTCATAAATATTAGGTGGTCGAAGGAATCGAAAAACATATACAAGCATTTTGTAGAGCAGAAAAAGCTCTATCGAAGACATATATAATCTTCGTCGAAAGATGGAGGGAACAATGTGAAAAATTGGGTTGAAAAAAACCGCGGGGACTTATTCCTCAACCCAATAGATGAGTCGCTTTTCATTGAACCCATTTTGCACGTAATCATGAGTCGCGCGCAGTAGTGTGCGCCATCCAACTGGTTATACATAAAAGGATCTTATGTCAGAAACTCATCGCTGAAATAAATTTACCTGTTCCCCACGTTTGAAGCACACTGGAGCCCAATTACAATTTTCGATCTGAAAACAGGACATTCCAGTACGCCCCGCCCACCGTGTGCAGAGCTTCACTTGGTCAATGTAAGGCCTTTACTTCTTGTGCCATGCCTTACCCATCGCGCACTTGTCCCCATCTCCACAGATCATTATCATGTAATGTCCAAGTTCCGCCCACCCCTACACACTCCGCTCACTGTGCCCAGACTTCTTTCTTGACCTTCAGAAACTCATCACTAATAAATCCATCTTCCCCCCACGTTTGGGGCACACTGGAACCCAATTAACAATTCTCGGTCTAAAAACGGAAACTGCGGTGCACGTCCCGCCAACCGCGGGCGGAGCTTATTTACAATAGGATACCACCTCCCATACTGCTCTAAAAATTCAGAGTCCTAGCTTTTCTGCGACGCGAGATATCAATTTCCCGCCATTCGCCTTTTGAGGCTCCTTATCAGCCCTTATCAGTTGCTATCACTTCCTTTCCCTCACCAATGATGTCCCCTTACTACCTCCTATATCAATTCAGAAATCCAGGGTCCCAGTTTTGCTGCGACGCGAGATATCAGTTTCCCGCCATTTGCCTTTCGAGGCTCCTTATCAACCCTTATAAGTTGCTGTCACTTCCGTTCCCACACCATGATGTTCCCTTACCACCCCCTGTATTACTTTAAAAATTCAGGGTCCCAGCTCTACTGCAACGCGAGATGTGAATTTCGTGACAAACACACACACTCACGCCCACACAGACACATCGTGGTCACAGACATACTTAGCCGGTTATACATATATAGTAGGATCTTTTGTATTTGGAGTGCTATCCCTATGCCGTCCTGCTGTGCCGCTGTCATCAAAAGTCGTGGTCTCTCTACGAAATATTGATGTTCTCTGAGGCTTGCTCGTTTTGTTTTTGTAAAGAAAGCCGTTTTTCTTGACCAAGCTTTTTACTTTTTTTGGTGGTCTTGTAGTAAATTCGTGTAAAAAACCATGAAAAGAGTCAAGCGGCACTCAAGTAGAAGGAAATGTTGACAGTAGGTTCAGGCACCACTTATTAAAATTTTGTCAAATTTGGTTGAGTAGAAAAACAGTTATGGCAAAAAAAAGTTTAGGCCGAGACTTTTGAGCGCTACTGTAGGTATCCCAGAGCGCTATGAAGTAGTCACCCTCAAACGCGGACTTCCTTTCATGCTTGCTAGTAATTATCCCAAAAATCAACTAGATATCAAGTTATAGGTCCGCCTGCATTATCCTATATAAATACCCAGTGAAATGCATTACTGAAGTTCTTGTACGTAACGTATAAATAAAGCCTTTGTTACACGCGCGCATAGTTATCCCTTGGTCACCAACCAACCAGAACCCAAAATCGCCACGCCATGCCTATTGCGGGTGATCTTATTGGAGCGGTTATTGATATACTCACCGACACTGAATAGGAGAATCTCGAGATATTTTCATTAGTTAGCCGCAGAACACTAATTGAATAATTAGAAACTGAGTACACGAACAATACAATTACTGATTGCCACTTGGGCGGTAGTTTCTAATGCACCTTGTTCCCCCTTACACTTTATTCACATGCCATCGTGTTCACGGTCAACACGTTCACATTTTGATAAAAATTTATACTTTCGCTTATGCCCTTATGTACGACTAACATCATGGTGGCCTATCTACAATCAAGGAATGGTCGATGGTGAGAGCACTTTGCTACATTCTTCGCGCCATTTACTGTGCACATTGTCCTTGAGCATTTGATACCTTTGGAGTCCGAAATCCCGGTATTATCTCTTCTACAATGCTGCTGGGTGAGTACACATTGGTGCGAATGACCCACTTCACATCCCGTGTGAATACTCCGCACTTCATGTGCGGAAAAGTAATTGACCAGGTGCGAGAATCAGCTATACGCCGATTAACTCCATAACCTCAGTAAGTATATACTCAACTTGTGGGGTTTATAAGCTTACCAGTCGGGTTGGCCGGCTGACGCCGGCCAACCCTCCTTGACTCGGATTGGCCGGCTTCGCCGGCCAATCCTCGTAGGGGCGGCTTCGCCGCCCCGGCAGGAGGCTCTGCGGTTTTCTGGCTTTGTAGCGAGGAGCGACTTTCGGCTCGCCGCTGGAGCGGCGAGCCGACTTTCGCATGCGCGCTCCGCGCGCATCGCGGCAGGCATAGGCCCTGATATTATGGATAATATGCGGCTTGTATATTTGTAAGCAAACCTCTAACTATCATCGGCTTTGATCGAAACCAAGGGACACCACACCCCTATAACCCCTGCCCACTGAAGGCAGATCTCCTTCAAAAAATGGCAGGGTTCAAAATACAAATATTCCGAATACAAAAAGAAACTGAAGCATCTATTAGTCTAAAAGTAGGGAAGATGGAGCGGAACGGTCAAAAAAATCCGAGAAATAAATAAGACCCCTTTCTCACCGGTAATCCTAGTGTGTAAGGCACAATCGAAGAGGGGCAAGCACATTAAGAAGAGCGGCAGCAGTTGGATGTGTCTCTTCGTGAACTCGGAGGGGCTCCGTAGTAGTTGACTTTAGGAGATTAAAAGCTTCGAGAGGACATGCATGTATCAGTTGTAGAAGAAAGGTTGGCCTTAACTGAATGCCGAGAGTACACCTGTATAACACATCGCTTTCCAATTTTAACCGAGGACAAACAGCTACTTAGTGAATATGGTAGTAATATTATTTAGAATAAGAGCCAGGCCTAGAAATTGTGTCCCACACAATTCTAACTTGCCCGACCTCTCCAGGCCCGTCCCTAATTTGTTTGTTGTGTTCTCCCTACGCTTTGGTAGTCCTTACCCAGTCCTTTCTTGCACGACCTCAACAGACCCTTTCCTAATCTTCCCGATTTTTGGAACCCATATGAAGATTTGAATTCTAGCGCCCATCAGTTTCGGCATCAGACCCGTTCCTAACTTGCTTGTTGTGAGCTCCCTACGCTTTGGTAGTCCCTACCCAGTCCCTTCTTGCGCGATCTCAACAGACCCATCCTGACCTTCCCAATTTTTGGAACCCATATGAAGATTTGAATTCTAGCGCCCATCAATTTCGGCATCAGACCCGTTCCTAACTTGCTTGTGGTGAGCTCCCTACGCTTTGGTAGTCCCTACCCAGTCCTTTCTTGCGCGATCTCAACAGACCCATTCCTGACCTTCCTGATTTTTGAAACCCATGTGAAGATTCGAACTCGAGCGCCCATCAGTTTCGGCATCAGACCCGTTCCTAACTTGCTTGTGGTGAGCTCCCTACGCTTTGGTAGTCCCTACCCAGTCCTTTCTTGCGCGATCTCAACAGACCCATTCCTGACCTTCCCAATTTTTGGAACCCATATGGAGATTTGAATTCTAGCGCCCATCAGTTTCGGCATCAGACCCGTTCCTAACTTGCTTGTTGTGAGCTCCCTACGCTTTGGTAGTCCCTACCCAGTCTTTTCTTGCGCGATCTCAACAGACCCATTCCTGACCTTCCTGATTTTTGAAACCCATGTGAAGATTTGAACTCGAGCACTCATCAGTTTCGGCATCAGACCCGTTCCTAACTTGCTTGTTGTGTGCTCCTTACACTTTGATCAGTCCCTACCCAGTCCTCGCTTGCACGACCTCAACAGACCCTTTCCTAATCTATCCGATTTTTGGAACCCAAGTGAAGACTTAAGTTCGAGCACCCATCAATTTCGGCATCAGACCCGTTCCTAATTTTTTGTTGTGTGCTCACTACACTTTGATCGTTGTGTGCTTCCTACACTTTGGTCAGTCCCAACCCAGTCCTTACTTGCGCGACCTCAACAGACCCATTCCTGACCTTCCCGATTTTTGGAACCCATATGAAGATTTGAATTCTAGCGCCCATCAGTTTCGGCATCAGACCCGTTCCTAACTTGCTTGTTGTGAGCTCCCTACGCTTTGGTAGTCCCTACCCAGTCCTTTCTTGCGCGATCTCAACAGACCCATTCCTGACCTTCCTGATTTTTGAAACCCATGTGAAGATTTGAACTCGAGCACTCATCAGTTTCGGCATCAGACCCGTTCCTAACTTGCTTGTTGTGTGCTCCTTACACTTTGATCAGTCCCTACCCAGTCCTCGCTTGCACGACCTCAACAGACCCTTTCCTAATCTATCCGATTTTTGGAACCCAAGTGAAGACTTAAGTTCGAGCACCCATCAATTTCGGCATCAGACCCGTTCCTAATTTTTTGTTGTGTGCTCACTACACTTTGATCGTTGTGTGCTTCCTACACTTTGGTCAGTCCCAACCCAGTCCTTACTTGCGCGACCTCAACAGACCCATTCCTGACCTTCCCGATTTTTGGAACCCATATGAAGATTTGAATTCTAGCGCCCATCAGTTTCGGCATCAGACCCGTTCCTAACTTGCTTGTTGTGAGCTCCCTACGCTTTGGTAGTCCCTACCCAGTCCTTTCTTGCGCGATCTCAACAGATCCATTCCTGAGCTTCCCGATTTTTGGAACCCATATGAAGATTTGAATTCTAGCGCCCATCAGTTTCGGCATCAGACCCGTTCCTAACTTGCTTGTTGTGAGCTCCCTACGCTTTGGTAGTCCCTACCCAGTCTTTTCTTGCGCGATCTCAACAGACCCATTCCTGACCTTCCAGATTTTTGGAACCCATATGAAGATTTGAATTCTAGCGCCCATCAGTTTCGGCATCAGACCCGTTCCTAACTTGCTTGTTGTGTGCTCCTTACACTTTGATCAGTCCCTACCCAGTCCTCGCTTGCACGATCTCAACTGACCCATTCCTGTCCTTACCGATTTTTGGAACTCAAGCGAGGACTTAAATTCGAGCACCCATCAATTTCGTCGCAAGCCCCGCCGCTGGTGGACGGGGCTAGTTTTAGAACGTATGTACTTCGTACACATGGGTTGGACCATACATAATCTTAACTTGCCCGACCTCTCCAGGCCCGTTCCTAATTTTTTGTTGTGTGCCCTCTACGCATTGGTCAGTCCCTACCCAATCCTTACTTGCGCGACCTCAACAGTTCAATTCCTGACCTTCCCGATTTTTGGAACCCATGGGAAGATTTGAATTCGAGCGCCCATCAATTTCTACATCAGACCCATTCCTAATTTTTTGTTGTGTGCCTACGTTTTGGTATCCCTATCCAGTCCTTACTTGCACGACCTCAACAGACCCATTCCTGACCTTCCCGATTTTTGGAACCCAAGTGAAGACTTAAATTCGAGCACCCATCAAATTCGACGCAAGCCCCGCCTCTGGAGGACGGGGCTAATTTACCCGACATTTTGAGCATTATTTCTGCGCAAGCCCCGGCCACGATGGGCGGTGCTAGGTTTAGTTCATACGATCTTCTTGTTATGATCTTCGTGCACTTTGGTCAACCCCTACACACTCCTAACTTGCCCTAACTCTCACGCCGCAGTTGAACTAAAGTGCATTGTCGACAAACACACAGTCACACAAAAACACCAAACTTCTGGTTGAACTAAGAGTGCATGTAACAGGCGGACGGACACGCACACACACACACAAACACGCCGAACTCCTGCTTTATATATATGTATAGGATATGGTCTATCAACAAGTCAAGATTAATAATCAGTTTCGTTTTCTGCAGAATGCTGAATGCTGCACATCTAACTTACATGTAATAAGTAAAGAGGGTGGCAGCCAAAAAGGTTCCCCCTCCACTTTCAAACATTAGTGATTTTTAGAAAATTTTCAGGGGTTTTCAACCGCAAGTTCGAGGACATACCTCACAGTATCTCCAAATCCGAAACATATCCCCAAATCCGAAACAGCCTTCTGCACGACCAGAATCGGGAACTTCAGCCAAGTTCACTTATGGCGTCACTTAAATTCAGCAGAAACCGCGCTTCCATCGCGCCTTCACAACCTTGCCAAAGTCTGTCCACACTGGGTAGTTGAGGGATTCATATATTGGGTCTGCTGATATCGACCAACTGTTTGCAAGCAATGCTGGCGCAAATCTTCACGCACGAAATAGTGTCTTCCATCACACAAGCTATTTTGGAACACGCGTCAGAGAAATGAGCTCCATATTTCTAGCGGAAGACGTTTTATCCTAGGTCCTAAGTCAGCCCCTTCTATGCCGATCTTCCTTCGAGGGAGCAGACATCGTCAGTATCTAGCAAGTATAGCAAGCATTTACTTGATCGATCTGCCTTCGTAGCACGTATTCTTCCTGTGCCTGAGCGAACTCCCTTCTTCGCTACGACTGGTTTCGAGACTTTCGGCGAAGCAGTCTCATCCTCACTTTCGTGCACTCCTTGTGACTGCTTGAATTTTGTTTGCGAGAAACCCCTACTGGTTGTCTTTGAAACATTTGAGAAGAGGCTGTATGGGATTTCGGATCGTAACTCATATCCATAATCAAATATAGCACAAGTATCAGGACCTCAAGGTATGGGAAACCCAGTTAACCTCCCGGGCAATGCTCAAAGTTTGGATAATCGATTGGGGAAAAGGCATGAACTACGTCACATAATAGAAATTAATATAAAAAAGTTTTCCAAAGTAGGATCATCGCTAGGACAACTATGGAGGTCACTAATAAAGTAACGCCATTGAGAGTTCTCTGCGAACTCATCTGGTTCTGCGAAAATGAAAGATTGTTAAAAGTATGCTAGGACGGAAGTGGCTTCTAATTTACTACTGTGAAGAGTTATGTAGGTTTAGTACTGAGTGTTCGAGTGGGAGGTTGCACGAGATTCATAAATCAAGGTGTGTATGACTGAGTGTGTATGAGTGTGTATGACTTCCTTTTAAGCATCGAGCCCTGGGCTTGCATTAGGTGCAAAAACCTGACGCGGTAAGCAGAAGCGCGCGTAGCAGGGAAAGAAAGGTGAAAAGCGCATGTCCGCGAGGCTTTGTACACCATCAGTTTACCAGAACTGAGAAGAAGTTTTTATTAAACCGCTATTTCATAGCCAATACCATCGTAACATTGAAACCCATTAAAAACGATTCTCCTCTCGTTCGTTCTCTATCCTCTGTCAACTGTGAAGTTTCTGTGTTTATATCTCGTACGACTCCAACTCTAATTGCTACCCGCTTTTATACAATCCACAAACCACAGTTTCCTCATTTTCCTCCATCTACGATTCTTTGAAGCCAGCGCCTGCGTGTGCGCTTTAGGTACTTAAATATTGTAGCAGCGTCCTGGATTTTGTAGTAGATAAAAAACTATTTCTACCGAGTCTCAATTGATCATTTTTCCGTGGCCTTCACAAATACAAGCTGTAACATTGTACATGATCGGTCTGCCCTCAAAATAAAAGTAGACGTAATAGTAGTGGGGGAGAAGGAGACTTTAAAGGGGGTAATACGAGAGTGCGTGAGGCAATGCTGATTCGCTTAGGGCTTGTCCTTCAGCGCCAACGCGGACTCTTCGTGTTCAGAGCCTCCGCACCACCATTAGTATGTCCATCTTCGCTCTCTTAACCAGGCAATCGTATGGAATGAACGCTTAAGTGGTTGGGGAGGAAGGTCTTTCCAACCGTACCCACAAGCAAGCTCCTACGCTTACACGTATGTACAATCAAGAGGTTCTCATTGAGAACGATGGCGGTTGTTATTATTAGGCTGGTGCATAACGCTTGCAACACATACAACATTTACTTTTTGCCTCAAATCCGGAAAATCAAATTAGATGAATCTGAGCTGTATGATAATCATTGGCATCAATCTCTCACCTACAACCAGTGAACAGATGCCCAATGCCTCGACGGTTCACATGATACGTCTAGAAGAACTCATGTATACACATTTAGAGTGCAGCATGATATCAAAAGTCTTGCTTTTTGGCTAACAAGTAAGGCCCTGAAGGAAGGCGCAAGATGGAGCAGAACTTCACAGCTTGCCCCTTTGTTTTTGTTCCATATTATCTCTGCAGTATGCTCAAATTCCTGACCATGAGAGTAGACAAATAATTCACTCCGGAAAAGACTAAAAGTACTGTTAGACAGTTTCTGCAGTTACTTAGCACAGAAACAAGTTGTGACGGTAGCATCGGATGGTACAGCTCTATTTGTGGTACTTCATTCTAGCGAATAGCGATGTCCTCAAAAGCTATTGTCACACGGTCAGACGACTCTCTACCACCAGAGCTATCCTCTCTTACATAGAGCACCCTATTTCATTGATTTGTAGTTTCTCACAAGCTCTTCGCCAATCAAGAACAGTACAAAAAAGATTCACGATTATTTCATGTTGCTGTTTAGTCAGAATGCCTGAGCTTCTAAGGTTCCCAAGCTGTTACAGTTTCTGAAACCTAAGATCAATTGAGAGCTCCGCAATTGTCGTATAAGTGCAGTAAATATTGCTGTTACATATCACGTGGTAAATTTTGAATTCGCTGTTGAGTCTCCACTATTATTCTTGTCGGTAGGAGTGGATTCACTGTGAGCAGGCGGGGAAAAGGGTATGTGTCTTTTGATTCTAAACTAATGGTGCAGCAAGACTAGGACAATAAACAGTGTTAATAGTGAGTGCAGTATAAATATCTTATTCAACTAGGCATACCGACGTCCCTTGTAACAAATTATAAGCCCAATTGTGGGATTTTAAATTTGCGTCGATTCTTGCTGCAGTGTGGGAAGATCACAACATATACATATCAGATAATCAATGGAGCATGATCTAACTCAATATGTTAGCTTTAGGGATCGTGCACGGAAAAATCAGTTTCTCTGTTACCCACATGTTTATGTTGTATTTACCCAGTGAGGTCTCATGCAAAGTTTCACGCAGAAAGTGAGAATCCTTATTGTTAGTTAAGATACAGGGACTCAAAGTTGAGTCCAAGGGGGCGCGACTCCAGAGTGAGTGCCCCACCACCCCCCCCCCACCGTATGCAGCAGCCGCAGACGCATAGTGGGAGCAGAAGGCTACGTGAACAGCACCACTCTTCGTCTTCGACCGCGGCAGGCATTTACTCTGAGGCCACACTCCCCCAGTCATCACTTCGTGCTATATCTTAGTCGGCTTGTCACTTTTTAACGTGAAACTTTGCATGCGGCCTTTTTATGCAAATACAACATAGATATATGGGTAACAGAGAAACTCATTTTTTCGTGCACGATTCCTCTAATACTTAGTGAAGCTCGAGAGTAATAGAACACGATCAATTTTCAAAATGTTGCGAGACTTGTGCACTATCTTTGTACGTTCACGCTCTCCTATTTTATGATGCACGTTTTCCGGCTTATTCGTCGTGCAGATTCACTTGAATCTGCGATATAATATAGGCATGCACAGCACATGGTGTGCTTACTTGTCGGAAGCAAGGAAGGGTCCACATGCTGTCGCTAGTCTTTATTCAGCAGCTACGTGTCTCTTTCTTCTCAGGCCTAATTTTCCATAGCGACCATTTCTCCTACAGTTCTCTCCTCCAGAACATTGTAATTAATTGCGGTCGACGGCTGCAGTTTAGCGTTCGTTTACAACGAAGTAATTCCTCGCACAAGTCAGCTGCGCGTTCAACAGTGAATTTGATGTTATATTTTGCAGTGCACTTCATAATGGTGAAGATGGAAGGTCCAATTGTCGATGCCCAGTTTATTTTGTCTATAACTGTAATCATACACTACTTGTGTATTCTATACGTTATCTTCACGGCGAGATCAGCTAATTTGAGATCTCCCTTTTTCCATATTTTTATGATCACAGGTACAGATTGATTCCATAATTTATAAATAAATCAATCTTTATATTGAAGATTTTTATAATAGAGTTTATATAGAATAATATATAACAGAGTTTTATAATGAATTTTAAATTTAAATTTCAATTAATTTTTATTTTTAATTAACTTTCGCATCGCGAGCTGCGGCGATAAGCAGCAGTTATCAAAAATCAAAAATATCAAAATCAATAGAATTTTTGCAATAAAGATTTCGATCAGGGGTTCACAACGGGATGGGTTGAATGGAAAATTCCCGTCTTGGATCAATCTTGCGACTGCTTTGAATTTGTTTTTGATGTGAAAGCATTCTGACTGCATACTGTGTCAGCATGGTAAACGACGCCCGGCAATCTTGCAGTCACGTTTTCCCTACTGACTGATATGAGCGAGTGTGGACAGTCTCTTTTTGTTAGCCTTGCAAGTACCTGAGAACCAAATGCTACCAGTTAGGGCGTCGTTTCTCCATTCTCATGAGGGGAATTTCGTAAACTTATGGCTTCAAAATGGTTCCCATACCACCCTCCTTATTTTACCAGTTTCTGGTAATTCCACGCGTTCTACCTTCATGACCCGATTTAACAAAAAAACTAGAGTCTATAGAGCTGAAAGTAAACAAAGACAACATAAGAGTGGTCAGAGAACGGAGAATTCAGATTCTCATGGTGACTGGACAGTATACAATGGAATTTTTCAGTAATAAGGGTGATGTGAGTAATGGGAACTCCTTAAGGGGGTCACGCAAATGAAAGCTATGAATCTAAAAAGACTATATGTGGCGAAAATTTCGATGAGAAGAGCCATCTTCTCCATCAGCTACCACTTGCTTCATGGCGGCTCGCCCCTTTTCTTCCGGGCGATCCGCCCATTTTTAAAATAAAGGGGATATTTTACGGGAGATATTTTACTTCTCGGTTTTTTTCCGTTTCATTTGGTTACTTCTTCACTTCCGTACTATTGAGCACATCGACCTTCATACTTTATGATCCTTCCACATTCGGCCCGAAATACCCCCATCATTGCCTTTAAAGGCACATTCCAGGATTAGGAAAACATCGCAGTCCTTTCACATGACCTAATAGTTCCCCAAACGTGCAGGGGGCCTGTGCACATACCGAAGCGCGATGATGAGTCATCGCACCGCGCGGAGCTCTTGAAGCCAGCTCGACCGCACCCTAGAGCTCGGGCGCGCCCATCCCGTACGTGATCGTTGGCAATGACGGTGGCAATGATGGCAACAACGTGGCAAGTGAGGTTTGTGTGATAATATAGGATAAGGAAGAGATGCCAGTGATAAAGGAGACGTTGACATGAGGAAGCAGGTGATATCTTAAGTTCCTTCTGATACCAGCCAGCGGGAACTGATTCAAAGGCTTGTTTTCACGCGGTAATCTCGTTCAAGGCCAGATGACAGGAGGCCTAATTTTTGCCCTTTTCGGAGACTTTTTTCGGATTCTTCTTTGTCAGCGTGTTCCCCTGCATCTCTGATTTCATAGTTTAGCGCTTAAACCCACTCAAGGTAATCGTGGAATATGCCTTTGAGTAAAATGCTAACTTATTTTCACGATCCTTCCATGCAACCTAATGAGGTCATAAGTTCCATGGTAGGTCAGGTAGTATGGTGTAGAAGTCAACTGAAAAAATTGAATAAGAATCAAATTGCCGCACTTCGAATCGTCATAGATTAAATTCTATGAAACATGAAACAGAAGACTGGGTCAAAGAAATCGCGAGGACAACATTTAAACATGTAACAGTGTGCGACAAGCTCAGCAGCTTCTTCTGGTCCGAAACTGATTTATTAGGGGGTCCACAAAGTTCGTTGGCCATTTGTAAACAGCGTCGCGTTACGCAACGCGTTATGATTATGCATAATGATTTCGCAATACTGAAAGTACTCGCGATGGGCTATCTTCTGAACTCGCTAGCTTTCAATTTCCTTTCCTGCTCTTCCCACAATAAAGCAGTGAAGATGAGTGATAGTCACCACTACTACTACAACCTGGGTATCTCCAGACGTCAGGCCATGACCAGGAATCAGCAGTTTGGTGATAACACCCCTTCTAAGAACTGAGTGTCAAAATGGTGGACTCGCTTCACCAATGGAAACTATGGCATCGAAGAAAAAAATCAGAGGATCGAGATGCCTCTCTACCCGTTCGCTGGCGAAGGGTGCTGGGTATGTATGGAGATTATATCATGGACCGCTAAGTTCAACTTGGTGAGTTATCTTTACAAGCTCTGGAAAAAACGAATGGCCAACGAACTTCGTGGACACCCTAATATTTTTGATATGTAACCGTTCTTTACTCAAATTTGTGCGTGGCGTACTCTTCAAAAGATTTTGTGGGGCAGAAGTTGACCAATCGACTCGATAAACCCTCACCTAATATTTTAAGAAGCTTAGTGACTACATCGATGGTACTCGATATGATAGTGATCATGGCTTAATCGAGGACGACTTACTATGATCATGTTATGGTAACGAGAGTGTTATCTAGTTTTCCCTAATAATTATTTATGTGGGTGAGCTTTCCCTTTCATATTTTCCCTTCCACAGCGCTTCCATTGAACGGTGTAGTATCTTAATAGCTAAGCAGTGAGGTGGGGTGGGCTCTCAATACAACATTAATGTACAAGGTATATTACATAATACACAAGCTTTGATATTTATTCTACTTTTGAGTGAATTTCCACCTAAAGTTGAAAAAAGCAACGGAGTTTCATACGCTGCACCATTATCTTTTTCAATTACAATTTTGTGAGCAGTGTAACTAAAACAAAAACTACGAAACTGCTGCTCTTATGAGTTGTTTCGGTCACGTCGTGTATTTAGTCAAAAGGAATTATTATTGATTTGAAATGCTTAGATTCTTTCCCGATGAATGTCAAAAACTCCCATTCATAGGGAAATCCCTGAAGAAGAGGAAGTGGAGCAATGCACATCATTTGCTTGCAGAGGATAACGGTGCACTACTTTGACTGATCTGATTTCGGGATATGTGGAGCAAAGGATTTTCCTTCTGTATCTCGGTACATTTCAACGCATCCAATGTGACCCGTTTGTGTTTCGCTACAGCAGTCTGTGTGCTCTGCTCTCAGTTGCAGAAATATACGAAGATAGTTCGAATGCACAGCAACTCGTGATTTGCTCCTTGCAAAGTAATGAGAACATCATACGGTAGTAGTGTATAATGTGATTTCGGTAGATGCAATCTAATAGATAAGCATATGGTACATTCGTACTGCAACGTGATACGCACTGCAGCGGGTTGGCCAAAATGGTACTTCCATGAAAGCTGAACACTTGCGAAGATCAGACAGTTCAGCAGGCGAAACATATCGTTGCTACTGACATGGAAGCAACAGCTGTTTTCTCTTTTTGAGCATCTAATACTCAGACTGTATTCTTGGTTGATGAAGTGGCCGTTCACCCTTGCTCGTATGCCTGTACAGACAACCACCAATTTGGAAGTCTAAATTAGTTCAGCGGTTTGTGAGAGTTCTTACAATATATCGAAACAGGACGTGTTGTGTACCGACTGATTACCTCATAGGGTCGGTTGTATGGTTAGAGTGTCCAGGAACTGAGTTGAAGCACTTTTTATTGCATCACTAATATAGTTTTTAGGACACGTCCGAGAGCGTTACGGTTGCTGTCCATTTTCAGGGATTATGACCACGAAGGAACATTCTGGGATTACTTCGAATGGGTTATAGCGCTGAATTGTGAAATTAGAGGTGCTGAGGAATACGCAGGGAAAGAAAGTCCGAAAAAAGCTCCCAAAAATGACAAAATAAGTCATCCTTGCATGTGGGTTTGTACGAGATTAGTGCGGGAGAATGAGGCTTTGAATCAGTTTCCGCTGGATCATTTGAGCATTCCTCCATTACTGGAATCTCTTCCTTATCTTATCCTGTCACACAAATCGTAGGCCCCATTTGCTACGTTGCTGCTACCGTTGCCACCATTGCCAACAATCGCGTTCGGTGTGGTCGGGCCTGGGCTGTCTGGTGGAGTTGTGCTTGCCTCTCTGGCTCCATACGCTCCAGGAACTGACATCCACGCTTCGATAAAAGTACATCCTACTGGGTCGTGTGTGGGTCGAACTATCTGACGACGGCATGAGCTGTGATACCCCAATAATCCCGGAATAGGGCCCTTAAGCAAGACGTCGTAAATCCATATGCTAAAAAGTGTTTGTTAATCAAGCAGTGCAAGCATCTACAGAGGTACCACCGAAAGTCACGTGGGAAGGCGGTTAAGATACAGCTCCTCAAAATGGTGGCCGAAGGGACGCGGCTCCAGAGTGAATACCTGCCCCGTCGTCCGCCGCAGTCGGAGACGCATGATGGAAACAGAAAGGTGCGTAAAAAGTCCGCGGAAAGTAAAAACTCACCGGCGCGCTCATGCGGCGCGTGTTAGGTGACGTCACAGCCACCGCGCGGCTCGACTGTGAGCGATGGCCTACGCTGCTGCTGTTGCGTTTCAAAGGGAGTAACTTGTTCTCGCTTCACCAGCATCTTGAAACGGCTATTCTTTTTTCTACTCTGTGTGTTCCCGCGTGTACACACTGACGGAGGAGCACGGAAGCTGACGGAGGAGCACGAAATTAGGGCCACATTTAGACTTAGGCAAATCCAAAAGGCTGAAGAGATTGGCTACACCGAAATGACCAACTCTCACAGCAATCACATACAAAGTTGCCGGAGCATTAAGCGCTCGTCCCTAATTAATGAGTAAAATGCCAGCAAGATTGCTCTTATTGTAGCGTAATGCTAGCAGCGTAGGACATCGCCCATTGTCGCGTCATACTGTAGTCGTGACGTCACCTGGCACGCGCCGCATACGCGGTTGAGCTTTTCCGTAGAGTCAAAAGGTCCCACTCTCCGTTTCTGACGGCAGCAGACGACCGGGTGGGGGCATTTACTCTAAAGCCCGTCCACTCGGCCACCTTTTTGAGGAGCTGTATCCTTGCCGGATTCTCAATTTTCACGTGAAACTTTGCATGCGGTCCTTATTGAGCAAATACAACATAATTATTCAAGTAATGGAGGGACTCCTTGTCCGTCATGGCTCCTTTGAGTTCTAGTCTTTTTTTTTGTCCCGAATTTGGTTTCAGTTTTCTTAACTGGCTCTCAGTTTTCTTCGTGAATGGCATTGTTAGAGTAGAGGTTTGTTTTAAACACCGGTAAATGAATAGGAAGTCGCATCGAGACCTCTTTTCGGGGGAATCGTTTTTTTTAAGATTTTCCTCGAAGCCTCTTGGCCCCAATCACAATTTCCTATCAGCTATCAACTTCGCGGTCCCACCTCTCACTACACAGATACGTGCTAGGACTCTAAAAATCGATCTCCCTATTTGATGTGTGGCGTCTTCGGGTCACGCTACATAGGCTAGAGTTCTTTATCAATCGGGGGAACGCAACGAATTTGATGGCAGTTGCCTTTTTTCATTCTCTATGATTACGTAACCTTACAAGTGATACGGAGGTTACCACAAGAACACTGGTGATGGGACACCGATCATGATAACATGGCAGGGCACCGCACCATCGCGGGGGTTCTCCGTGCTTTCCATGCATCACTTATGTAATACGTGACTCCATCGATTTCAAGGCATGACATATAAATTCCGTGAGAAAAAGAAAGAAGTACTCAGAAACACGGATATTTATTTCGGATCATACAGAGTGTGCCATGAAGTGCCATGAAGACGGTAACACTCAAACCATGTGGCTACTGTGCAACGAAACGCAGTGATTCGCTACAGGTTGATTGTGTTTGAATCTCGTCTTTATAACAAACGCATAGAATTTTACGTGGTTTCACTTCAGCAGTAATATCAACCGAAGAAGGTACAAGATACGCTATGGCGATGACGCAAAGGGTGCCAGAGTTATCATGAACGAAAAGTTGTTTGGGAAAAAGAAAAGTTCACCACGAGAGCGATTCGAGTCCATATTTTCGATGTAATTATGGGATCTGTGCTACCAGTTTCAATGGGGATAGGATAATCAACCAGAAATCGCCCTCACGGATGTTCTGAACGGACGTAGTTGTGAGCTCCAATAAAACTGCCAACACAGTCTTTTAAACAGGCTCTACAGCAAGCAAGGGAAAGAGATCTTAAGGCCGTGTTTATCCAACATTCAAGTGATTTCCATGACTTTTGGGATGATAGCTCCTCGTGCACTCCAACTGTACTTACATATGCAGCACCATGTAAGTTCTGATTTCCCATAAGGACTCTGTGTGTCTTTCCCGAGAAACGCGTGAATCCCGCATGAACTGAGTCATTTTTCGAAGACGCGGTATCAATGTGTCTTGCCTTAATTCTCCCAGAGCACTTCGCCGCGGCTCATTTGCCATGTATTCTGTATTCCGTACTTCGTCATCGCACTGTATACGTCAACTTTTAAGATTTTGCTGGTCTTAGCAGGTTAAATATGAGCTTTTGAAATATTTGACACACCGTTCACTCCTCTCACTCTCCTTTACCGCTTCACCCCACTGGATCCTTTCTCCATGCCAATTTGATTACAAATGATGGATTCGCTATCATCATATAAGACGGATAAATTTAGCGAAAAACTGAAAATACTGCTTCATCAGCACATATGAAATGCATGCAATGAGGATTTCCTTGCTTCATTTGGCCTTTTCCATAGCATGAATTCCCAACCGAGAGAATATAGAGAAGGGAGAATATAGGGAAGAGAGGTCACACGCGAGGCACTGACGTAAATGTCAATCGCATTGAGTCGTGGGTGGTGCCACGCTATGACCAACTGACCTTATTGCCTTCAAAACTAAACTCTGGGTTGCCAAAAGTGTTTAACTCTTGCAGATGCCAACCAATGTTTTACTTGACTATTTGTACAACACTCAGAGGCCTTTCTAACCTTTGCTGCCTTATACGTCGGTGCCTATTTTGTGCTATAATCTCCATTTATAGGAATCTGTGACATTTTGGGAATCGTTGCACTGGAGTGGATTCGAGTAGAATTCAAATCAACCTCTGGTAAGCCCACGCGTGTTAAACGTTATCCAGAAGAATGTGATTCAGCCCATCTGAACTGATGGCTGGCCCTATTGCAGGACCATCCTTTGAATTAGTGACTCGATTGGCGGGAAGCATGACTGGAATTAACTTGATCACACACATCCTTGGAGGTTTTCTGATGACGTGCAACCGATTCACTGCCGTTCGCTTTCCACAACAACAGTCACAAGTCATTTCTGATCACTTAGCATTTTGAGTTCCAGCACTAGTTCACACTCATACATTTGCTCCTTGCCATTATTTCAATCATTTCAGATTTGGTGCAAGAGAAATGTGTGGGCTTTGCTCATCTTGGAGATCGTTTTATCGATTGCAATTCACTACCAAGCTCTTGATACGAATTTTCTCTACAAGCCAAAGCCTGACGGAGGATGGATAAATATCGGGCGTAGTGGCTCCATGAATGTATTGTATATTTGAAGTGCTCTCACAGTTCCGCCAGTCATTTTCTTCTAAGAAACAGATAAAGACACTCTTCTAAGAACTTAAAGGGAATCCCTTTACTCGTTCTACTTGATGGGGAGCCCCTCAACAATCCCATTTCTACTTTTGTATGCGACAACCGCACAAGACCACGAAATTGTTATCATTCTATAGTACCAGTAGATTCCCTAGAAATCAACGTGGAGCGCACATCAAGCAGGAAGTTCAGTCGAGCCCAACCTCGGTGCACGTTGTAACGACGCTCCACCGCACAGTCAGAATGCGACACGCCTCAGTAGACTGAAGCGGTCGTGCAGATGTTTCACAGTACGCCCGTCAAACTGCCACTTTACCAGAGCATCTCGTACGTCACCTCGACCTGAGTTTTGGTATTCCCTTTTATTTTGCTATTTAGACGAGGATGCGTTTTCATTTCGACAAGGATATTTTTTACAAACTGTGCCAAGCCATCAGCCTGAGAATTGTGCCTCTGAAGCTGCAGAATTGTGCAGGATTTCCTCTTGTAAGTTACAGCAACAATCCATAATTCAGGAAATTCATGTCATAGATTCGGTAATACCGGTTGTATGCGAAATAGTTAGTATTGTGATTATCTCTTACACTATTTATCTTATTCATAAGGAGCTACAGAAAGGGAACCGCAGGCTAGCTCGGGACGTGGTGAGTGCTCTTCTTTTCATATGCCATCATGATCAAATTCAGGATTGCGAAAATTAATGAAGTCAACGATGGCATTTTCAACATGCATCGTTTCGGCGAACTCCTTCTGACCCAGGTTTGCATCGAGAACCGGGAAAAAGTGGTAATTCGTCAGAGATAGGTCTGAGCAATAAGGGGGGCGAGGGAGAGTCTCGATCAGTTTCTGCCGGGTGACTTGCGAACTGTGAGGTTTTGCGTTGTTTTGCGCACCCAGTAAAAAAAATGATGCAGTTAGGCATCGAGCCTCTCCCTCACCCCCCTTATTCTCCTGACCTATCTCTGACGGATTACCACTTTTCCGGGTTCCCGATGCAAACCTGCGGCAGAAAAATTATGCACGGTAAAAATGCCATTCTTGACTTTATTGATTCTCGCAATCCAGAATTTGACCGTGATGACCTATTTTCTTCAACAGATCGTTGGCGAAATTCTGTAGATTCGAATGGTTTTTATTTCAACAAGTAAACTTGTGTCTGAGCGAAGTTATGGCCAGTTATGTTTTGGCCATTTATTCTGCACAGACCTAATATTTCCACGGCTGACAAGTCGCTTCAGTATTCTGCGAAGAGTGTGTGTAACTGAGAGGGATGAGATGTGATCGTTGAAATAGGATCCTAAAAGGCGACATGCGTACTGTGCGTGCTAGGGACAAAGTGTTAAGATGGGTACTAAGGTGAGTGCCCCGTTGTGCTTATTTTAACGTAGAACACAAAATCGGAAGCAGAAGCGACCATTGTGCTCTACGCTCAAACTTATGCGTAGAACTTGGTCAACGCTATCTTCAACAGGTACTACATACGGCGACCTCAGCTTTCACATATCGCGCTGTACACCGTATGTCACGATGCCTCTATGCCATGGCGTAGGGCACGCGTCCGATTATGGGATCACAGTGGTCTGATGTGGCACTTCAGTTAAGAGAGTTCTTTGATTTTGGCAAATCTTGGGTTGGAATTCCTTGCAGGCGCCTTTCGATCACATTAAAGGCACCATTAGGGGCAAGGGAAAACTGAGATCTGGGAGTACATGTTCTCTGAAACGAATCTTCCACTTCAGAAGAAGTGGTGAAAATCGCATTAAAAAAACGCGGCTTGGGGCCTTATGGTGACCCCGCGGTTCGGCATGCCGTTATGCGGTTATGCAGCCGGAGGAGTCGCCGTGGAGGGGCGGGACAACGATCGCGGACGGCTGCTTCAGACTTTGGCCTATTTCAGCCCACTCCAGCTAGTGACGCAGAGGACGAGAAAGAGATGGGGGATTTTCAGGTTCCTATTCCTCATTTTTTTCGCAGTTTTATGTCGTTCTTTCTCTACTATTACACTGCTGAGCAACTCTTCTTTCTTAATCCCCCAATTTGCCAAATTTACCCCTAACGGTGTCTTTGGAGTTAACAAAACAGTTCCTAAATATCAGCATTTAACTACTATTTATGGTCATGATTAGCGAGCATTACTGGAAGGTTTTTTTTCCAGGGTCTATTGTTTGTGATGGTCATCAATTGCATCATTAGCAGTTTGCAGTGTATTTACGATATAATGTCCCTTCTTCATGTAGAAACTTCTGTGTTACAATGGATTCATGATTTGGTGAGGACCTTTCCAGGTCGACCACTGTTATACTGCTTGACCCTTTCAGGCAGGGTCAAGCCTCCGTTGAGGAATCCTCAACAGAGGGGTCGTATTTGGTCCGCTAGGAAGGGGGGGGGGTCGTAATTGTTGAGGTAGGCAGTGATCAGCAGAATTTCTCAGGCTCAGGGACTAAAGTGTAAGGGAGAAGTGATTAAATTGACTAAATGGGTTCGAACCCAAAACTAGTTTAACTTAATCATCATGGAAACCTCATGCATGGTGCAATCCACAACGAAACCGGCCAGTACCAATAACTCTTTCGTTGGTCCGCTGACACCGGAACCACGTACAGAGACACCTCCGAAATTCACCGATAAGCTGTGGAAAGCGATATCTATAAACGGGTACCACCGTGGATGGACACTCCAGAAAAATGGGATGAAAGCGGAAAATTAGCTGATATGGACTTCTTCCATATCTTACTACGATCACAAGTACGTAATCTAGTGTTGGCGGCCACTATGCGGACCGGAAAAACGTTTGTATTCATTGAGAATGTGGATGAAATCCTCATGCATGGCGCATCGCGCAGAAAAGCTGACCGACGCTTCTCGCCTTCCCTCTAGGCCTTCGAGAGCGAAGGATGCATACTGTAAAAATCTCAGTAACAATGAATCGATTTTTGGAAAGATTCGTGGGAAGATCTCGCAAATTCGACGAAAAAAAGCTTCCCTCAACTGACTTTTTTGGATTTTTCTTGCTTTGTTTTGAAGATATGGCATAGCTCAGGTAGTCATTCGAAGGCGACAACCTATCAGGCCCAGCCTCACCAAAACGAACTCATATGGTTAAGTTATGGCCATTTCCGTGGAACACTTCGAAATTTTCCTCATCAAATCCTCATCTGGAAACCCATAGCGACAACTAAGCAACCATTGGAGCAAGCAAGTGGCCAATAGATAGGTCTGGGAATTATTGAGAAAACAGGTCATAGCTGTTTGAAAGATGGGCTCTGGGTAAAATTTAGAGTATTTTTGAAATGTTGGAATTTAGTATGGGGAAGATACCGCGCTCCATCGTGATCGCCGCGCCGCACGTTGCCTGAAACGAAATTAAAAGCCGATGGTGTGAAAGCCGACGATGAGAAAGATAGTGATGCGTCCTACTCGGACAATCATACGTCGACGTCCCACGTTGTTAATCCCTCAAGAAACGTTATCTGTTCTGCGACGATGACTGGATATTGGTCACCTGCGAATGAGATAGTGTTCGCGTTATCGCTCTGTGCCTTGTTCCGTCTCCTCAAAAGGGGTGCTATTTCATACGTGGTAACCAATACAAAATCTTCTTTTTGTACAGCTTTTCACATATTAAGCCACTTTATTCTCACATGTATTCGGTCGTAGTTCACTTTTTCTTTTAATCCCTTTTTCATGAAGTTTTTTTTGCATCGTCAAATGTGTATAACATGTATCCATCCTATGGAGCTTTTTCTTTTGTGCTGTACCCTACTATTTCTTATAAATCAGGGTAAATTAAAGTGTGGGGGAGGGCGCAAAATCTTCACCGACGTACCGTTCCTTCCCTATGCTTAGGCTAAAGCAGATGAGAATGAGATGCTTTTTCATGTAAGAGGTGGGGATATGAACTTTAGCCTAAGCCTAGGGAGGAAGGAGCTCAAACGTTGGTGAAAAGTTGCGCTGCTGTCCCCCCCCCCCTCCCCACTTCAACTGACTGGTGAATCCTTTAATTAATCCATATTTTCAAGGTCTAGAAATGGAATACCAGGGGCAAAAATTTGTTCATTCGACGTTTCCTCCTTACCTACCAACGATTGCAGAAATGCACTTACCTCGCTCCATGTCGAATCATGTGAGAGGAATAACACATCAGTGTTTAATTTATTGTTTATGGTTGAAGGGTCAAGTAAAACTGTCGAATAAATAATAGTTATAAGCGAGGCCTCCTGGGGACTTCATATCACAGTCTCAAAATACTGAGCAGCTGGGTTCAAAAGACAAATAATCTGGTGTTGTAGAGCAGAAAACTTCATTGAATACTTTAACAATAACAGACGTAAAAGTGGGGGTCGTATTGGGGCCGCCTTTTTTTGGGGGGGGGAGGGTCGTATTTTTTTTAAATTTTCCTCATCTGGACGCTTGACCCTGCTTTCAGGTCGATCACAGTTATCCTCCTTCATATAATCGGTCAAGTGTGTTTTATAGTGTCTTTGTTCGTGTGCGTGTTGTTTGTGTAATATGTGTGCCTGTTTCTCCGGAAATTCATATCTCGCCTCGCGGCGGTAGAATTCTGAATTCTGAAAGTGGTATAGGAGGAGGTTGGCACGGTCATCAATGGTGCTGGATTCAAACTGATACCAAGTGGAAGGTGCGGTTGCAGTGCGTTCGATGGGGAGTGTCACCGAATCCGTTGCGCGTTTCAAGGTGACGATGGAGGGGCGCTCACAGTGGCAGTGTGTAGTGATATAAGGTCATCATCAACGGCGACGAGAGATCTGAAATGAAAATGACTGACATACTGCGTAAGGAGCGTCGGAAGTCAAAAGCCGCAAATTCGTTGCGCGATTCGGAGTGACGCTGGACCGCAGTAACGGTGGGTGATCTAATATGATAAACGACGATATGGTATGACTGGCAGACGCCTGTGAGGAAAGCCGGGAGACATATGTCACATAACCTTAGTGGTCTCCGGTCGAAATTGATAACGACCAATAAAGGTTGATTACTTACTTACTTATCCTCCTTAGCTCGCATTGAGCGCTGCTGTAAGTGCCACTGGAGTGCGCAAGGTCTTCACAGTTCTCCTCCACTGCAATCTGTCCATAGCCACTATCTTTGCTTGCTGAATACTAAGTCTGCAATTAGAAAGATCTTTCGATATCTGTTTCAACCATGTTTTCTTCGGTGCTCCGCGCTGAATCTTCCAGTTATGTGGTCGAGTTCTCCATAAGGTCTTATGGGGATATCGTTCCGGCTGCATTCTGCAAACATGGCCACACCAACGAGCCGTCGCTGTTGAATTTCCATTTCGACGATTGTTTGGCGACAGCATCGGTGCCTTATCACTTCGTTTTTCAGTCGGGAGAAGCGATACACCGAGTATACGTCTATAGCATCTCATTTGAAAGGATTGCAATTTTCGTATGTAGATCGCAGTAATGTCCAAGTTTCAGAGCCGTAAAGAAGCACTGGTACCACCAGGGAGCGAAAGATCTTCATTTTCAAGTGTATCGTTATGTCATGTTTCTTCCACACACACCAGGAAAGGGTGCCAAAAACTTTCGATGCTGAACCGATCCGATACACAACTTTTGTTGATGACGCTACTTTCTGCTCCTCCACAGTCGAGCCCAGATACTTGAAATGTGGAACTCGTTCAAAAACATTTCCATTCAGATGCACCGGTGCAGCACTTCCGTCAGATGTGAGAACCTTCGTTTTATCAGTATTGATGACTAATCCATACGACCTTGCAGCTCTTTCAATTCTGGACACTATTTCACAAGCTTCAGTACCATCATTGGCAAAGGTAGCGACGTCATCAGCATACATGAGATCCGTGATAAATTGTCCATCTCCAAACTGTATGCCTGTTGGATTCACTCGAGCGGATTTCATGATGGCGTCAATGACAGTATTGAAGAGTACTGGTGACAACACGCATCCCTGACGAACGCCAGTGTTGACTACAAAATCTTCCGACAGTTCTCCCTTTATGTGAACTCTGCTGTGGGAGTCTTCATATGCGTTGCGTAGTAGTCGAGTTAGAGTATCGGGTGTGCCTTCCGCAGCAAGCGTTTCCCAAAGAGCCACCCGGTTGACGCTGTCGAATGCAGAAGCGAAGTCAATGAACACGACGAAGAGGCGCTTCCCGCAGCGAACACGTTCCTCTAGGACTTGCGTCAGGGTGAAAATTTGGTCAGAACATCGACAATTTGGACGAAAACCCGCTTGTTCCTCCCGAGTCATCTGTTTTCGTCGTCGCTGGATTCGCCCGAGTATGATTTTCGTGAAGACCTTCCCAATAATAGATAACAAGCTAATTCCGCGATAGTTCTTGCATTCGTGAGTATCTCCTTTCTTATGAATTGGTATGACGATCGCCTGCTTCCACAAAGTAGGTATACTTTCGGAAGTTCAAACAAGATGTAGCAGTAGTGCAGTCGTTGTCACCACCAGCTATCAAGGCTTCAGCTGACACACCATCGTTTCCCGCTGATTTCCCACGCTTCAAGTGATTCTTCGTAGTTCCAATTTCACCGATATCAGGGGGTTCCGCGGAAATGCGATCGAACTTTCGATTGTGAGAAGAATTCGGCTGCAATTCATTTGGTATGGGATGGTTGTGGAGCTGGTAAAAATTTTCTTCCCACCTGCCAAGTCGCTCTGTACGTGATCGTACGTAGCTGCCATCACTTTTCTTGATGTTGTCATCGACGCTTCTAATCTTCCCTCCAAGACGGCGAAGAGTTGCATATAGTCGACGATAATCTCTGCGGTTGGCCTGATTCTCAAGTTTTGCTGCAACACTGTACCAGTATTGTTTCCTTTCCATTCTGAGACGACTAGGTACGACGCGATGAAGCCCCCGGTATTTTGTAAGTCAGTCAGTTTGCATTGTTTTCGTTGATTCACTAGATCAAGAGTTTCATCGGAAATCCATGCTTGGGTGCGATGCCGGCGAAGTGGACACGTGGATATGGCGGACTTAGCAACAACCGCAGCAAATTGATCAGTTGCATCGTCAGCATTTTCGGATGTTGGTAGAACAGCGAACCTGTTTGACAGAGATATTTGGAAGTGCTATCTATAGATAGAGTCATCCAATTTGCTCCAATCTCTGCGTGATGGTATGTTCGCTGATGTCTGGTGGCTCTTCAGTTTCAGTCGTACGCACGCAAACACAAGATGATGATCAGATCCGCAGTCAGCTCCTCGCATGACACGAATATCCGAGAAAGAGGATTGAAATCAGCTTGGAATGAGAAAGTAGTCGAGCATAGCCAGATCCCTTCCATTGGGGGACCGCCATGGGTCATTAACAAAAAGATGGATGTAATTCGGTGTACTCATACGATACAACCACTCGGATTGTAGTGTTCGCCACTGGGTGAGCACATTTCCGTTATGTTATGATATCAGTTGTTTGATGTATCTAGTGCCTAACTGGCCAGACTGTTGGAAATGTGTCGAACTTAGACACTCCGATTAAACGTAAGTGATCAAAAAGAAATCCAGGTTTGTAGTTGCGATGCTACTGAACCATTCTCTGATGCGGTAACAGGAACAGTACACCGTATCGACTACTGGTTACATGAAATACCAATGGTTGTCATGTCAAGGAAATGGTAAGCATCGGCAATCAACAAATGGTTCTTCCCAGTAGAAAGAGATGTCCAATTATCAGACAAATCAGTGAAGCTATCGCACGGCACTGCTCGAGTAAGACGTTAGAGTTGCATACTAAGGAAGTGGGCGAGATTGAGCAACTGCTATCAGGGGAGTTAATATCGCATAATTCCATGCTGTGATAAACGCATTACTGAGCGCTGGCTCGACTCTAGCTCCACAAATATTCATCAATACTCAGGATTTGATGTAAGTAAGAGGTCAAAACAACCTACAGATATCAGAGTACGAATCATGTTCACTTGCTGAGAATTAGGTGCCTAAGCCTTATTGTTGGTTGATGATTCAGTCCTTTATCACTGCATATAGCATCTGCGCCTTTCTATGATTCAGCGCTCTTCACTTTTGTAACAACTGATATCGGATCAGGAAGAAATCTGTTGAAGAAAAATGTTGTTGAATCACTGATCATTTGACATTCAGGTTGAATGGTCATTATTTGAGAGTTTAGATAGTATAGCGCTCAATTTTTGGGTTCGATGGCGTCGACAAGCATCAATTTGTCCATCCTTTATGCATCTAACTCCCATATCTTCGTATTAGAGTGAATTGCCAGCCACTCATGCCTATCATTTGCTGAACATGCACCACTACTCTTTGGAAGTTTCGATGATCTAGCCAACAATAACCTTTGTTGCTCTTACAACTAGCACTGCTTTAAAAAATGGTTCACTGCTTTGCCACTGCAAATTTAGATAGCATCTAGACATTTATGTGGATCGCAATATCAGATGACAGACGGCACTATTTGGATGGCAAGATAGCTCAGCGTTTGATACGTCGCTGAGCACAATTCAGATATGCTCACACGGTGACTGTGAGCATCATACGTCAGCTGTGATGATCGTATCAAAGTAGTAACCGGCGTGCAGGATTTTCCATCAACTTGCTAGTGAACCCTATCGGCCTTAGCAGTCGTTATCAGATTCGATCCGCCACCTATCAGGTTCCCTACAACTATTAGTGTGAACACTCCACTGTCAGTTTAGAAAGCGCAACGACTTCTGTGACCTGTACCCTCTGACGTTCCTTATCGAATTTGGTCAACAGTTATTATTCTGAAGCACCCACCACTAATGTCTTCGTTCCACCCCTCAAAACACCTATGAGTGTGAGGTTGAAGCCAAAAGCGAGAAGGATCTGGCAACGTTAGCCTTTTTACTCGCCATATCAGCCCTTATCTTGCTATCAGTTTCGTGTCCTCACCACTGATGTCCCCTTAATGCCCCTATATCGTTTGCATCATTCAGGATCCCATCATTGCTGTGATGCGAGATGTGAATTTCGTGACACACAGACAGATGCATACACATGCGGACAGACATATCTATCGGATTGTCTGTACTAGGATGGGCGGAGGTGGTGCAGAGACAGGTGGCGCGCATCTCACTCTCATGGTGCGGGAATCAAATCCTCCAATAACTCCCGCGCAGGCCAACCAAGCCTCCCATTTCTCCGGGGTCGCTAAATTGGGACCAGACTAGTCCGGGAGGATAAAAATACTGACTTGGTCACCGCAAATCATTGTATAGGCCACATCACATTCACCAGCCACGACGATTCTCAATGGAACTAGAAGTGCGGTGCATTACAAGAAGGGATTGATTAACGCCGAAAAACTTAATCCTTTTTAAACTTTTTATCCTGTACTAGGACTGCTATCGATCGATGCAACCTAATTCACGCCTAACAGCCGCTAGACTACATGATTTCTTACACAGTGGTGAGGTGGCCTTCTAAAGAGCGCAGTGGAGAGGGCTGAGGTTTCCATGGTGCACTAGCAGTGATGTTTGTCCTTGGATCCGATCTTTGTCCTTTATGAATGTTTTGCTCACGAAGCAGCAATGATGTCCAACTTCTGCATAAAAACCACACTTTCTTCGTTTTGCCCCTTACTGTTCTTGACCACTAGTTTTATGTACTTATCTATTGAGACGAGCTCTGCTGCCCTGAAGCTTCCGTAACTGTTCGCATTTCAGTTCTTTATCGACTTCTTCCTTATGCTGTCGATAAATGCCTACAGCATCATTTTCCTGAGCAGCGCCTTACGACAAGAATTCCGACAACGGCTGTGCTGGAAACCTGTTGAAACGCATTCATACCATACGACTGTTACAGTCTTTTGAACATATTTGTTGGAAGACTGGAAAAATCGGCATTCTTTACTCTTATTTTTTGCTTTTATCAGAATACTTGTGGTTATTGGTTTTCATGATAAATTTGTACGCACACTGTGAAAAGATATTGTGCAGTGTCACAAGAAGTGATCTTAAGAGAAAAAACTGAACTAAGACGAACCTCGCCTGGAATTGGCACCTGATCAGCCAGCAGAGCTGTGGTTCTTTATCTCTAAATTGGTAATATTTCCGTCAATATAGTGACATTTTTGATGTTATTTTCAAGTGCGTATTTATAGCCAATAAACTTGTCATTAAGTGCATCTGACAATATTTAAGCAGATAAACTTCTCATACAACCATTATTAATGAGCGCTCTAACCAAGAATCTTACTTCGTCGCAAAAGGGGCTGGAAAGTGTGAGTGTTATCTATCCCAAGTGATTCGGTATATGTGAAAACCTTCATAATTCTGAGATATATCTGTGTCTTCATGAGGAATCTCATAACACCAAAGCTGAGATAATATGTTTTGTTATACAGTTCAGCATAAATTCTATCATTGGTAGTATTAATGCTCAAATCTAAGTGATTACTACTGAGTTCTGTAGTGTGGGTATTTTTGAGTTCTAATGTATTTTTATATTTATCTCTTGAAATACAGTCTATTTCTGTTCCTTAGGTGTATGTATGATAAGTATACCAGTTGAGCTATCACACTGTACTGCGCAAATAGCACGATGATATCGATCAACAGATATCGAAGAAGTCCATATCGCATATCATATTGTGATAAGCGCAGTACTGAGCGCTTGCTCAACTGGTCTCCCCACAAAGGCTTGTCACTATTTGGAATTTCACGTAGTTTAGCAGTCCAAGGGTTTCCGCTTATTCCTACTGGATAACGAAATTTATCGATAATCTGTTCATCTACCACTGCATATCGTTTCCTCGAAGAGGGCCACGTCTTTCGGAGGTCCAGATGATTTAGCGGTAGATACCTTTGTTACAATGATATTGGCTATCAATGTTAATGGATTAGGAATGAATTGTATTCATCCACTAATCACTTAACACTTTGGTCAAAGTGGTCACTACTGGGAGTTTAGATAGTTGAGAGATCGGTGGGTTTGTGCTCGATTGCTTCGGTTAGGAGCCAATTTTTCTATTCAGTGAGTATCTAATTCTTGGGTAGGGCTACTCACGACGGAAAATCGCTTCGCGGCGTCGCAATCGCGGCGCCACCAGTACGGCCTCCCGAATCGATTGCCCTTGGGAGCCCGGCAAAGCGTGGCTGCGTCACCTCTGCACTTCCACCCATGCCACACAGCCTCCTGCATCCATGCCACCCTGCCTCCTCCACCCATGCCACACTGCCTCGCTTGAAGGCTGCCACGCCCTGCCTGGCACTCGTACCCGCCGCGGGCGGCCACGCGATTTCCCGCCATAAGTAGCCCCACCCCTAATTCTTGCATGTTGGTAGGAGATTCGTATGCCACTATCGATGCTTGTCCTTTTGTAAACATGCACCACTATTTCGAATGTCACATAGCCTAGCGGTCATTACCCAATATTGTTGCAGGTCCCGCATGAGGGAATTCAATTGCTTTACTACAACATATATAGAGGGTGTCCCAGAATTATGGACGCCAATGTATTGCAATATTTCGTTGGCGTCAATATAGTGAATGAAAAATCAACCCATTCCCATACTCATAACTTCTGTAACAAGGCACGGCAGTCAAATGAGTTGTCCTGCTCCAACGGTGATACAAGCTCAAAGTCTCTTCATCACTCAAGTGCCCTTGACAAGCAACGTTTTCCATGCATTCCTACTCGAATCTTTCCCAGGGTTGCCTTATGTGACTCCATACTAGGATGGCTGACTCGTCAGACCTTGCTTTTAACTGAGGACCCCACAGGAGATCAATGGAATCATGTTTTGGGAGGTTTGACGGACGCCTCGGAAAGTGATGAATTCAGACAGATTGGGTCGGTACCGATTTTGAATCAGTTTGATTCTATAAACTAAGGCGCCATGTCGCTAAATCCACCAGATATTGTTCCGGAGTACCAGTGAGGCCAATGCTTCATTATGTCTATCAGGGTGTTCTTCATGTTTACATTCCCGCAAGCTTTGCGCCAAAGTCGACGGAAACCAGCAGCGTGTCATCATTGAACCCCAAATCAATCCATGGACCCGCTTGCAGGTATTCCCATCGGCACGATATACTCTACCAGATGTTGTTGGCCACAATGGGTTGCCTTTAACGGTTCGGGTCGTGAAAATTTCTCAGTTTGAATTAGTACGGTGAAGTGCATGCTACCATCGAAGCAAATGACGGCGAAGTGTATTTGAAAAGCCTTTCAAATCGTGAAAATATCATGAGCTTCACCCCAACAGTGCATCTTGACAGAAGAAGATCTTGTGCACCCACTGAGCAGCAAGTGAAAGAAAGAGCAGTGGTGCAATTTGTATAGAGGAATACAAAATAGCATGAACTCAGGACCCCATAATTCCGGGACACCCTGCAGACCGTATCCTGATCATAAAATGTAGAACGCAGTATCCAGTGACGCGCCCCATGAGTTGGACATTAGGCAATTTAGAGGTCGATACATCGGCAGCTGATATCAGAACATCCTACTATATATAATTCGCTTAGTATGTCTGTGTGTGTGTTTGTCCGTCTGTCACGAAATTCATATCTCGCGCCGCAGTAAGGCTGGGACCATGAAGTTTACAAGTGATGTAGGGAGCGGCAAGGGAACACTAATGGTGGTGGACCGAAAGTGATAGCAGCTGATAAGGGCTGATAAGGAGCCTCGGGACCAATGTCGCCAAATCCGTTTCGCCTTTCGAATTGATCCAAGAGCGCTGACACTCACAGGTAATTAGCAGGGTGGGCCAGGGATATAAATGGTGGGTGAATCGCATTGATAACGGCTGATAAGATTTGATAAGAAGGATAAAAAGGCTAGAGTCGTTGAATCCGTTTCGCTCTTCGCACTGATCCTGGAGCGCTCATACTCACAGATCTCTTGCGGAGTGGGACGGGGACATTGACTGTGGGTGATCCACATTGATAACGGTTAATAAGATTCGATAACGAGCGTAAAAAGGCTAGAGTCGTCTGAGCCATCTCACCTTTCGGTTTGATCCCAGAGCGCCATATTCATAGGTGTTTCGAGTGTTGGGACAGGGACATTAATGATGGGTGACTCGCATTGATAACGACTGATAAGATTCGATAAGGAGCTCAGAAAGCTAGAGTCGTCGAATCCGTTCTGCTTTTCGCATTGGTTCTAAAGCGTTCACACTCACAGGTGTTTTGCGGAGTGGAACGGAGACATTGACGGTGGATGATCCAGTTTGGTAACGGTTGATAAATTCGATAAGGAGCACGAGAAGGCGAATGTCGTCAAATTCGTTTCACCTTTCGATTTGATCCAAGAGCGCTGACACTCATGGGTGTTTAGCAGGGTGGGCAAGGGACATTAATGGTAGATGATGATACACATGGATAGTGGTTGATAAGATTCGATAAGGAGCGTGATAAGGGAAATGTCGCCAAGGCCGGTTCGCTTTTCCGGCTAACAGTGGAGTGTTCACATTCGCACGTATTGTAGGGCACGGGGGCTTCAACGGTATTGTTGGATACAGGGGCCTCAGTGAAACTGATAACGGCGCACAGTAGCTGATGAGAACCGTTAGGAAATGGTTGGGGGATGAAATCCCTTATATCGCTTGCTACTACTATACGACCGCTTTAGCAAAAGCGTCTGATGCTCAATGTCGTTGTGTGAACGTATTTTTTCATGTTCTGATATCACTGGCCGATGTATCGGCCGCTGAATTGCCTAGCGTTCTAAAAAATGGTGCATTTCTCTTGATACTGCGATCTGCATTGATATACTAATGATACAACCTATACTTGTGATAGCAATGCAAGCGATTCACTTGGGAACATTTTTTGATGCGGTGTTGGCAGCAACACTAGGTATCGACCGCTAGCTTATGCAAAATTCCAAATAGTGAGGCATGTTTACGGAACGATAAACATCGATACTCGGGACATGGATCTTCCATTAACGTGTAGGAGTTAGATGCTCAGAAAGTGAACAAGTTGTTACCCATCAATGCAATCGAATACAAAACTATCTACTTCTCAACTATCCATAACTCCCAATGATGACCTAAACCAGCTGGCTGGCGCACACTACTGCGCGCGATTCATGTCGATGACGTGCGAAATGGGTTCGATGCAAAGCGACTGCAGTACATCAACACAAAAATGCTTTTTATCACGCCAACTTTTCTGCTTTTTTTTCGATTCAGTAGCTCAGTTGGAAGCAGAGGGAAAGAAAGTTCCACTTTCTTCCCTACACAACTGTGGTCGTGCCGATCCAACCCATTCTGCACAACATCGCCATGAATCGAGCGCAGTAGTGTACGCCAGCCAACTGGGAATCAAAATATGTTCACACAATGGCAATGTTCATCACACGCTTTTATTGTAGCGGTCATGTAGTAGTAGCCAGCGGTGTCCTGGTTTTTACCCGACCCACTTCCTAACTGCTTTTATCATCGCTAAGCAGTCCTTATCAGATTCAATCCGTCACCATTAAAGTCTTCGTACCAACTCCTACAGCATAAGTTTGGACGTCCACTATCTGTTGGGAGTGGGAGCGGATTTCGCGACATTTGCGTTTTGGCGCTCCTTACCTGATCTTATCAACCGCTGGACCACCCGCCGTTAATGTCTCCGTCTCGATTCGCAAAGAACCTGTGAGTATGAACGCTCTATGATGAACGCTTACGCTTCTTATCATAACTTATCAACCGTTATCAGTGCGGAACACCCACCGTCACTAGCTCCGACCCACCCCGCCGAACACCTATGAAGGTCAACAATCTAAGGGTCCCGCGAAAACGAAACAACTTTGATGACATTCGTCTTCCTAGGCTCCTTAATAGCTCTTATGAGCTGCCATCACTTACAGTCCATCACCGCTGAGGTTCCCTTAGCAACCACTATATCACTTGTAAAATTCAGGTCCCAGCTTCGGTGCGACGCGAGATAAGAAATTCGTGGCAAACAGACGGACACACACAGACAAATGGATCATATATAGTAGGACCGCCCATGTATCGATAAGGTGAAAATAACTCATTGCTGTCTGACTTGTTGATTTTTGCGTATTCATCCCACTATCCTACTATATCCACGGATCACCGAGGGGCTTCTCTCGCTGAAGGGTCTCGAGCCGTTAGGTGGCAAGGCTACGTGGCGCGACCCCAGGTGGCGGATAGGGGGCTAATCGCGGAAGAAAAGCCACCATGCACCTGCCCTCGAGACGCAGGTGGATTCCGGGGATGGACTCCCTGTTTCTGCAGCGCTGGGCTGATTCATACCCTCTGTATCCGTGCAAACGTTTCTTGCATACGTGTGGGGGCGTTCTGTATGTTACAGTTGGTATCCTGCATTCGGTCCAGCCAAAAGCTTGCATTCTGACGACTGGGAGGTACATGGGAGGCGGTCCGGGGTCGCCTCCAACCAATAAACCCCATGTCCACTTTAGGATAGCTTGGCTAACTACCCGGGGTAAACCCAGCCCCCACGACAGAGCCCGGTAAGCTACTCGTGGCTCTGCATCTTGCTGAAAACAGCGATAAAAATGGGATTCACTCCCCTAAATCTGAGGGAGCCCCAATACGGCAGCGTTGGGTAGGACCGCTCGAGAGAGGCTGCTAAAATCTCAGGGCTACAACAGGCTGCCTAAATCGAGAAGAACTAAGATGGCGATCTGTACTTAAAACGCACGAACTTTTGCAACGAGTATCGAAGGTCTGATGATGCAAGCCAGGATGATCAAGTACGACGTCATCGGACTGACCGAGACGAGGAGGCATCGCCCGCTACACGCCGTGTACGAGTCTGGTGAAAAACTGTTCCTTGGAACATGCGACAGGAGGGGTGCTGGCGGTGTGGGCGTTTTCGTCAACACGCACTTGATCATGAACATCGATTCGTATGAATATCTGACAATCCGAATCAGACGTTTGCGATTGAAAAGATGCGGTTCAATCCCGGCTTTGACCATCTTCGTCGCCTACGCACTAACATCAAGCTGCGACGAGGACGCTGGAAGCTTTTCACGTGGAATTGGAGAAATTTTACAAGTAAGACCACACCTTATTCAAGGTCATCGTCAGCGACATCAACGCCAAGATCGACCCTAGAAGAACGGACCACGAGCTTCACATCGGGACTCACGGAACGGAAAGGAATGAGCAGGGTGAAAGGCTGTCTGAATTTATTATGTCGATCAACTCCATCCCTGGTAACTCACAGCTCCAGAAACCCTCTCATCTGCGATGGACTTGGGAGTCACCCGGTGGACAATTCTATAATGAGATCGATCACGTCATCTCCAGTCGAAGGTTCTGCCTGGCCGACGTCGCTGTTGTTCCGAAGTTCTACACGGGATCAGACCACCGACTCATCCGCGCAAAATTCCTCTTTTCGATACGTGGAGAGGAGCCGCGAAATTCAAGGAGCGAAGACCCAAGACAGTCATCAACTGGGAATACTTTGTTTCTCTCGCTGGTGTATGGGAGGATTCCGTTATCGAAAACATCGAAGACGAGTACAACCGGCTCGTTGAGCATCTTCACGATTGTGCCAGGGGGCAGAGAGTTTGGACACAAAGAGGCGTCTCTCTTCGGAAACTCTCGAGCTGATACGCCAGCGTGGAACCGCACGAGCCGCAGGCGGAGAAGATATGTACAGCACCCGGCCCCGACAGGATCAGATCGTAACATCTGAAGAATCTTCCGCCAGTTATCGTCAAAACACTGGCCCGACTCTTCACACGCTAGCTGTCGGAATGCAAGGTACCCACATCGTGGAAAACTAGCAGGACTGTGTTGCTGTATAAGAAGGGAGATCCACACGACAATGGCAATTATCGTCCAATCTGCCTGCTGTCTGTAGTCTACAAGCTCTCACTCGTGTCATCTTGAATAGGATCGGTGGATCTCTAGACGAGGAGCAGCCATGCAAGCAAGCAGGGTTTCGGAGAGGATTCAGTACTCACATCCACGCGGTCACTAGACTCATCAAAGTGTCGCAAGAGTACAAGATGCCGTTACGTCTCACATTCATCAATCTGAAGGAAGTTTTCGACTCCCTCGAGACAGAAGCGGTTATCAAACCCTGGGAAACCACGGTGTGCCTACTCAGTATATAAGAGTACTTCGTGAGCTCTACAACAACTTCACGACGAGGATCTCGCCATTCTACAAGGAAGTCATCATCGACGCGAAGAGAGGGATTCGACAAGGCGACACTATTTCGTCTGAACTATTCAGCGCCGCTCTTGGAAACGTCATGCGTCAACTGGGAAGGAATGGAGTGAAGGTCGATGGCCGGCATCGACACCACCTCCGCTTCGCTGACGACATTGTGCTAATAACACCGACAATCCAGCAAGTGGAACGGATGCTAGCCGATTTCGACTGCGAGTGTGGAAAGATCGGTCTGCAGCTGAACCTGACGAAGACGATGTTTATGAGAAACAGATTGGTACCTGACGCCCCATTTAAGCTCAACGCAACAAACAGCACCGATTGCTTCAGTTACGTGTACCTAGGTCGAGAAGTCAATATGAAGAACGACTTAGCACCAGAGCTGAGCAGCAGGAAAAGAGCGACCTGGGGGAGCCTTCAAAACCGTCAAGGGAGTAGTGAAGAAGTCGAAGAACATCCGGCTCCGCGCCCATTTCTTCGATTCCGCTGTCCTTCCTGCCCTACCTTACGCCTCAGAGACTGGGACTCTACGTAAGCAGGAGGAGCATGCCGTTGGCGTCATCCAACGCGCCATCGAGAGGACGATGCTCGGAGTATCCCGATACACGCAAGTGCAGACGGGAATCCGGAGTTCCGAACTCCGTCGTCGATCAAAGATCAGGGCGCCGTCGTATTTGCCAGTATCGCGATGACCGTTGGACCAGAGCGGTAACCGACTGGATCCCTCGGGACGTCAAACGAACACCTGGACGACCGCCGGCCCGATGGTCAGACTTCTTCACGAAAGCTCTGCGCGAAAGGAACGAGACGCTACATGTTCCTGGAGCCAGAAACGTTCACTGTACTGCTTTGGCTAGCGACAGATACGAATGGAGACGTTGCTGGCGCCTACTCGAGGCTCTCGATGAACAACGGGACGACAGGTGATACAGGTGATCCTACCATATATAATTCGCTAAGTATGTCTGTGTGTGTTTGTCCGTCTGTCATGAAATTCATATCTCGCGTCGCAGCAAAGCTGGAACCTTGATTTGCAGGGAAATTAATAGTGGATGACCCGCACTGATAACGGTTGATGAGATTCGATAAGGAGCATGAGAAAGCGAATGCCATCAAATTCATTTCGTCTCTCGCGCTGATCCAGGAGCGCTCACAGTTATAGGTGCTCAGCAGGGTGGGTCGGGGACATCAATGGTGGATGATCCAAATCGATAATAGTTTCTAAGATTCGATAAGGAGCGTGAGAAGGGAAGTGTCACCAAGGCCGGTTAGCTCCTGCGGCTTACAGTGAAGTGTTCACATTCGCAGGTATTAGGGTACGGGGACCTCAATGGTATTGTGGGTACAGGGGCCCCAGTGAAACTGAAAACGGCTTGCGGTGGCTGATTAGGACCGTTAGCAATTGGATGGGATTGAATCCTTTACATCGCTTGCCACTACTATACGACCGCTTTAGCAAAAGCGTCTGAAGCTCAGTGCCATTGGGCGTGCAATTTTGTTTGTGTTGATATCACTGGCCGATGTATCAACCGCTGAATTGCCTGGCGTTCCAAAAAAAAACGGTGCATTTCTCTTAATACTGCAATCTATATTGTCAACCATGATACAACCTATATTTGTGATAGCAAAGCAAGCGGTTTACTCGGAATCAATTTCTAATGCGGTACTGGCAGCCACATTGGGTTCGACCATTAGACTACGTAAAATGCCAGATAGTGAAGCATGTTTACGAAAACGATAAACGTCGATAATCGGGATATGGACCCACCGTCAACGTGTAGGAATTAGATGCTCAGCAAGTGAAAGAATAGTTACCGATATGCAATCGAATACAATACTATCGATGTCTAAACTATCCAAACACTCAATGTTGACCTAAACCAGTAAGCTGAGCACACTACTGCGCGCGATTCATGTCGATTACGTGCAAAATGGGTTCGATGCAAAGCGGCTGAAGTACATCAATAGAAAACTGCACTCTTCTCTGCTTCATTTCAATAGCCCTGCTGAAAGCAAAGGAAAGGAAATTCGCACTCAATTCCATACACAGTTGCGGTCGTGCCGATCAAACCCATTTTACAAACATCGCCATCAGTAGCGCGCAATAGTGTGCGCCCGCCAGCTGGTATATGTATAATCCGCGGAGTATGTCTGTCTGTCCGTATGTGTGGGTGTCTGCTTGTCACGAATTCATATCTCACGTCTCAGCAAAGCTGGAACCTTGATTTGCAGATGATGGGGGAGGGGGGGGGGGGTGGCAAGTGGACACCAATGGTGGGGGACCGGTTCTGATAACATAAGGGCTGATAAGGAGCTCCGAAAAGCGAATGTCCTCGAATCCGTTTCACCTTTCGCATTGATCCTGGAGCTTCCATATTCACGGGTCTATTGCGGAGTGGGAAGGGGCTAGTGATGGTGGGTGACCCGCACTGATAAGGGTTGATAAGGTTAGATAAGGAACGTCAAGAGCGAGTGTCGCAAAATCCGTTTCTACTCTCAACGGATGGTGAAGTGTCCAAACTCACAGTAATGTAGAAGATGATACGGGGACCTTAATGTTAACGAACTGAGTCTGATAACGACTGCTCAGCGCTGATAAGAGCCGTTAGGAAGTGGGTCGGGTAAAAAGCAGGGCACCGCTGCCTACTACTGCATGACCGCTATAATAAAAGCGTCTGATGAACACTACCATTGTGTGAACATATTTTGATTACGTTCTACAGCTGCCGATGTATCGATCTCTAAATTGCCTAGCGCCCATATAATGGGGCGCGTCTTTAGATACTGCGTTCTATGTACATTTTATGATCAGGATACGAACTATATGTGTGACAGTAAAGCGAGTGAATCATTTCCTCATGCAGTGCCACCCGCAATACCGGGTATTGACCGCTAGACTATGTGAATTCGAAATAGCGGTGCATGCTAGCAAAAACGATTAGCATCGATGACTGGCATACGGATCCACCACCAACAGGCAAGAATTAGATGCTCACTGAGTAAAAAACTGGCTGCCTATTGAAGCAATCGAAGAAAAACGCCTCAGACGCTTTTGCTAGAACGGTCGTATAGTAGTAGCTAACGATGTGAAGGATTTCATCCCATCCAATTCCTATCGGTTTCTTATCAGCCACTGTAGAAGTTGTCAGTTCCACTGAGGCCCCTGTATCCAACAATGCCATTGAGGTCCCGGACCCTACAATACCCGCGAATGTGAACAATCCAATGTTAGCCGCAAAAGCGAACCGGCCTTGGAGACATTTCCCTTCTCACGTTCCTTATCGAAACTTATCAACCATTATCAATTTGGATCATACACCATAGATGTGCCCGTTCCACCCTGCCAAACACCTATGGAGTGTTAGTGCTCTTGAATCAAAAGGCGAAAGGCGAAACGACTTCAGTGACATACGCCTTTACACGCTCCTTACCAGTCCTTATCAGTTGCATCGCCTTGGGTCCACCACCGCTAGTGTCCTTACCACCCCCTACGTCACTTGTAAAATTCAGGGTCCAAGCGCTGCAACGCGAGATATGAATTTCGTGACACACAGACGGACACACACACAATTACACACACACAGACATACTAAGCGTATTATATTAGGTTGTCGAAAAAGTTTTTTCCTTTTTTAAATACGCGCTTTTTCCCTTCAAACTGCTTTCCAGCAATTTCTTCTGGACATACACGTGTAGTACACTTCACACGCATATATAGGTACCAGCTGGTGAGGGCACACTACTGCGTGCGATTGATGGCGGTGTTGTGCAAAATGGGTTTGATCGGCACAACCACAATTGTGTATGGAATTGATTGCGAATTTTCTCTCCTCTGCTTTCAGTAGAGCTATTTAATTGGGAAAAAAGCAGAGAAGTGGCATGATAGAAAGCATTTTGGTATCAATGCACTTCAGCCGCTTTGCCGATCCTATTTTGCACGTAATCGACAGGAATCGCGCGCAATAGTGTGTTCAGCTAAATGTTTTAGGTCATCATTGGGAGTTTGGATGGTTTGGGCATCGATAGTTTTGTATTCGATTGCGTCGATTGGTAACAATTCGTTCATTTGCTAAACATCTAATTATTAATGGTAGATCCATATCCCGATTATCGACGTTTATCGTTTTCGTTAACATGCTTCACTAACTGGCATTTTACGTAGTCTAATGGTCGAACCCAGTGTTGCTGCCAGTACCGCATTAGAAAATGATTCCGAGTAAACCGCTTGCTTTGCTATCACAAATATAGGTTGTATCATGGTTGTCAATGTAGATTGCAGTATCAAGAGAAATGTACCGTTATTTGGAACGCTAGGCAATTCAGCGGTCGATACATCGGCTAGTGATATCAGAACATAAATAAAGTATGTTCATCCAAAGGCACTGAGCGGCAGACGCTAGAGCGGTCGTATAGTAGTAGCAAACGATGTGAAGGATTTCATCCCATCCAGTTCCTAACGGTTTCTTATCAGCCACTGTAAGAAGTTGTCAGTTTCACTGACAACTTCTTACAGTGGCTGATACTTCACTTGGGATAGATAACACTCACACTTTCCAGCCCCTTTTGCGACGAAATAAGATTTTTGGTTAGAGCGCTCATTAATAATGGTTGTGATGAGAAGTTTATCTGCTTAAATATTGTCAGATGCACTTAATAACAAGTTTATTGGCTATAAATACGCACTTGAAAATAACATCAAAAATGTCACTATATTGACGGAAATATTACCAATTTAGAGATAAAGAACCACAGCTCTGCTGGCTGATCAGGTGCCAATTCCAGGCGAGGTTCGTCTCAGTTCAGTTTTTTCTCTTAAGATCACTTCTTGTGACACTGCACAATATCTTTTCACAGAGTGCGTACAAATTTATCATGAAAACCAATAACTACAAGTATTCTGATAAAAGCAAAAAATAAGAGTAATGAATGCCGATTTTTCCAGTCTTCCAACAAATGTGTTCAAAAGACTGTAACAGTCGTATGGTATGAATGCGTTTCAACAGGTTTCCAGCACAGCCGTTGTCGGAATTCTTGTCGTAAGGCGCTGCTCAGGAAAATGATGCTGTAGGCATTTATCGACAGCATAAGGAAGAAGTCGATAAAGAACTGAAATGCGAACAGTTACGGAAGCTTCAGGGCAGCAGAGCTCGTCTCAATAGATAAGTACATAAAACTAGTGGTCAAGAACAGTAAGGGGCAAAACGAAGAAAGTGTGAAAAATAAAAGGAAAGTTTTTATGCAGAAGTTGGACATCATTGCTGCTTCGTGAGCAAAACATTCATAAAGGACAAAGATCGGATCCAAGGACAAACATCACTGCTAGTGCACCATGGAAACCTCAGCCCTCTCCACTGCGCTCTTTAGAAGGCCACCTCACCACTGTGTAAGAAATCATGTAGTCTAGCGGCTGTTAGGCGTGAATTAGGTTGCATCGATCGATAGCAGTCCTAGTACAGGATAAAAAGTTTAAAAAGGATTAAGTTTTTCGGCGTTAATCAATCCCTTCTTGTAATGCACCGCACTTCTAGTTCCATTGAGAATCGTCGTGGCTGGTGAATGTGATGTGGCCTATACAATGATTTGCGGTGACCAAGTCAGTATTTTTATCCTCCCGGACTAGTCTGGTCCCAATTTAGCGACCCCGGAGAAATGGGAGGCTTGGTTGGCCTGCGCGGGAGTTATTGGAGGATTTGATTCCCGCACCATGAGAGTGAGATGCGCGCCACCTGTCTCTGCACCACCTCCGCCCATCCTAGTACAGACAATCCGATAGATATGTCTGTCCGCATGTGTATGCATCTGTCTGTGTGTCACGAAATTCACATCTCGCATCACAGCAATGATGGGATCCTGAATGATGCAAACGATATAGGGGCATTAAGGGGACATCAGTGGTGAGGACACGAAACTGATAGCAAGATAAGGGCTGATATGGCGAGTAAAAAGGCTAACGTTGCCAGATCCTTCTCGCTTTTGGCTTCAACCTCACACTCATAGGTGTTTTGAGGGGTGGAACGAAGACATTAGTGGTGGGTGCTTCAGAATAATAACTGTTGACCAAATTCGATAAGGAACGTCAGAGGGTACAAGTCACAGAAGTCGTTGCGCTTTCTAAACTGACAGTGGAGTGTTCACACTAATAGTTGTAGGGAACCTGATAGGTGGCGGATCGAATCTGATAACGACTGCTAAGGCCGATAGGGTTCACTAGCAAGTTGATGGAAAATCCTGCACGCCGGTTACTACTTTGATACGATCATCACAGCTGACGTATGATGCTCACAGTCACCGTGTGAGCATATCTGAATTGTGCTCAGCGACGTATCAAACGCTGAGCTATCTTGCCATCCAAATAGTGCCGTCTGTCATCTGATATTGCGATCCACATAAATGTCTAGATGCTATCTAAATTTGCAGTGGCAAAGCAGTGAACCATTTTTCAAAGCAGTGCTAGTTGTAAGAGCAACAAAGGGTATTGTTGGCTAGATCATCGAAACTTCCAAAGAGTAGTGCTGCATGTTCAGCAAATGATAGGCATGAGTGGCTGGCAATTCACTCTAATACGAAGATATGGGAGTTAGATGCATAAAGGATGGACAAATTGATGCTTGTCGACGCCATCGAACCCAAAAATTGAGCGCTATACTATCTAAACTCTCAAATAATGACCATTCAACCTGAATGTCAAATGATCAGTGATTCAACAACATTTTTCTTCAACAGATTTCTTCCTGATCCGATATCAGTTGTTACAAAAGTGAAGAGCGCTGAATCATAGAAAGGCGCAGATGCTATATGCAGTGATAAAGGACTGAATCATCAACCAACAATAAGGCTTAGGCACCTAATTCGCAGCAAGTGAACATGATTCGTACTCTGATATCTGAAAGGTTGTTTTGACCTCTTACTTACATCAAATCCTGAGTTTTGCTGAATATTTGTGGAGCTAGAGTCGAGCCAGCGCTCAGTAATGCGTTTATCACAGCATGGAATTATGCGATATTAACTCACCTGATAGCAGTTGCTCAATCTCGCCCACTTCCTTAGTATGCAACTCTAACGTCTTACTCGAGCAGTGCCGTGCGATAGCTTCACTGATTTGTCTGATAATTGGACATCTCTTTCTACTGGGAAGAACCATTTGTTGATTGCCGATGCTTACCATTTCCTTGACATGACAACCATTGGAATTTCATGTAACCAGTAGTCGATACGGTGTACTGTTCCTGTTACCGCATCAGAGAATGGTTCAGTAGCATCGCAACTACAAACCTGGATTTCTTTTTGATCACTTACGTTTAATCGGAGTGTCTAAGTTCGACACATTTCCAACAGTCTGGCCAGTTAGGCACTAGATACATCAAACAACTGATATCATAACATAACGGAAATGTGCTCACCCAGTGGCGAACACTACAATCCGAGTGGTTGTATCGTATGAGTACACCGAATTACATCCATCTTTTTGTTAATGACCCATAGCGGTCCCCCAATGGAAGGGATCTGGCTATGCTCGACTACTTTCTCATTCCAAGCTGATTTCAATCCTCTTTCGCGGATATTCGTGTCATGCGAGGAGCTGACTGCGGATCTGATCATCATCTTGTGTTTGCGTGCGTACGACTGAAACTGAAGAGCCACCAGACATCAGCGAACATACCATCACGCAGAGATTGGAGCAAATTGGATGACTCTATCTATAGATAGCACTTCCAAATATCTCTGTCAAACAGGTTCGCTGTTCTACCAACATCCGAAAATGCTGACGATGCAACTGATCAATTTGCTGCGGTTGTTGCTAAGTCCGCCATATCCACGTGTCCACTTCGCCGGCATCGCACCCAAGCATGGATTTCCGATGAAACTCTTGATCTAGTGAATCAACGAAAACAATGCAAACTGACTGACTTACAAAATGCCGGGGGCTTCATCGCGTCGTACCTAGTCGTCTCAGAATGGAAAGGAAACAAAACTGGTACAGTGTTGCAGCAAAACTTGAGAATCAGGCCAACCGCAGAGATTATCGTCGACTATATGCAACTCTTCGCCGTCTTGGAGGGAAGATTAGAAGCGTCGATGACAACATCAAGAAAAGTGATGGCAGCTACGTACGATCACGTACAGAGCGACTTGGCAGGTGGGAAGAAAATTTTTACCAGCTCCACAACCATCCCATACCAAATGAATTGCAGCCGAATTCTTCTCACAATCGATAGTTCGATCGCATTTCCGCGGAACCCCCTGATATCGGTGAAATTGGAACTACGAAGAATCACTTGAAGCGTGGGAAATCAGCGGGAAACGATGGTGTGTCAGCTGAAGCCTTGATAGCTGGTGGTGACAACGACTGCACTACTGCTACATCTTGTTTGAACTTCCGAAAGTATACCTACTTTGTGGAAGCAGGCGATCGTCATACCAATTCATAAGAAAGGAGATACTCACGAATGCAAGAACTATCGCGGAATTAGCTTGTTATCTATTATTGGGAAGGTCTTCACGAAAATCATACTCGGGCGAATCCAGCGACGACGAAAACAGATGACTCGGGAGGAACAAGCGGGTTTTCGTCCAAATTGTCGATGTTCTGACCAAATTTTCACCCTGACGCAAGTCCTAGAGGAACGTGTTCGCTGCGGGAAGCGCCTCTTCGTCGTGTTCATTGACTTCGCTTCTGCATTCGACAGCGTCAACCGGGTGGCTCTTTGGGAAACGCTTGCTGCGGAAGGCACACCCGATACTCTAACTCGACTACTACGCAACGCATATGAAGACTCCCACAGCAGAGTTCACATAAAGGGAGAACTGTCGGAAGATTTTGTAGTCAACACTGGCGTTCGTCAGGGATGCGTGTTGTCACCAGTACTCTTCAATACTGTCATTGACGCCATCATGAAATCCGCTCGAGTGAATCCAACAGGCATACAGTTTGGAGATGGACAATTTATCACGGATCTCATGTATGCTGATGACGTCGCTACCTTTGCCAATGATGGTACTGAAGCTTGTGAAATAGTGTCCAGAATTGAAAGAGCTGCAAGGTCGTATGGATTAGTCATCAATACTGATAAAACGAAGGTTCTCACATCTGACGGAAGTGCTGCACCGGTGCATCTGAATGGAAATGTTTTTGAACGAGTTCCACATTTCAAGTATCTGGGCTCGACTGTGGAGGAGCAGAAAGTAGCGTCATCAACAGAAGTTGTGTATCGGATCGGTGTATCGGGTCGAAAGTTTTTGGCACCCTTTCCTGGTGTGTGTGGAAGAAACATGACATAACGATACACTTGAAAATGAAGATCTTTCGCTCCCTGGTGGTACCAGTGCTTCTTTACGGCTCTGAAACTTGGACATTACTGCGATCTACATACGAAAATTGCAATCCTTTCAAATGAGATGCTATAGACGTATACTCGGTGTATCGCTTCTCCGGACTGAAAAACGAAGTGATAAGGCACCGATGCTGTCGCCAAACAATCGTCGAAATGGAAATTCAACAGCGACGGCTCGTTGGTGTGGCCATGTTTGCAGAATGCAGCCGGAACGATATCCCCATAAGACCTTATGGAGAACTCGACCACATAACTGGAAGATTCAGCGCGGAGCACCGAAGAAAACATGGTTGAAACAGATATCGAAAGATCTTTCTAATTGCAGACTTAGTATTCAGCAAGCAAAGATAGTGGCTATGGACAGATTGCAGTGGAGGAGAACTGTGAAGACCTTGCGCACTCCAGTGGCACTTACAGCAGCACTTAATGCGAGCTAAGGAGGATAAGTAAGTAAGTAATCAACCTTTATTGGTCGTTATCAATTTCGACCGGAGACCACTAAGGTTATGTGACATATGTCTCCCGGCTTTCCTCACAGGCGTCTACCAGTCATACCATATCGTCGTTTATCATATTAGATCACCCACCGTTACTGCGGTCCAGCGTCACTCCGAATCGCGTAACGAATTTGCGGCTTTTGACTTCCGACGCTCCTTACGCAGTATGTCAGTCATTTTCATTTCAGATCTCTCGTCGCCGTTGATGATGACCTTATATCACTACACACTGCCACTGTGAGCGCCCCTCCATCGTCACCTTGAAACGCGCAACGGATTCGGTGACACTCCCCATCGAACGCACTGCAACCGCACCTTCCGCTTGGTATCAGTTTGAATCCAGCACCATTGATGACCTTGCCAACCTATCTGTGTTATGGAGGGTTAAGTCAATTGGCTGACCCTCGTTATCCCATATGCGTAGTCTGGTCACTTTATACTCTTTTGTTTTGGGATCTTTTTCCCCAAATGTGTACATTGACAGGTTGACAGTACGTATCACTGGTAACTGTAACTCATTGGCGAGTTCAGTTTGAATAAATGACTTATCTGCTCCTGTATCCAGCAGAATATGAACCCTCTGCAATTGATGTGTCTTTGGATTACTAATGCGCGCGGTTCCCGTAAGTAAATATACCTCATTCTTCTCTTCTGTATCCCCTTCAGTAATACTCTGAATTTCTGCACTGAGCGCCTCCTCCTGTATGCGAGCCTCAGTGTTTTGTATGATTATTGCACTCTCCAAACTCTGTGCATTCGCCTTTCTAGGCGGTTTCCCTGTTTTCTCCCCACTATCTTTTGTGGGTCGGGAATAATTTGCGCTTGTCCTCGCGCCTTTTCTTGAGTGATCAATTGATCCCTCCACGAGTTTGGGACACACTGAGAAGTGATGTTTTTATTGTCGCATCTATTGCAACCTTTACGTAAACATTCGCGCACAAAATGATTTTGTCTGCCACAATTCGCGCGTTTTAAAAAACTCAAGACGTTCCTTCGAAGAGGAAATCTTTGAGCACCGTAACGCATTATGGTCCGTGCTCTCACAATAGAAACATTTTCTCTGAGGTACCGTCCCACTTCGTGCCCGAACCCCGTCGGGTTGGTTTTGAAGTTGTGGCCCTTTGTGTCCTCGCTGAATGCGAGTCTCTTTGTCTTGCAGCATTTCAAGCACTTGCTCTTCTGCTGAGACAACTTTTTCCATCTCTGTTATTAACTCTTTAACATTCCAATCTTCATCATTAATGTTTTTGGTGCAAAACTGTTTTAGTATTTTACGTTGGAATTCTATTTGGAACTTTCCCAGTACTTTTTGCGTTATGAAGGAACCGTTTAGATTAACTCCTAGTTGGCTAAGTTGAGATGTGAGTGACGTTATGTAGTCTAGAAGCTGACGCTGATCTTTTATGGTCTTCCCTCTACCCGCGGCTGTTTCGAGACGGGACTGCAAATGTCGCACAAGTTTAGATTTGTCTCCATATTTTGATTTGAGTAACTCTAACACCTGAAGGTAATTTTCTTCGTTTATTGCATATTTTCTTATCGCCTCTCGAGCTTCCCCTTTCAGTGCTTTGAGGAGATAATTGAATTTTTGCAAATTTGTTAAATTTTGCGAATGAACATTAGCTTCAAATAAAGCACAAAAATTATCAAACTCTCCTAACTTTCCTGAAAACTGAGGTATGGGAATCGCAGGTAATTCTATTTTCGTCCGATTGGGTGACCCGTGCCTTGATACGTGGCTCACTCTGGCTTCTTGCATTCCTGCCTTCCTTGCCTCAATATTGATTACAAGTGTTTGAGCCTTCTCCATGATATTTTGAATATTATCGAGATATTCTTGGGACTTTGCTTCCTGATCTTCGCTCAGGGGTTCTTCGAAATCATCTAACATCTCCGTAAATTGCAAAAGCGTCTCTAACACCAGTTTAGTACTTGCCTTTAAGGCCGCTAGAACCTCATCTAATGTTTGGATAGATGTCGCACTTGTTGCTACCTCGCTGTTTGTTGTAACTATATCATTAAGCGTGTTACTATACCTAGTTAAAAGACTTTTCCTGACTCTCAGCGTTACTGACCCACTCATTCAAATTGCGGAAAAATGGACACCAATTGCAATTGAACGAAAGAAGAAAACGAACGAAACGAAAAAGGAAAATCTCGAAAATCAAAGGTCTACACAACTATACACTAGCTCAAAAGCAACTAAATTTTCGAACTTCCATTCGTACCTGTATCACGTGTTCTTGTGTGAATATATAGATATCGTTTGCCGGGTCCTATAGGTTCCGATGCACCATAACTAAGTTCCTTCACGAGTTTAGCACCAAATTGTTTATTGTGACAATCGCACCCAATCGACCTCAAACTTGGGTAATTAAACAATGAAAATTATGAAAATATGAGCAATACAATGAGAATAACGAACTACTCGGCAAGAACAAATAACTGAGATAAGGAGAATATTGCAAATAAATGAAAAAAATCAGTAAAATTCGCAAAAGTGAGAAATTGATGAATCCAGCGAACTGTCATCGAATGAATAACAAGTGACATGATGGTACGGTAGGCTTTATAGAGGCGACGCAGCTGGCTTTCTGAGAAGAGGTTTTTCGCTACCAAAAGACAGCGCATGAGTCTGTTCAATCGCTTGAGACTCATATTGGTTTTTAATTAATAAATTCCAAATTTACTGCTCGCGAACCGCGATAGAGAAGATAATTAACCTATCACAAAGTAGTGGCTACGCTCTGCAAGAATTGCCTTGACTTCCGAATTACAGGCAAGCGCTTCTTCTATGATGAAGCTTCAAACATCGGTAAACGGCGTATTTTGAATGCTGCATAATTTCGCTTCTCTTTCCTAAAATAACAGTTTGATAAATGAAAATCGCATAAGGTCTCCGAATACAACATATTACACTCCCAGTAAACGAAAGTGGCATCCAAATAATGCACAGAATCATGAATTTAAAAAGGATATTTGATGCCTGTGAAGGTACGAATGTGGACGTACACTAATTTATTTCAGACGAGGCTTATACTGATGTATTCAGTGTCAAATATGCTGCTCATCGGTGTAAAGATCATCTCACCGCAGAAGTTTTGAACTTTTACCACTGTTCTCGTTTTCTTTTCAAGCGTTGTCAGCTCCAACGCCGCTTGCTGACCCCTTAATTACTGTGCAACGCTCAGCACAGATGAGGTCACCATACCCCGCGGTATTATCACGCACGAATGCACACTATTGACCTTCGAAATCGCTTAGTCGCTTACTATTCATACTCAGTGATCTACCCAATCCCCTCCTTTTCAGGGGACTGGGGGGCCAGTGCTTCGTACCGAAGGAACTGGTCCGCAGTTTTGCTTTAATAATCGGTCGGAAGGACGCAGGAGCACACAACTAATCACGACTACACGTTTGCAAACTTTCATGCTCCAGAAGACTCGAACCCCTGCGAATCACCACTTCATGAGCACCCGCAAACAGCGGTCGCTCGACCTGCGCCATCCAACGGGTTGATAAGGCAACTCTGTTCCAGAGCATAGTGATAACGGACCGAGTGTGTTTACACCTGGAAACTCTCACAGTTGATTTCAATGAACAGTACCGAACCGACTCGTTAGAACAAGTGAGCTGCGGAATTATCACGTGAAGTATTCTACATAATCGTGTTTCTGGAAACATTGCACACAATGCAGAAATTACTTATTCAAATGACAAATACACAAACTAGAAATTCGTAACCACCGATCTATGATGAACCGTTAAAACAGAAAATCACTCATAAAAGGTAAAGTCATGCAACACACTATATAATATATTTAACGAAGTTCTTCATAAAAACTACCATCTAGCTAAACTGTACAAGGCTGCGAACCAGTTTCTTTGGTTCCAAGGGACAGTAAGCGATTTCGAAGGTCAGTAGTGTGCATTCATGTGATGTGATAATACCGCGAGGTATAGCGACCTCATTTGTGCTGAGCGTTGCACAGTAATTAAGGGGCCAGCAAGCGGCGTTGGAGCTGACAACGCTTGAAAAGAAAACTACAGTGGTAAAAGTGCAAAACTTTTGCGGTGAGATGATCTTTACACCGATGAGCAGCATATTTGACACTGAATACATCAGTATAAGTTTCGTCTGAAATTAATTAGTGTACGTCCACATTCGTACCTTCATATGCAATGAATACACTTTTTATGTTCATGACTCTGTGCATTGTGAATGCCACTTTCATTATCTGGAAGTGTAGTAGGTTGTATTCGAAGACCTCATGCGATTTTCATTGATCAAAATGTTATTTTAGAAAAGAGAAGGGACATTATTCAGCGTTCAAAGTACGCCGTTTACCGATGTTCGAAGCTTCATCATAGAAGAAGCGCTTGCCTGCAATTCGGAAGTCAAGGCAACTCTTGCAGAACGTAGCCATTACTTTGTGATAGGTTAATTATCTTCTAAATTTGTCCGTCCATTCTGACGAAATGAGCTTAAAAACTCTCGAAAATTTCGTGCTGAAAAATATCCAGAAACTTGAAGATAACTTTCTAAGAAATGATGTTTGTGCAGAACATGGACGGGCAACAATTGAACATGTGAATGTAAGCCGAAAAAAGTCGGAGTCTTGCCTGAGGGTAAAATTAAGGAAATCTTTGCAGCTTTTACCGAGAAGCTGGTGACCTACTTATCAAATTTCGACAATTCATAGGTCGTTGAATTTGTTGCATCCAGACGAATCTAATGCTTCTAATTTTTTCCCATTTTAGCCATTTTTAATTAAGTTACGACGGTGCGACGGTTTGTGCTGTTTAATCCGTCGACCACCGTCGATTTTTCAAAAAATGTGAGCGGTATTGTAGAGTGCAGCATGATATCAAAACTCTTGCTTTTTGGCTAACAAGTAGGGCCCTGAAGGAAGGCGCAAGATGGAGCAGAACTTCACAGCTTGCCCCTTTGTTTTTCTTCCATATTATCTCTGCAGTATGCTCAAATCCCTGACCATGAGAGTGGACAAATAAGTCACCCCGGAAAAAACTAAAAGTACTGTTAGACAGTTTCTGCAGTTACTTAGCACAGAAACAAGTTGTGACAGTAGCATCGGATCGGATGGTACAGCTCTATTTGTGGTACTTCATTCTAGCGAATAGCGATGTCCTCAAAAGCTATTGTCACACGGTCAGACGACTCTCTACCACCAGAGCTATCCTCTCTTACATAGAGTACCCTGTTTCATTGAATTGTAGTTTCTCACAAGCTCTTCGCCAATCAAGAACAGTACAAAAAAGATTCACGATTATTTCATGTTGCTGTCTAGTCAGAATGCCTGAGCTTCTAAAGTTCCCAAGCTGTTACAGTTTCTGAAACCTAAGATCAATTGAGAGCTCGGCAATTGTCGTATAAGTGCAGTAAATGTTGCTGTTACATATCACGTGGTAAATTTTGAATTCGCTATTGAGTCTCCACTATTATTCTCTTCGGTAGGAGTGGATTCACTGTGAGCAGGCGGGAAAAGGGTATGTGTCTTTTGATTCTAAACTAATGGTGCAGTAAGACTAGGACAATAGACAGTGTTAAAAGTGAGTGCAGTATAAATATCTTATTCAACTAGGCATACCGACGTCTCTTATAACAAATTATAAGCCCAATTGTGGGATTTTAAATTTGCGTCGATTCTTGCTACAATGTGGGAAGATCACAACATATACATATCAGATAATCAATGGAGCATGATCTAACTCAATATGTTAGCTTTAGGGATCGTGCACGGAAAAATCAGTTTCTCTGTTACCCACATGTTTATGTTCTATTTACCCAGTAAGGTCTCATGCAAAGTTTCACGCAAAAAGTGAGAATCCTTATTGTTAGTTAAGAGACAGGGACTCAAAGTTGAGTCCAAGGGGGCGCGACTCCCGAGTGAGTGCCCCACCCCCCCCCCCTCGCATGCCGCAGCTGCAGACGCATAGTGGGAGCGGAAGGCTACGTGAACAGCACCACTCTTCGTCTTCGACCGCGGCAGGCATTTACTCTGAGGCCACACTCCCCAGTCATCACTTCGTGCTATATCTTAGTCGGCTTGTCACTTTTTAACGTGAAACTTTGCATGCGGCCTTTTTATGCAAATACAACATAGATATATGGGTAACAGAGAAACCCATTTTTTCGTGCACGATTCCTCTAATACTTAGTGAAGCTCGAGAGTAATAGAACACGATCAATTTTCAAAATGTTGCGAGACTTGTGCACTATCTTTGTACGTTCACGCTCTCCTATTTTATGATGCACGTTTCCCGGCTTATTCGTCGTGCAGATTCATTTGAATCTGCGATATAATATAGGCATGCACAGCACATGGTGTGCTTACTTGTCGGAAGCAAGGAAGGGTCCACATGCTGTCGCTAGTCTTTTAGTCTTTATTCAGCAGCCACGTGTCTCTTTCTTCTCAGGCCTAATTTTCCATAGTGACCATTTCTCCTACAGTTCTCTCCTCCAGAACATTGTAATTAACTGCGTCGAGCTGCAGTTTAGCTTTCGTCGACAACGAAGTAATTGCTCGCACAAGTCAGCTGCGCGTTCAACAGTGAATTTGACGTTATGTTTTGCAGTGCACTTCATACTGGTGAAGATGGAAGGTCCAGTTGTCGATGCCCAGTTTATTTTGTCTATAATTGTAATCATACACTACTTGTGTATTCTATACGTTATCTTCACGGCGAGATCAGCTAGTTTGAGATCTCCCTTTTTCCATATTTTTATGATTACAGGTACAGATTGATTCCATAATTTATAAATAAATCAATCTTTATATTGAAGATTTTTATAATAGAGTTTATATAATAGAATAATATATAATAGAGTTTTATAATGAATTTTGAATTTCAATTTCAATTAATTTTTATTTTTAATTAACTTTCGCATCGCGAGCTGCGGCGATGAACAGCAGTTATCAAAAATCAAAAATATCAAAATCAATAGAATTTCCACAATAAAGATTTCGATCAGGGGTTCACAACGGGATGGGTTGAATGGAAAATTCCCGTCTTGGATCAACCTTGCGACTGTTTTGAATTTGTTTTTGATGTGAAAGCATTCTGACTGCATACTCTGTCAGCATGGTAAACGACGCCCGGCAATCTTGCAGTCACGTTTTCCCTACTGACTGATATGAGCGAGTGTGGACAGTCTCTTTTTGTTAGCCTTGCAAGTACCTGAGAACCAAACGCTACCAGTTATGTAGGGCTGACCATTCTCATGAGGGGAATTTCGTAAATTTATGGCTTCAAAATGGTTCCCATACCACCCTTCTTATTTTACCAGTTTCTGGTAATTTCACGCTTTCTACCTTCATGACCCGATTAAACAAAAAACTAGTGTCTATAGAGCTGAAAGTAAACAAAGACAACATAAGAGTGGCCAGAGAACGGAGAATTCAGATTCTCATCGTGACTGGACAGTATACAATGGAATTTTTCAGTAGTAGGGGTGATGTGAGTAATGGGAACTCCTTAAGGGGGTCACGCAAATGAAAGCTATGAATCTGAAAAGACTATATGTGGCGAAAATTTCGATGAGGAGAGCCATCTTCTCCATCACCTACCACTTGCTTTATGGCGGCTCGCCCCTTTTCTTCCGGACGATCCGCCCCTTTTTAGAATAAACGGCGGGAGATATTTTATTTCTCGGTTTTTTTCCGTTTCATTCGGTTACTTCTTCACTTCCGTACTATTGAGCACATCGACCTTCATACTTTATGATCCTTCCACATTCGGCCCGAAATACCCCCATAACCGCCTTTAAAGGCACATTCCAGGATTAGGAAAACATCGCAGTCCTTTCACATGGCCTAGTAGTTCCCCAAACGTGCAGGGGGCCTGTGCACATACCGAAGCGCGATGATGAGTCATCGCAGCGCGCGGAGCTCTTGAAGCCAGCTCTACCGCACCCTAGAGCTCGGGCGCGACCGCACCCTAGAGCTCGGGCGCGCCCATCCCGTCCGTGATCGTTGGCAATGATGGTGGCAATGATGGCAACAACGTGGCGAGTGAGGCCCACGTTTTGTGTGATAATATAAGATAAGGAAGAGATGCCAGTGATAAAGGAGACGTTGACATGAGGAAACAGGTGATATCTTAAGTTCCTTCTGATACCAGCCAGCGGGAACTGATTTAAAGGCTTGTTTTCACGCGGTAATCTCGTTCAAGGCCAGATGACAGGAAGCCTAATTTTTGCCCTTTTCGGAGGCTTTTTTCGGATTCTTCTTTGTCAGCGTGTTCCCCTGCATATCTGATGTCATAGTTTAGCGCTTAAACCCACTCAAGGTGATCGTGGAATATGCCTTTGAGTAAAATGCTAACTTATTTTCATGATCCTTTCATGTAACCTAATGAGGTCATAAGTTCCATGGTAGGTCAGGTAGTATGGTGTAGAAGTCAACTGAAAAAATTGAATAAGAATCAAATTGCCGCAATTCGAATCGTCATAGATTAAATTCTATGAAACATGAAACAGAAGACTGGGTCAAAGAAATCGCGAGGACAACATTTGAACATGTAACGGTGTGCGACAAGCTCAGCAGCTTCTTCTGGTCCGAAACTGATTTATTAGGGTGTGCACAAAGTTCGTTGGCTATTTGTAAACAGCGTCGCGTTACGCAACGCGTTATGATTTTGCATAATGATTTCGCAATACTGAAAGTACTCGCGATGGGCTATCTTCTGAACTCGGAGCTCTCAATTTCCTTTCCTGCTCTTCCCACAATAAAGCAGTGAAGATGAGTGATGGTCACCACTGCTACTACAACCTGGGTATCTCCAGACGTCAGGCCATGACCAGGAATCAGCAGTTTGGTGATAACACCCCTTCTAAGAACTGAGTGTCAAAATGGTGGACTCGCTTCACCAATGGAAACTATGGCATCGAAGAAAAAAATCAGTGATAAGTGATAAAATCAGTGGCGTCGTCCACTACAGCATCCTATCCAACAATGCCACAGTGACGGCAGAGACCCTCTCTTAATAATTGCAGGAGGTCAAGGTGAAAGCTGCCGCCTTGTCCCAGAAACTTGCAAATCCGTGGTTGCTCTGAAACAACGCGCGCCCCCACGAAGCGAAAGATACTCAGGCCGTCCTGGACAGGCTGGGCATCAACACGATCACGCATCCACAGTATAGCCCGGACATCAGTCCATGCGATTACCACATATTCCGGTCCATGCAAAATTTCTTGGACGGAAAACAGCTGAAGAACAAGGGTGACCTCGAGGACGTGATCAAGGACTGGGTCGAGTCGCGGCCGGCCAGCTTTTGGGAGGATCGAGTTGCCTCTCTACCCGTTCGCTGGCGAAGGGTGCTGGGTATGTATGGAGATTATATCATGGACCGGTAAGTTCAACTTGGTGAGTTATCTTTACAAGCTCTGGAAAAAACGAATGGCCAACGAACTTTGTGGACACCCTAATATTTTGTGATATGTAACCGTTCTTGACTCAAATTTGTGCGTGGCGTACTCTTCAAAAGATTTTGTGGGGCAGAAGTTGACCACTCGACTCGATGAACCCTCACCCAATATTTTAAGACGCTTAAAGACTACATCGATGGTACTCGATATGATAGTGATCATGTATTAATCGAGGACGGCTTACTATGATCATGTTATGGTAACGAGATGTTATCTAGTTCTTCCCTAATAATTATTTATATGGGTGAGCCTTCCCTTTCATATTTTCCCTTCCACAGCGCTTCCATTGAACGGTGTAGTACCTTAATAACTAAGCAATGAGGTGGGGTGGGCTCTCAATACAACATTAATGTACAAGGTATATTACATAATACACAAGCTTTGATATTTATTCTACTTTTGAGTGAATTTCCACCTAAAGTTGAAAAAAGCAACGGAGTTTCATACGCTGCACCATTATCTTTTTCAATTACAATTTTGTGAGCAGTGTAACTAAAACAAAAACTACGAAACTGCTGCTCTCATGAGTTGTTTCGGTCACGTCGTGTATTTAGTCAAAAGGAATTATTATTGATTTGAAATGCTTAGATTCTTTCCCGATGAATGTCAAAAACTCCCATTCATAGGGAAATCCCTGAAGAAGAGGAAGTGGAGCAATGCACATCATTTGCTTGCAGAGGATAACGGTGCACTACTTTGACTGATCTGATTTCGGGATATGTGGAGCAAAGGATTTTCCTTCTGTATCTCGGTACATTTCAACGCATCCAATGTGACCCGTTTGTGTTTCGCTACAGCAGTCTGTGTGCTCTGCTCTCAGTTGCAGAAATATACGAAGATAGTTCGAATGCACAGCAACTCGTGATTTGCTCCTTGCAAAGTAATGAGAACATCATACGGTAGTAGTGTATAATGTGATTTCGGTAGATGCAATCTAATAGATAAGCATATGGTACATTCGTACTGCAACGTGATACGCACTGCAGCGGGTTGGCCAAAATGGTACTTCCATGAAAGCTGAACACTTGCGAAGATCAGACAGTTCAGCAGCCGAAACATATCGTTGCTACTGACATGGAAGCAACAGCTGTTTTCTCTTTTTGAGCATCTAATACTCAGACTGTATTCTTGGTTGATGAAGTGGCCGTTCACCCTTGCTCGTATGCCTGTACAGACAACCACCAATTTGGAAGTCTAAATTAGTTCAGCGGTTTGTGAGAGGTCTTACAATATATATCGAAACAGGACGTGTTGTGTACCGACTGATTACCTCATAAGGTCGGTTGTATGGTTAGAGTGTTCAGGAACTGAGTTGAAGCACTTTTTATTGCATCACTAATATAGTTTTTAGGACATGTCCGAGAGCGTTACGATTGCTGACCATTTTCAGGGATTATGACCATAAAGGAACATTCTGGGATTACTTCGAATGGGTTATAGCGCTGAATTGTGAAATTAGAGGTGCTGAGGAATACGCAGGCAAAGAAAGTCCGAAAAAAGCTCCTAAAAGTGACAAAATAAGTCATCCTTGCACGTGAGTTTGTCCGAGATTACCGCGTGAAAATGAGGCTTTGAATCAGTTTCCGCTGGATCATTTGAGCATTCCTCCATTACTGGAATCTCTTCCTTATCGTATCCTGTCACACCAATCGTAGGCCCCATTTGCTACGTTGCTGCTACCGTTGCCACCATTGCTAACAATCGCATTCGGTGTGGTCGGGCCTGGGCTGTCTGGTGGAGTTGTGCGCCTCTCTGGCTCCATACGCTCCAGGAACTGACATCCACGCCTCGATAAAAGTACATCCTACTGGGTCGTGTGTGGGTCGAACTATCTGACGACGGCATGAGCTGTGATCCCCAATAATCCTGGAATAGGACCCTTAAGCAAGACGTCGTAAATCCATATGCTGAAAAGTGTTTGTTAATCAAGCAGTGCAAGCATCTACAGAGGTACCATCGAAATTCACGTGGGAAGGCGGTTAAGATACAGCTCCTCAAAATGGTGGCCGAAGGGACGCGGCTCCAGAGTAAATACCTGCCCCGTCGTCCGCCGCAGTCGGAGACGCATGATGGAAACAGAAAGGTGCGTTAACAGTCCGCGGAAAGTAAAAACTCACCGGCGCGCTCATGCGGCGCGTGTTAGGTGACGTCACAGCCACTGCGCGGCTCGACGGTGAGCGATGGCCTACGCTGCTGCTGTTGCGTTTCAAAGGGAGTAACTTGTTCTCGCTTCACCAGCATCTTGAAACGGCTATTCTTTTTTCTACTCTGTGTGTTCCCGCGTGTACACACTGACGGAGGAGCACGGAAGCTGACGGAGGAGCACGAAATTAGGGCCACATTTAGACTTAGGCAAATCCAAAAGGCTGAAGAGATTGGCTACACCGAAATGACCAACTCTCACAGCAATCACATACAAAGTTGCCGGAGCATTAAGCGCTCGTCCCTAATTAATGAGTAAAATGCCAGCAAGATTGCTCTTATTGTAGCGTAATGCTAGCAGCGTAGGACATCGCCCATTGTCGCGTCATACTGTAGTCGTGACGTCACCTGGCACGCGCCGCATACGCGGTTGAGCTTTTCCGTAGAGTCAAAAGGTCCCACTCTCCGTTTCCGACGGCAGCAGACGACCGGGTGGGGGCATTTACTCCAAAGCCCGTCCACCCGGCCACCTTTTTGAGGAGTTGTATCCTTGCCGGATTCTTGATTTTCACGTGAAACTTTGCATGCGGTCCTTATTAAGCAAATATAACATAATTATTCAAGTAATAGAGAGACTCCCTTTCCGTCATGATTCCTTCGAGGTCTAGTCTTTTATTTTGTCCCGAATTTGGTTTCAGTTTTCTTGACTGGCTCTCAGTTTTCTTCGTGACCGTTAAATGAATAGGAAGTCGCATCGAGACCTCTTTTCGGGGGAATCGTTTTTTAAAGATTTTCCTCGAAGCCTCTTGGCCCCAATCACAATTTCCTATCAGCTATCAACTTCGCGGTCCCACCTCTCACTACACAGATACGTGCTAAGACTCTAAAAATCGATCTCTCTATTTAATGTGTGGCGTCTTCGGGTCACGCTACATAGGCTAGAGTTCTTTATCAATCGGGGGAACGCAACGAATTTGATGGCAGTTGCCACTTTTCATTCTCTGTGATTATGTAACCTTACAAGTGATACGGAGGTTACCACAAGAACACTGGTGATGGGACACCGATCATGATAACATGGTTGGGCACCGCACCATAGCGGGGGTTCTCCGTGCTTTCCATGCATCACTTATGTAATTCGTGACTCCATCGATTTCAAGGCATGACATATAAATTCCGTGAGAAAAAAAAAGAAGTAACTCAGAAACACGAATATTTATTTCGTATACAGAGTGTGCCATGAAGACGGTAACACTCGAATCATGTGGCTACTGTGCTACGAAACGCAGTGAATCTCTACAGGTTGATTGTGTTTGAATCTCGTCTTTATAACAAACGCATAGAATTTTACGTGGTTGCACTTCAGCAGTAACATCAACAACCGAAGGAGGTACAAGATACGCTATAGCGATGACGCAAATGGTGCCAGAGTTATCATGAACGAAAAGTTGTTTGGGAAAATGAAAAGTTCACCACGAGAGCGATTCGAGTCCATATTTTCGATGTAATTATGGGATCTGTGCTACCAGTTTCAATGGGGATAGGATAATCAACCAGAAATCGCCCTCACGGATGTTCTGAACGGACGTAGTTGTGAGCTCCAATAAAACTGCCAACACAGTCTTTTAAACAGGCTCTACAGCAAGCAAGGGAAAGAGATCTTAAGGCCGTGTTTATCCAACATTCAAGTGATTTCCATGACTTTTGGGATGATAGCTCCTCGTGCACTCCAACTGTACTTACATATGCAGCACCATGTAAGTTCTGATTTCCCATAAGGACTCTGTGTGTCTTTCCCGAGAAACGCGTGAATCCCGCATGAACTGAGTCATTTTTCGAAGACGCGGTATCAATGTGTCTTGCCTTAATTCTCCCAGAGCACTTCGCCGCGGCTCATTTGCCATGTATTCTGTATTCCGTACTTCGTCATCGCACTGTATACGTCAACTTTTAAGATTTTGCTGGTCTTAGCAGGTTAAATATGAGCTTTTGAAATATTTGACACACCGTTCACTCCTCTCACTCTCCTTTACCGCTTCACCCCACTGGATCCTTTCTCCATGCCAATTTGATTACAAATGATGGATTCGCTATCATCATATAAGACGGATAAATTTAGCGAAAAACTGAAAATACTGCTTCATCAGCACATATGAAATGCATGCAATGAGGATTTCCTTGCTTCATTTGGCCTTTTCCATAGCATGAATTCCCAACCGAGAGAATATAGAGAAGGGAGAATATAGGGAAGAGAGGTCACACGCGAGGCACTGACGTAAATGTCAATCGCATTGAGTCGTGGGTGGTGCCACGCTATGACCAACTGACCTTATTGCCTTCAAAACTAAACTCTGGGTTGCCAAAAGTGTTTAACTCTTGCAGATGCCAACCAATGTTTTACTTGACTATTTGTACAACACTCAGAGGCCTTTCTAACCTTTGCTGCCTTATACGTCGGTGCCTATTTTGTGCTATAATCTCCATTTATAGGAATCTGTGACATTTTGGGAATCGTTGCACTGGAATGGATTCGAGTAGAATTCAAATCAACCTCTGGTAAGCCCACGCGTGTTAAACGTTATCCAGAAGAATGTGATTCAGCCCATCTGAACTGATGGCTGGCCCTATTGCAGGACCATCCTTTGAATTAGTGACTCGATTGGCGGGAAGCATGACTGGAATTAACTTGATCACACACATCCTTGGAGGTTTTCTGATGACGTGCAACCGATTCACTGCCGTTCGCTTTCCACAACAACAGTCACAAGTCATTTCTGATCACTTAGCATTTTGAGTTCCAGCACTAGTTCACACTCATACATTTGCTCCTTGCCATTATTTCAATCATTTCAGATTTGGTGCAAGAGAAATGTGTGGGCTTTGCTCATCTTGGAGATCGTTTTATCGATTGCAATTCACTACCAAGCTCTTGATACGAATTTTCTCTACAAGCCAAAGCCTGACGGAGGATGGATAAATATCGGGCGTAGTGGCTCCATGAATGTATTGTATATTTGAAGTGCTCTCACAGTTCCGCCAGTCATTTTCTTCTAAGAAACAGATAAAGACACTCTTCTAAGAACTTAAAGGGAATCCCTTTACTCGTTCTACTTGATGGGGAGCCCCTCAACAATCCCAGTTCTACTTTTGTATGCGACAACCGCACAAGACCACGAAATTGTTATCAGTCCATGGTACCAGTAGATTCCCTAGAAATCAACGTGGAGCGCACATCAAGCAGGAAGTTCAATCGAGCCCAACCTCGGTAAACGTTGTAACGACGCTCCACCGCACATTCAGAATGCGACACACCTCAATAGACTGAAGCGGTCGTGCAGATCTTTCACAGTACGCCCGTCAAGCTGCCACTTTACCAGAGCATCTCGTACCTGAGTTTTGGTATTCCTTTTTATTTTGCTATTTAGACGAGGATGCGTTTTCATTTCGACAAGGATATTTTTTACAAACTGTGCCAAGCCATCAGCCTGAGAATTGTGCCTCTGAAGTTACAGAATTTTTTACGATTTACTCTTGTAAGTTGCAGCAACAATCCATAATTCAGGAAACTCATGTCATAGATTCGGTAATACCGGTTGTGTGCGAAATAGTTAGTATTGTGATTATCTCTTACACTATTAATCTTATTCATAAGGAGCTACAGAAAGGGAACCGCAGGCTAGCTCGGGACGTGGTGAGTTCTCTTCTTTTCTGTTACACTGGGAAGCGACACTGAGAGCAAGATGGAGGAATGAATTGAGATTGGGTTGGAGACGACTTTTATCGTACGCAGTCTATTTGCATGGCTGACAAGTCGCTTCAGCATTCTGCGAAGAGTGTGTGTAACTGAGAGGGATGAGATGTGATCGTTAAAATAGGATCCTAAACCGCGACATGAGTGCTGTGCGTGCTAGGGACAAAGTGTTAAGACGGGTACTAAGGTGAGTGCCTCGTTGTGCTTATTTTAACGTAGAACACAAAATCGGGAGCAGAAGCGACCACTGTGCTCTACGCTCAAACTTATGCGTAGAACTTGGTCAACGCTATCTTCAGCAGGTCCATACGGCGACCTCAGCTTTCACATATCGCGCTGTACACCGTATGTCACGAATTAAAAGAGTTCTTTGATTTTGGCAAATCTAGGGTTGGAATTCCTTGCAGGCGCCTTTCGATCACATTAAAGGCACCATTAGGGGCAAAGGAAATTTGAGATCTGGGAGTACATGTTCTCTGAAACGAATCTTCCACTTCAGAAGAAGTGGTGAAAATCGCATTAAAAAAACGCGGCTTGGGGCTTTATGGTGACCCCGCGGTTCGGCATGCCGTTATGCGGTTATGCAGCCGGAGGAGTCGCCGTGGAGGGGCGGGACAACGATCGCGGACGGCTGCTTCAGACTTTGGCCTACTTCAGCCCACTCCAGCGAGTGACGCAGAGGATGAGAAAGAGATGAGGGATTTTTAGGTTCCTATTCCTCATTTTTTTCGCAGTTTTATGTCGTTCTTTCTCTACTATTACACTGCTGAGCAACTCTTCTTTCGTAATCCCCCAGTTTGCCAAATTTACCCCTAACGGTGTCTTTGAGGTTAACAAAACAGTTCCTAAATATCAGCATTTAACACTATTTATGGTCATGATTAGCGAACATTATTGGGAGGTTTTTTTCCAGGGTCTATTGTTTGTGATGGTCATCAATTGCATCATTAGCAGTTTGCAGTGTATTTACGATATAATGTCCCTTCTTCATGTAGAAACTTCTGTGTTACAATGGATTCATGATTTGGTGAGGATTATACTGCTTGACCCTTTCAGGCAGGGTCAAGCCTCCGTTGAGGAATCCTCAACAGAGGGGTCGTGTTAGGTCCGCTAGGAGGGGGGGGGGGTCGTAATTGTTGAGGTAGGCAGTGATCAGCAGAATTTCTCAGGCTCAGGGTCTAAAGTGTAAGGGAAGAAGTGATTAAATTGACTAAATGGGTTCGAACCCAAAACTAGTTTAACTTAATCATCATGGAAACCTCATGCATGGTGCAATCCACAACGAAACCGGCCAGTACCAATAACTCTTTCGTTGGTCCGCTGACACCGGAACCACGTACAGAGACACTTCCGAAATTCACCGATAAGCTGTGGAAAGCGATATCTATAAACGGGTACCACCGTGGATGGACACTCCAGAAAAATGGGATGAAAGCGGAAAATTAGCTGATATGGACTTCTTCCATATCTTACTACGATCACAAGTACGTAATCTAGTGTTGGCGGCCACTATGCGGACCGGAAAAACGTTTGTATTCATTGAGAATGTGGATGAAATCCTCATGCATGGCGCATCCCGCAGAAAAGCTGACCGACGCTTCTCGCCTTCCCTCTAGGCCTCCGAGAGCGAAGGATGCATACTGTAAAAATCTCAGTAACAATGAATCGATTTTTGGAAAGATTCGTGGGAAGATCTCGCAAATTCGACGAAAAAAAGCTTCCCTCAACTGACTTTTTTGGATTTTTCTTGCTTCGTTTTGAAGTTATGGCATAGCTCAGGTAGTCATTCGAAGGCGACAACCTATCAGGCCCAGCCTCACCAAAACGAACTCATATGGTTAAGTTATGGCCATTTCCGTGGAACACTTCGAAATTTTCCTCATCAAATCCTCATCTGGAAACCCATAGCGACAACTAAGCAACCATTGGAGCAAGCAAGTGGCCAATAGATAGGTCTGGGAATTATTGAGAAAACAGGTCATAGCTGTTTGAAAGATGGGCTCTGGGTAAAATTTAGAGTATTTTTGAAATGTTGGAATTTAGTATGGGGAAGATACCGCGCTCCATCGTGATCGCCGCGCCGCACGTTGCCTGAAACGAAATTAAAAGCCGATGGTGTGAAAGCCGACGATGAGAAAGATGGTGATACGTCCTACTCGGACAATCATACGTCGACGTCCCACGTTGTTAACCCCTCAAGAAACGTTATCTGTTCTGCGACGATGACTGGATATTGGTCACCTGCGAATGAGATAGTGTTCGCGTTATCGCTCTGTGCCTTGTTCCGTCTCCTCAAAAGGGGTGCTATTTCATACGTGGTAACCAATACAAAATCTTCTTTTTGTACAGCTTTTCACATATTAAGCCACTTTATTCTCACATGTATTCGGTCGTAGTTCACTTTTTCTTTTAATCCCTTTTTCATGAAGTTTTTTTTGCATCGTCAAATGTGTATAACATGTATCCATCCTATGGAGCTTTTTCTTTTGTGCTGTACCCTATTTTTTATAAATCAGGGTAAATTAAAGTGTGGGGGAGGGCGCAAAATCTTCACCGACGTACCGTTCCTTCCCTATGCTTAGGCTAAAGCAGATGAGAATGAGATGCTTTTTCATGTAAGAGGAGGGGATATGAACTTTAGCCTAAGCCTAGGGAGGAAGGAGCTCAAACGTTGGTGAAAAGTTGCGCTGCTGTCCCCCCCCCTCCCCACTTCAACTGACTGGTGAATCCTTTAATTAATCCATATTTTCAAGGTCTAGAAATGGAATACCAGGGGCAAAAATCTGTTCATTCGACGTTTCCTCCTTACCTACCAACGACTCCAGAAATGCACTTACCTCGCTCCATGTCGAATCATGTGAGAGGAATAGCACATCAGTGTTTAACTTATTGTTTATGGTTGAAGGGTCAAGTAAAACTGTCGAATAAATAATAGTTATAAGCGAGGAAGTAGGTGCCTCCTGGGGACTTCATATCACAGTCTCAAAATACTGAGCAGCTGGGTTCAAAAGACAAATAATCTGGTGTTGTAGAGCAGAAAACTTCATTGAATTGAGATGTTTTTTTTTTATGCCACACGAGGTTTTTAAGTGGAACCTTTATTCGTGGCCCAACGTTTCGACCGTTTCGTCTTCTTCAGAGGCCTGAAGATGGCTTGAAGCTCATGATTTGTCAAGTACCCGAACAAGCGCCTCCTCCCCTCTAGCGTTTCCGACATCATTTCGGGAAAGCTCCCGAATAACTCAGTAACATGACAACAAACTCACCGATGGTTCCACCGCTTGTGGGGAGCGTGTGCTCACAGCCACAGTAAGTAATGTTAGTATGGATGAATGAGCCCTACTTGAGTCTCAAGCCACATGACATGATATTGTCATGCATGTCACCCATACTATAGCTCGCATTTAGATACGAAAGGCAAAAGATCATTTGTAATAGACAAACACTCATTGCGGTTATTCATCCGTGGATTTCTGGCGAAAATCCAGAATGACTCCAAGACTTTCCTTGATGAAATTTCCGTCTCGAACGCCAAGATGCTACACTTAACATCAAAGTCGTTCCCACTGTGCTCCTCAATCTTATGCTTGCCAAGGGGGGTGGTAATGATATCACGCCTTTTCCCAGCTAGGTGTTCTTTAACGCGAATAGCCAGTGCCCTTCCTGTTTCTCCAATATAAGTGCTATTACAAGCCCTACATTCAAGCTGATAAATCACTCCAGCTTTCTCACAATCCCCTGGCTTTCCGTATGGGCATGTAATGCAGTTTGGAGTCATGCACTGCTTATCGTATAGTCTGTTGCGAACAAGTTGATGTCTAATGTTGTGATTAGGAATATTCACTAACACAACATCATCTTGTAACTGTGCTCGCACAATACTACGTTGTATTGAAGCGGTGACACGATCGGAGATGAATGGAAGGCATAAGGGTAGTTTCCTTTGACGTGATATGCGCCGTTGTGGACCAGCATAAGAGGGTGTTCGCCGTATGGGTACCGCATAACCATTCTCGGCAGCTATGCGTATAGCTAAACGTCTTGACTCCTGCCGCTCCTCATCGCCAGTGCACATACTGGTTGCTGTAGTTATCATGTTCTTGATGACAGCACGTTTCACTGCAGCAGGGTGAGAAGATGAAGCATGAATCAAAACGTTCTTACAGCTGGGTTTGCGGTACCATTTTACGCTAACAATGCCATCAGACAATTTGACCTGAGTGTTAAGGTATGGTAACCAACCGTGCTTAGGTACTTCCCGTGTGAGCTTGATATAATGTGATTGCTCATTTAATAACCGAAAACACTCATCCATTTCGGACTGTGTTGATGTTACGATGAAGCAGTCATCAATATATCTACAGTACATTAAAGGCAAGCGACTCAGTACTGGTTCTTCAATTCTGCTCATGAAGCAGATTGCAAGTACTGGTGCTAGTCGCTGACCCATAGCCAAACCCCTTATTTGGGAATAGTATTGCCCTGACCATTTAAATATATTGCATCGCAAACATTCCCCAACTAGAGTCATGATGTGTCCTTTATTCAGTCCATAGGTCTTGATATCTCTAGCATGCCTATCCAACATTTCAGATAAAGCCTGAAGAGCTTGTTCGTTTTGGACATTGGTATAAAGTGATGTAACATCAAACGACTCCATTACACAATTCGCCCCGAAGTTTGAGTTGCGCAACTGTTGTAGGAACTGGTTCGTGTTGGTCAGGTGGGAAGGGACTTTGGTTAGTAACTGGCTCACGATAGCATTAAGGTACCACGATATCCGATCGGTTGGTCCACCAACGCAGCTTATAATAGGTCGTATTTTGTAGGTGTCTGCTGACATTGATAGCATGTCGTTAGGAGAAAGTTTGTGGGTTTTGATCAGGCTATAAAAAACCGGACAACTAGGGTTGTCTAGTCTAAGTCTGCTCAAAAACTTTCCATCAATTCCCGCAGATGTTCCTATAACAGTCCATACGTGATTGAGACGTCTACATTGCGCTGTAAAATCTTCCATGGTGGCGCGACGATAGATGGTCGAATCTTGCAAATGGAGTTCGGTTATCTCACGATCTAATGATTGTGGTATAACCACGAACTCTCCACCTTTATCGCTGACAGAGATGCGTATGGTGCCGTTCGATCTTAACTCACGCACTTCTTTGAACCCTTGCCACTGATCGTAGGTTAAGTTAGTATTGTGAAGTCGTCTGTACCGATCGAGTGCGGCGAGCACACCCGATGTTAAAGCCCGAAACTTCACATCGGCCTCGAAAAACGGTTCAGGTTCTTTATAAGAAGTGCGTGGGAACGGTACATTAGGTAACGATCTCTGATCAGGAGCGGTGCCTTGCGCGCTATTATCACGCCTCGCCTTGTTTCGCAGTAGATCCCTCAATCTCTGTAATCCTCCCACAACTTTGCGGAACGTAGTCGCATTGATGTTTTGTGATGGCGCAAACGAGGGCCCGAGACTGAGAAAATTTAAGGCGTTAGAGGAAAGCTGAGTGTTGCCTAAAACAGTGACCTTTGTCGGTTGGTCAACATTTGTGCGAGCGTTATCGATGCGGTTACTACTTGAGTTGTTGTCGCTATTACTGGAGTTCTCCTGAAGCGAACGCAAAAGTCTGTCGTATTTCGCACAAAGAGTGGATTTAGCCCTAGATCGAATAGCATCACAAATCTCCCTCGACCCACCCTCAATCCTCCTCCAAATCCGTTCCGGTAGTAGACGTCGGCATGATTCCTCTTTAGAATTACACTTTACAATAGAAGAATACAGTACATATTGTTTTCTCTTGATAACAATGCCTAGGATAGAGCGGTATACTTTCCTTATCAAAGGGTCGCTATCCGGCAAATTACAACATGCACCGACTTTCCTATTCAAAATAAATCGTGGAAACACGCCGGTCGATCTACATCGCTGAAGAAACTTCAATGATTGCCGGGTGGATACGATTTTCTGTCGAAGGGAGAGTGCTTCGCGCACGAGGGAGAACAGTCTCGGCGGTACGTCTTCTAACAGTCTCCAAGTTCTCTCTTCTTGTAACCTCGGCATTAGTTGTCGATTGCGATGTTTTTTTTATGCCACACGAGGTTTTTAAGTGGAACCTTTATTCGTGGCCCAACGTTTCGACCGTTTCGTCTTCTTCAGAGGCCTGAAGATGGCTTGAAGCTCATGATTTGTCAAGTACCCGAACAAGCGCCTCCTCCCCTCTAGCGTTTCCGACATCATTTCGGGAAAGCTCCCGAATAACTCAGTAACATGACAACAAACTCACCGATGGTTCCACCGCTTGTGGGGAGCGTGTGCTCACAGCCACAGTATGGGTACCGCATAACCATTCTCGGCATTCTTGAATTGAATACTTTAACAATAACAGACGTAAAAGTGGGGGTCGTATTGGGGCCGCCTTTTTTTGGGGGGGGAGGGTCGTATTTTTTTTAAAATTTTCCTCATCTGGACGCTTGACCCTGCTTTCAGGTCGATCACAGTTATCCTCCTTCATATAATCGGTCAAGTGTGTTTTATAGTGTCTTTGTTCGTGTGCGTGTTGTTTGTGTAATATGTGTGCCTGTTTCTCCGGAAATTCATATCTCGCCTCGCGGCGGTAGAATTCTGAATTCTGAAAGTGGTATAGGAGGAGGTTGGCACGGTCATCAATGGTGCTGGATTCAAACTGATACCAAGTGGAAGGTGCGGTTGCAGTGCGTTCGATGGGGAGTGTCACCGAATCCGTTGCGCGTTTCAAGGTGACGATGGAGGGGCGCTCACAGTGGCAGTGTGTAGTGATATAAGGTCATCATCAACGGCGACGAGAGATCTGAAATGAAAATGACTGACATACTGCGTAAGGAGCGTCGGAAGTCAAAAGCCGCAAATTCGTTGCGCGATTCGGAGTGACGCTGGACCGCAGTAACGGTGGGTGATCTAATATGATAAACGACGATATGGTATGACTGGCAGACGCCTGTGAGGAAAGCCGAGAGACATATGTCACATAACCTTAGTGATCTCCGGTCGAAATTGATAACGACCAATAAAGGTTGATTACTTACTTACTTATCCCCCTTAGCTCGCATTGAGTGCTGCTGTAAGTGCCACTGGAGTGCGCAACGTCTTCACAGTTCTCCTCCATTGCAATCTGGCCACTATCTTTGCTTGCTGAATACTAAGTCTGCAATTAGAAAGATCTTTCGATATCTGTTTCAACCATGTTTTCTTCGGTGCTCCGCGCTGAATCTTCCAGTTATGTGGTCGAGTTCTCCATAAGGTCTTATGGGGATATCGTTCCGGCTGCATTCTGCAAACATGGCCACACCAACAAAGCCGTCGCTGTTGAATTTCCATTTCGACGATTGTTTGGCGACAGCATCGGTGCCTTATCACTTCGTTTTTCAGTCGGGAGAAGCGATACACCGAGTATACGTCTATAGCATCTCATTTGAAAGGATTGCAATTTTCGTATGTAGATCGCAGTAATGTCCAAGTTTCAGAGCCGTAAAGAAGCACTGGTACCACCAGGGAGCGAAAGATCTTCATTTTCAAGTGTATCGTTATGTCATGTTTCTTCCACACACACCAGGAAAGGGTGCCAAAAACTTTCGATGCTGAACCGATCCGATACACAACTTCTGTTGATGACGCTACTTTCTCCTCCTCCACAGTCGAGCCCAGATACTTGAAATGTGGAACTCGTTCAAAAACATTTCCATTCAGATGCACCGGTGCAGCACTTCCGTCAGATGTGAGAACCTTCGTTTTATCAGTATTGATGACTAATCCATACGGCCTTGCAGCTCTTTCAATTCTGGACACTATTTCACAAGCTTCAGTACCATCATTGGCAAAGGTAGCGACGTCATCAGCATACATGAGATCCGTGATAAATTGTCCATCTCCAAACTGTATGCCTGTTCACTTGAGCGGATTTCATGATGGCGTCAATGACAGTATTGAAGAGTACTGGTGACAACACGCATCCTTGACGAACGCCAGTGTTGACTAAAAAAACCTTCCGACAGTTCTCCCTTTATGTGAACTCTGCTGTGGGAGTCTTCATATGCGTTGCGTAGTAGTCGAATTAGAGTATCGAGTATGCCTTCCGCAGCAAGCGTTTCCCAAAGAGCCACCCGGTTGACGCTGTCGAATGCAGAAGCGAAGTCAATGAACACGATGAAGAGACGCTTCCCGCAGCGAACACGTTCCTCTAGGACTTGCGTCAGGGTGAAAATTTGGTCAGAACATCGACAATTTGGACGAAAACCCGCTTGTTCCTCCCGAGTCATCTGTTCTCGTCGTCGCTGGATTCGCCCGAGTATAATTTTCGTGAAGACTTTCCCAATAATAGATAACAAGCTTCCGCGATAGTTCTTGCATTCGTGAGTATCTCCTTTCTTGTGAATTGGTATGACGATCGCCTGCTTCCACAAAGTAGGTATACTTTCGGAAGTTCAAACAAGATGTAGCAGTAGTGCAGTCGTTGTCACCACCAGCTATCAAGGCTTCAGCTGACACACCATCGTTTCCCGCTGATTTTCCACGCTTCAAGTGATTCTTCGTAGTTCCAATTTCACCGATATCAGGAGGTTCCACGGAAATGCGATCGAACTATTGATTGTGAGAAGAATTCGGCTGCAATTCATCTGTTATGGGATGGTTGTGGAGCTAGTAAAAATTTTCTTCCCACCTGCCAAGTCGCTCTGTACGTGATCGTACGTAGCTGCCATCACTTTTCTTGATGTTGTCATCGACGCTTCTAATCTTCCCACAAGACGGCGAAGAGTTGCATATAGTCGACGATAATCTCTGCGGTTGGCCTGATTCTCAAGTTTTGCTGCAACACTGTACCAGTATTGTTTCCTTTCCATTCTGAGACGACTAGGTACGACGCGATGGAGCCCCTGGTATTTTGCAAGTCAGTCAGTTTGCATTGTTTTCGTTGATCCACTGGATCAAGAGTTTCATCAGAAATCCATGCTTGGGTGCGATGCCGGCGAAGTAGACACGTGGATATGGCGGACTCAGCAACAACCGCAGCAAATTGATCAGTTGCATCGTCAGCATTTTCGGATGTTGGTAGAACAGCGAACCTGTTTGACAGAGATATTTGGAAGTGCTATCTATAGATAGAGTCATCCAATTTGCTCCAATCTCTGCGTGATGGTATGTTCGCTGATGTCTGGTTGCTCTTCAGTTTCAGTCGTACGCACGCAAACACAAGATGATGATCAGATCCGCAGTCAGCTCCTCGCATGACACGAATATCCGAGAAAGAGGATTGAAATCAGCTTGGAATGAGAAAGTAGTCGAGCATAGCCAGATCCCTCCCATTGGGGGACCGCCATGGGTCATTAACAAAAAGATGGATGTAATTCGGTGTACTCTTACGATACAACCACTCGAATTGTAGTGTTCGCCACTGGGTGAGCACATTTCCGTTATGTTATGATATCAGTTGTTTGATGTATCTGGTGCCTAACTGGTCAGACTGTTGGAAATGTGTCGAACTTAGACACTCCGATTAAACATTAGTGATCAAAAAGAAATCCAGGTTTGTAGTTGCGATGCTACTGAACCATTCTCTGATGCGGTAACAGGAACAGTACAGCGTATCGACTACTGGTTACATGAAATACCAATGGTTGTCATGTCAAGGAAATGGTAAGCATCGGCAATCAACAAATGGTTCTTCCCAGTAGAAAGAGATGTCCAATTATCGGACAAATCAGTGAAGCTATCGCACGGCACTGCTCGAGTAAGACGTTAGAGTTGCATACTAAGGAAGTGGGCGAGATTGAGCAACTGCTATCAGGTGAGTTAATATCGCATAATTCCATGCTGTGATAAACGCATTACTGAGCGCTGGCTCGACTCTAGCTCCACAAATATTCAGCAATACTCAGGATTTGATGTAAGTAAGAGGTCAAAACAACCTACAGATATCAGAGTACGAATCATGTTCACTTGCTGAGAATTAGGTGCCTAAGCCTTATTGTTGGTTGATGATTCAGTCCTTTATCACTGCATATAGCATCTGCGCCTTTCTATGATTCAGCGCTCTTCACTTTTGTAACAACTGATATCGGATCAGGAAGAAATCTGTTGAAGAAAAATGTTGTTGAATCACTGATCATTTGACATTCAGGTTGAATGGTCATTATTTGAGAGTTTAGATAGTATAGCGCTCAATTTTTGGGTTCGATGGCGTCGACAAGCATCAATTTGTCCATCCTTTATGCATCTAACTCCCATATCTTCGTATTAGAGTGAATTGCCAGCCACTCATGCCTATCATTTGCTGAACATGCACCACTACTCTTTGGAAGTTTCGATGATCTAGCCAACAATACCCTTTGTTGCTCTTACAACTAGCACTGCTTTAAAAAATGGTTCACTGCTTTGCCACTGCAAATTTAGATAGCATCTAGACATTTATGTGGATCGCAATATCAGATGACAGACGGCACTATTTGGATGGCAAGATAGCTCAGCGTTTGATACGTCGCTGAGCACAATTCAGATATGCTCACACGGTGACTGTGAGCATCATACGTCAGCTGTGATGATCGTATCAAAGTAGTAACCGGCGTGCAGGATTTTCCATCAACTTGCTAGTGAACCCTATCGGACTTAGCAGTCGTTATCAGATTCGATCCGCCACCTATCAGGTTCCCTACAACTATTAGTGTGAACACTCCACTGTCAGTTTAGAAAGCGCAACGACTTCTGTGACTTGTACCCTCTGACGTTCCTTATCGAATTTGGTCAACAGTTATTATTCTGAAGCACCCACCACTAATGTCTTCGTTCCACCCCTCAAAACACCTATGAGTGTGAGGTTGAAGCCAAAAGCGAGAAGGATCTGGCAACGTTAGCCTTTTTACTCGCCATATCAGCCCTTATCTTGCTATCAGTTTCGTGTCCTCACAACTGATGTCCCCTTAATGCCCCTATATCGTTTGCATCATTCAGGATCCCATCATTGCTGTGATGCGAGATGTGAATTTCGTGACACACAGACAGATGCATACACATGCGGACAGACATATCTATCGGATTGTCTGTACTAGGATGGGCGGAGGTGGTGCAGAGACAGGTGGCGCGCATCTCACTCTCATGGTGCGGGAATCAAATCCTCCAATAACTCCCGCGCAGGCCAACCAAGCCTCCCATTTCTCCGGGGTCGCTAAATTGGGACCAGACTAGTCCGGGAGGATAAAAATACTGACTTGGTCACCGCAAATCATTGTATAGGCCACATCACATTCACCAGCCACGACGATTCTCAATGGAACTAGAAGTGCGGTGCATTACAAGAAGGGATTGATTAACGCCGAAAAACTTGATCGTTTTTAAACTTTTTATCCTGTACTAGGAAAGCTATCGATCGATACAACCTAATTCACGCCTAACAGCCGCTAGACTACATGATTTCTTACACAGCGGTGAGGTGGCCTTCTAAAGAGCGCAGTGGAGAGGGCTGAGGTTTCCATGGTGCACTAGCAGTGATGTTTGTCCTTTAATCCGATCTTGGTCCTTTATGAATGTTTCGCCCACGAAGCAGCAAAGATGTCCAACTCCTGCATAAAAACTCTGCTTTTATTTTTCACACTTTCTTCGTTTTGCCCCTTACTGTTCTTGACCACTAGTTTTATGCACTTATATATTGAGACGAGCTCTGCTGCCCTGAAGCTCCCGTAACTGTTCGCATTTCAGCTCTATATCGACTTCTTCCTTATGCTGTCGATAAATGCCTACAGCATCATTTTCCTGAGCAGCGCCTTACGACAAGAATTCCGACAACGGCTGTGCTGGAAACCTGTTGAAACGCATTCATACCATACGACTGTGACAGTCTTTTGAACAGATTTGTTGGAAGACTGGAATAATCGGCATTCTTTACTCTTATTTTTTGCTTTTTATCAGAATACTTGTAGTTATTGGTTTTTCATGGTAAGTTTGTACGCACACTGTGAACAGATATTGTGCAGTGTCACAAGAAGTGATCTTAAGAGAAAAAACTGAACTAAGACGAACAGCGCCTGGAATTGGCACCTGATCAGCTAGCAGAGCTATGGTTCTTTATCTCTAAATTGGTAATATTTTCCGTCAATATAGTGACATTTTTGATGTTATCTTCAAGTGCGTATTTATAGCCAATAAACTTGTTATTAAGTATGCATCTGACAATATTTAAGCAGATAAAGTTCTCATCACAACCATTATTAATGAGCGCTCTAACCAAAAATCTTATTTCGTCGCAAAAGGGGCTGGAAAGTGTGAGTGTTATCTATCCCAAGTGATTCGGTATATGTGAAAACCTTCATAATTCTGAGATATATCTGTGTCTTCATGAGGAATCTCATAACACCAAAGCTGAAATAATATGTTTTGTTATACAGTTCAGCATAAATTCTATCATTGGTAGTATTAATGCTCAAATCTAAGTGATTACTACTGAGTTCTGTAGTGTGGGTATTTTTGAGTTCTAATGTATTTTTATACTTGTCTCTTGAAATACAGTCTATTTCTGTTCCTTAGGTGTATGTATGATAAGTATACCAGTTGAGCTATCACACAGTACTGCGCAAATAGCACGATGATATCGATCAACAGATATCGAAGAAGTCCATATCGCATATCATATTGTGATAAGCGCAGTACTGAGCGCTTGCTCAACTGGTCTCCCCACAAAGGCTTGTCACTATTTAAAATTTCACGTAGTTTAACAGTCCAAGATTTCCGCTTATTCCTACTGGATAACGAAGTACATTCAGTCGCCGAACGCTCCTTGCCAAGCTTGGTGTTTATCGATAATCTATTCATCTACCACTGCATATCGTTTCCTCGAAGAGGGCCACGTTTTTCGGAGGTCCAGATGATTTAGCGGTAGATACCTTTGTTACAATGATATTGGCTATCAATGTTAATGGATTAGGAATGAATTGTATTCATCCACTAATCACTTAACTCTTTGGTCATAGTGGTTACTACTGGGAGTTTAGATAGTTGAGAGATCGATGGTTTTGTGCTCGTTTGCTTCGGTTAGAAGCCAATTTTTCTATTCAGTGAGTATCTAATTCTTGGGTAGGGCTACTCACGACGGAAAATCGCTTCGCGGCGGCGCAATCGCGGCGCCACCAGTACGGCCTTCCGAATCGATTGCCCTTGGGAGCCCGGCAAAGCGTGGCTGCTTCACCTCTGCACTTCCACCCATGCCACACAGCCTCCTGCATCCATGCCACCTTGCTTCCTCCACCCATGCCACACTGCCTCGCTTGAAGGCTGCCACGCCCTGCCTGGCACTCGTACCCGCCGCGGGCGGCCACGCGATTTCCCGCCATAAGTAGCCCCACCCCTAATTCTTGCATGTTGGTAGGAGATTCGTATGCCACTATCGATGCTTGTCCTTTTGTAAACATGCACCACTATTTCGAATGTCACATAGCCTAGCGGTCATTACCCAATATTGTTGCTGGTCCCGCATGAGGGAATTCACCTGCTTTACTACAACATATATAGAGGGTGTCCAGAATTATGGACGCCAATGTATTGCAATATTTCGTTGGCGTCAATATAGTGAATGAAAATTAACCCATTCCCATACTCATAACTTCTGTAACAAGGCACGGCAGTCAAATGAGTTGTCCTGCTCCAACGGTGATACAAGCTCAAAGTCTCTTCATCACTCAAGTGCCCTTGACAAGCAACGTTTTCCATGCATTCCTACTCGAATCTTTCCCAGGGTTACCTTATGTGACTCCATACTAGGATGGCTGACTCGTCAGACCTTGCTTTTAACTGAGGACCCCACAGGAGATCAATGGAATCATGTTTTGGGAGGTTTGACGGACGCCTCGGAAAGTGATGAATTCAGACAGATTGGGTCGGTACCGATTTTGAATCAGTTTGATTCTATAAACTAAGGCGCCATGTCGCTAAATCCACCAGATATTGTTCCGGAGTACCAGTGAGGCCAATGCTTCATTATGTCTATCAGGGTGTTCTTCATGTTTACATTCCCGCAAGCTTTGCGCCAAAGTCGACGGAAACCAGCAGCGTGTCATCATTGAACCCCAAATCAATCCATGGACCCGCTTGCAGGTATTCCCATCGGCATGATATACTCTACCAGATGTTGTTGGCCACAATGGGTTGCCTTTAACGGTTCGGGTCGTGAAATTTTCTCAGTTTGAATTAGTACGGTGAAGTGCATGTTACCATCGAAGCAAATGACGGCGAAGTGTATTTGAAAAGCCTTTCAAATCGTGAAAATATCATGAGCTTCACCCCAACAGTGCATCTTGACAGAAGAAGATCTTGTGCACCCACTGAGCAGCAAGTGAAAGAAAGAGCAGTGGTGCAATTTGTATAGAGGAATACAAAATAACATGAACTCAGGCGCCCATAATTCCGGGACACCCTGCAGACCGTATCCTGATCATAAAATGTAGAACGCAGTATCCAAAGACGCGCTCCATGAGTTGGACACTATGCAATTCAGAGGTCGATACATCGGCAGCTGATATCAGAACATAATCAAAATATGTTCACACAATGACAATGTTCATCACACGCTTTTATTGTAGCGGTCATGTAGTAGTAGCGGCGTCCTGGTTTGTACCCGACCCACTTCCTAACTGCTTTTATCATCGCTAAGCAGTCCTTATCAGATTCAATCCGTCACCATTAAGGTCTTCGTACCAACTCCTACAGCATAGTTTGGACGTCCACTATCTGTTGAGAGTGGGAGCGTATTTCGCGACATTTGCGTTTTGACGCTCCTTACCTGATCTTATCAACCGCTGGACCACCCACCGTTAATGTCTCCGTCTCGATTCGCAAAGGACCTGTGAGTATGAACGCTCTATGATGAACGCGAAAAGCGGACTCGACGATTCTAGTTTTACGCTTCTTATCAGAACTTATCAACCGTTATCAGTGCGGAACACCCACCGTCACTAGCTCCGACCCACCTCGCCGAACACCTATGAGGGTCAACACTCTAAGGGTCCCGCGAAAACGAAACAACTTTGATGACATTCGTCTTCCTAGGCTCCTTAATAGCTCTTATGAGCTGCCATCACTTACAGTCCATCACCGCTGAGGTTCCCTTAGCAACCACTATATCACTTGTAAAATTCAGGTCCCAGCTTCGATGCGACGCGAGATAAGAAATTCGTGTCAAACAGTCGGACACACACAGACAAATGGATCATATATAGTAGGACCGTCCATGTATCGATAAGGTATAAATAACTTATTGTTGTCTGACTTGTTGACTTTTGCGTATTCATCCCACTATCCTACTATATCCACGGATCACCGAGGGGCTTCTCTCGCTGAAGGATCTCGAGCCGTTAGGTGGCAAGGCTACGTGGCACGACCAAAGGTGGCGGATAGGGGGCTAATCGCGGAAGAAAAGCCACCATGCACCTGCCCTCGAGACGCAGGTGGATCCAGGGGATGGAGTCCCTGTTTCTGCAGCGCTGGGCTGATTCATACCCTCTGTATCCGTGCAAACGTTTCTTGCATACGTGTGGGGGCGTTCTGTATGGTACAGTTGGTATCCTGCATTCGGTCCAGCCAAAAGCTTGCATTCTAACGACTGGGAGGTACATGAGAGGCGGTCCGGGGTCGCCTCCAACCAATAAACCCCATGCCCACTTTGGGATAGCTTGGCTAACTACCCGGGGTATACCCAGCCCCCACGACAGAGCCCGGTAAGCTACTCGTGGCTCTGCATCTTGCTGAAAACAGCGATAAAAATGGGATTCACTCCCCTAAATCTGAGGGAGCCCCAATACGGCAGCGTTGGGTAGGACCGCTCGAGAGAGGCTGCTTAAATCTCAGGGCTACAACAGGCTGTCTAAATCGAGAAGAACTAAGATGGCGATCTGTACTTACAACGCACGAACTCTTGCAGCGAGTATCGAAGGTCTGATGATGCAAGCCAGGATGATCAAGTACGACGTCATCGGACTGACCGAGACGAGGAGGCATCGCCCGCTACACGCCGTGTACGAGTCTGGTGAAGAACTGTTCCTTGGATCATGCGACAGGAGGGGTGTTGGCGGTGTGGGCGTTCTCGTCAACACGCACTTGATCATGAACATCGATTCGTATGAATATCTGACAATCCGAATCGGACGTTGGCGATTGAAAAGATGCGGTTCAATCCCGGCTTTGACCATCTTCGTCGCCTACGCACTAACATCAAGCTACGACGAGGACGCTGGAAGCTTTTCACGTGGAATTGGAGAAATTCTACAAGGAAGACCATCAGCGACTTCAACGCCAAGATCGACCCTAGAAGAACGGACCACGAGCTTCACATCGGGACTCACGGAACGGAATGGAATGAGTAGGGTGAAAGGCTGTCTGAATTTATTATGTCGATCAACTCCATCCCTGGTACTCACAGCTCCAGAAACCCTCTCATCTGCGATGGACTTGGGAGTCACCCGGTGGACAATTCTATAATGAGATCGATCACGTCATCTTCAGTCAAAGGTTCTGCCTGGCCGACGTCGCTGTTGTTCCGAAGTTCTACACGGGATCAGACCACCGACTCATCCGCGCAAAGTTCCTCTTTTCGATACGTGGAGAGGAGCCGCGAAATTCAAGGAGCGATGACCCAAGACAGTCATCAACTGGGAATACTTCGTTTTTCTCGCTGGTATATGGGAGGATTCCGTTACCGAAAACATCGACGACGAGTACAACCGGCTCGTTGAGCATCTTCACGCTAGGAGGGCAGGGTGTTTGAAAGTCACAAAGAGGCGTCTCTCTTCGAAAACTCTCGAGCTGATACGCCAACGTGGAACCGCACGAGCCGCAGGCGATTACCAACTGACATCCTAACTTGCGAGAGGCGATAAAAGAAGATTCAAGGAGAGAAGAGCAGCAGTGCTGGCTGAAGCAGCAGAGGCTGGGAGGAGCATTCGCAATGCCCGCCGAAGCTTTGCCAGTTATAAGACCAAAACGACCGGTCTCCGGCGTTCGGACGGTACAGTTACTGCTTGAAGGGCAATGGAGAAGGTCATCTACGACTTCTACTCGGATCTCTTCGATAGCCATGTCCAACTGCCTGGGAGCAATCTGAAGCAGGATGGATATGTCGTACCATCAGCTCTTTCTTGCAAAGTCCGACACGCTATTTCGTCGGAGAAGAAATGTACAGCACCCGGCCCCGACAGGATCAGATCGGAACATCTGAAGAATCTTCCGCCAGTTATCGTCAAAACACTGGCCCGGCTCTTCACACGCTACCTGTCGGAATGCAAGGTGCCCACATCGTGGAAAACTAGCAGGACTGTGTTGCTGTATAAGAAGGGAGATCCACAGGACAATGGCAATTATCGTCCAATCTGCCTGCTGTCTGTAGTCTACAAGCTCTCACTCGTGTCATCTTGAATAGAATCGGTGGAACTCTAGACGAGGAGCAGCCATGCGAGCAAGCAGGGTTTCGGAGAGGATTCAGTACAATCGATCACATCCACGCGGTCACTGGACTCATCAAAGTGTCGCGAGAGTACAAGATGCCGTTACGTCTCACATTCATCGATCTGAAGAAAGTTTTCGACTCCCTTGAGACGGAAGCGGTTATCAAACCCTGGGAAACCAGGGCGTGCCTACTCAGTATATAAGAGTACTTCGTGAGCTCTAAACAACTTCACGACGAGGATCTCGCCATTCTACAAGGGAATCATCATCGACGCGAAGAGAGGGGTTCGACAAGGCGACACTATTTCGTCTGAACTATTCAGCGCCGCTCTTGGAAACGTCATGCGTCAACTGGGAAGGAATGGAGTGAAGGTCGATGGCCGGCATCGACACCACCTCCGCTTCGCTGACGACATTGTGCTAATAACACCGACAATCCAGCAAGTGGAACGGATGCTAGCCGATTTCGACTGCGAGTGTGGAAAGATCGGTCTGCAGCTGAACCTGACGAAGACGATGTTTATGAGAAACAGATTGGTACCTGACGCCCCATTTAAGCTCAACGCAACAAACAGCACCGATTGCTTCAGTTACGTGTACCTAGGTCGAGAAGTCAATATGAAGAACGACTTAGCACCAGAGCTGAGCAGCAGGAAAAGAGCGACCTGGGGGAGCCTTCAAAACCGTCAAGGGAGTAGTGAAGAAGTCGAAGAACATCCGGCTCCGCGCCCATTTCTTCGATTCCGCTGTCCTTCCTGCCCTACCTTACGCCTCAGAGACTGGGACTCTACGTAAGCAGGAGGAGCATGCCGTTGGCGTCATCCAACGCGCCATCGAGAGGACGATGCTCGGAGTATCCCGATACACGCAAGTGCAGACGGGAATCCGGAGTTCCGAACTCCGTCGTCGATCAAAGATCAGGGCGCCGTCGTATTTGCCAGTATCGCGATGACCGTTGGACCAGAGCGGTAACCGACTGGATCCCTCGGGACGTCAAACGAACACCTGGACGACCGCCGGCCCGATGGTCAGACTTCTTCACGAAAGCTCTGCGCGAAAGGAACGAGACGCTACATGTTCCTGGAGCCAGAAACATTCACTGGACTGCTTTGGCTCGCGACAGATACGAGTGGAGACGTTGCTGGCGCCCACTCGAGGCTCTCGATGAACAACGGGACGACAGGTGATACAGGTGATCCTACCATATATAATTCGCTAAGTATGTCTGTGTGTGTGTTTGTCCGTCTGTCATGAAATTCATATCTCGCGTCGCAGCAAAGCTGGAACCTTGATTTGCAGGGACATTAATAGTGGATGACCCGCATTGATAACGGTTGATAAGATTCGATAAGGAGCATGAGAAAGCGAATGCCATCAAATTCATTTCGTCTCTCGCACTGATCCAGGAGCGCTCACAGTTATAGGTGCTCAGCAGGGTGGGTCGGGGACATCAATGGTGGATGATCCAAATCGATAATAGTTGATAAGATTCGATAAGGAGCGTGAGAAGGGAAGTGTCACCAAGGCCGGTTAACTCCTGCGGCTTACAGTGATGTGTTCACATTCCCAGGTATTAGGGTACGGGGACCTCAATGTTATTGTGGGCACAGGGGCCCCAGTGAAACTGAAAACGGCTTGCGGTGGCTGATTAGGACCGTTAGCAATTGGATGGGATTGAATCCTTTACATCGCTTGCTACTACTATACGACCGCTTTAGCAGAAGCGTCTGAAGCTCAGTGCCATTGGGCGTGCAATTTTGTTTGTGTTGATATCACTGGCCGATGTATCAACCGCTGAATTGCCTAGCGTTCCAAAAAACGGTGCATTTCTCTCAATACTGCAATCTATATTGACAACCATGATACAACCTATATTTGTGATAGCAAAGCAAGCGGTTTACTCGGAATCAATTTCTAATGCGGTACTGGCAGCAACACTGGGTTCGACCGTTAGACTACGTAAAATGCCGGATAGTGAAGCATGTTTACGAAAACGATAAACGTCGATAATCGGGATATGGACCCACCATCAACGTGTAGGAATTAGATGCTCAGCAAGTGAAAGAATTGTTACCGGTATGCAATCGAATACAATACTATCGATGTCTAAACTATCCAAACACTCAATGTTGACCTAAACCAGTTAGCTGAGCAACTACTGCGCGCGATTCATGTCGATTACGTGCAAAATGGGTTCGATGCAAAACGGCTGCAGTACATCAATAAAAAACTGCACTCTTCTCTGCTTCATTTCAATAGCCCTGCTGAAAGCAGAGGAAAGGAAATTCGCACTCGATTCCATACACAGTTGTGGTCGTGCCGACCAAACCCATTTTACAAACATCGCCATGAGGAGCGCGCAGTAGTGTGCGCCCGCCAGCTGGTATATGTATAATCCGCGGAGTATGTCTGTCTGTCCGTATGTGTGGGTGTCTGTTTGTCACGAATTCATATCTCACGTCTCAGCAAAGCTGGAACCTTGATTTGCAGATGATGGGGGGGGGGGGGGGTGGCAAGTGGACACCAATGTTGGGGGACCGGTTCTGATAACATAAGGGCTGATAAGGAGTTCCGAAAAGCGAATGTCCTCGAATCCGTTTCACCTTTCGCATTGATCCTGGAGCTTCCATGTTCACGGGCCTATTGCGGAGTGGGACGGGGCAAGTGATGGTGGGTGACCCGCACTGATAACGGTTGATAAGGTTAGATAAGGAACGTCAAGAGCGAATGTCGCAAAATCCTTTTCTCCTCTCAACGGATGGTGAAGTGTCCAAACTCATAGTGTTGTAGAAGATGACACGGGGACCTTAATGTTAACGAACTGAGTCTGATAACGACTGCTTAGCGCTGATAAGAGCCGTTAGGAAGTGGGTCAGGTAAAAAGCAGGGCACCGCTGCCTACTACTGCATGACCGCTATAATAAAAGCGTCTGATGAACACTACCATTGTGTGAACATATTTTGATTATGTTCTGATACAGCTGCCGATGTATCGATCTTCAAATTGCCTAGCGCCCAAATAATGGGGCGCGTCTTTAGATACTGCGTTCTACATTTTATAATCAGGATACGAACTATAAATGTGACAGTAAAGCGAGTGAATCATTTCCTCATGCAGTGCCACCCACAATACTGGGTATTGACCGCTAGACTATGTGAATTCGAAATAGCGGTGCATGCTAGCAAAAACGATTAGCATAGATGACTGGCATATGGATCCACCACCAACAGGCAAGAATTAGATGCTCACTGAGTGGAAAACTGGCTGCCTATTGAAGCAATCGAAGAAAAACGCCTCAGACTTGCTAGAACGGTCGCATAGTAGTAGCTAACGATGTGAAGGATTTCATCCCATCCAATTCCTATCGGTTTCTTATCAGCCACTGTAAGAAGTTGTCAGTTTCACTGAGGCCCCTGTATCCAACAATACCATTGAGGTCCCGGACCCTACAATACCCGCGAATGTGAACAATCCAATGTTTGCCGCAGAAGCGAACCGGCCTTGGTGACATTTCCCTTCTCACGTTCCTTATCGAATCTTATCAACCATTATCAATTTGGATCATCCACCATAGATGTGCCCATTCCACCCTGCCAAACACCTATGGAGTGTTAGTGCTCTTGAATCAAAAGGCGAAAGACGAAACGACTTCAGTGACATACGCCTTTAAACGCTCCTTATCAGTCCTTATCAGTTGCATCGCTTTGGGTCCACCACCGCTAGTGTCCTTACCACCCCCTACGTCACTTGTAAAATTCAGGGTCCAAGCGCTGCAACGCGAGATATGAATTTCGTGACACACAGACGGACACACACACAATTACACACACAGACATACTAAGCGTATTATATTAGGTGGTCGAAAAAGTTTTTTCCTTTTTTAAATACGCGCTTTTTCCCTCCGAACTGCTTTCCAGCAATTTCTTCTGTACATACACATGTAGTTTAAGTTCACACGCATATATAGGTACCAGCTGGCGAGTGCACACTACTGCGTGCGATTGATGGCGGTGTTGTGCAAAATGGGTTTGATCGGCACAACCAGAATTGTGTATGGAATTGATTGCGAATTCCCTTTCCTCTGCTTTCAGTAGAGCTATTTAATTGGAAAAAAAGCAGAGAAGTGGCATGATAGAAAGCATTTTGGTATCAATGCACTTCAGCCGCTTTGCCGATCCCATTTTGCACGTAATCGACAGGAATCGCGCGCAATAGTGTGCTCAGCTAAATGTTTTAGGTCATCATTGGGAGTTTGGATAGTTTGGACATCGATAGTTTTGTATTCGATTGCGTCGATTGGTAACAATTCGTTCATTTGCTGAACATTTAATTCCTACACAGTAATGGTAGATCCATATCCCGATTATCGACGTTTATCGTTTTCGTAAACATGCTTCACTATCTGGCATTTTACGTAGTCTAACGGTCGAACCCAGTGTTGCTGCCAGGACCGCATAAGAAAATGATTCCGAGTAAACCGCTTGCTTTGTTATCACAAATATAGGTTGTATCATGGTTGTCAATGTAGATTGCAGTATCAAGAGAACTGTACCGTTTTTTGGAACGGTAGGCAATAGCGGTCGATACATCGGCTAGTGATATCAGAACATAAATAAAATATGTTCATCCAAAGGCACTGAGCATCAGATGCTTTTGCTAGAGCGGTCGTATAGTAGTAGCAAACGATGTGAAGGATTTCATCCCATCCAGTTCCTAACGGTTTCTTATCAGCCACTGTAAGAAGTTGTCAGTTTCACTGAGCCACGGAACCCAACAATACCATTGAGGTTCCCGTACCTTACAATACCTGCGAATGTGAACATGCCACTGTTAGCCGCAAAAGTGAACCGGCCTTGGTGACATCTCCCTTCTCACGTTCCTTATCGAATCTTATCAACCATTATCAATTTGGATCATCCACCATAGATGTGCCCGTTCTCCCCTGCCAAACACCTATGGAGTGTTAGTGCTCTTGGGTCAACGCGAAAGGCGAAACGAATTCTACAACAATTGCCTTCTCATGCTCCTTATCGAGCATTATCAATCATTTCCCGTTTGGATTACCCACCATCAATGTCCCCGTCCTACTCCGCAAAACACCTATGAGTATGAACGCTCTGGGACCAATGCGAAGAGCGAAACGGATTTGACGACTCTAGCACTTTTACGCTCCTTATCGAATCTTATCAATCGTTATCAATGCGGGTCACCCAGCATTAATGTCCCCGACCCACCCTTCACAATACCTGTGAGTGTTAACGCTCTTGGATTAACGCGAAAGGGGCAACGGATTTGGCGACATTTGCTTTCCGAGACTCCTTATCAGCCCTTATCAGCTGCTATCATTTTCGGTCCACCACCGCTGGGGATTCCTTGGCACCGCCTATATCACTTACAAAATTCAGCTTCCGAGCTTTGCTGCGAGCGAGATATGAATTTCGTGACAGACAGACGGACACACGGACAAACACACAGACAGACATACTAAGCGAATTATATATAGTAGGATTATTGTCTTCCATCTCTCGGATCACCTTTTTCGGCAAAATATATCAAAGGAGTACTTTCGGGGCATTCTTCTATATGATTTCAAATATGGCCTCCAGCAATCGAACCCAGTCGTGGTATAAACGCTGCATTCGAAGAGGGTTCAATGTCTGAACTTGTGGCACAACTTTGGTTCAAGCGCATTCGAGAAGGCAACTACAACGTCGAGATTCTGATCGGTCTCGACCCTCATCGGAGGTCGACAACGATTGTGGGTGCTGGCTTGCAACACTATACTATTAGGTTGTGAGGAAAGTTTTGGCCGGTTTTCGCAATTTCAACTTTGGGAGATCATAACTCGGCTCAGACTGCATCTTTTCTTACAAGGTTAGCACCATCGATTCCCTACAGTTTTGGCTATACTACGCATACTTGCATATCTCATTTTGATAAAGGGCTGACGATTTATTTAGCACGATAGCAAAAAAAGTCGACTCCAAATCACCATCCGTTCTGAATACTCTGCCATTGAAGGAGCTGTCCAGATGTTTAGGGAAGTGGGGCTTAGTTAGCGCTAGATTTGATGAATATAGTGGACGAGTAAGGGGGTCTTCCTGCAAATGCTTCAGTTGCTGGAAGACAATTTGTGAAAAATGCGCTCGCGCATGGCTGCTCGCAGGGGTCGCGCAGCACCCATTTTTTCAGTTTTCTTCAAATCGAGGCTACTTAAGGTGGTCAACATATTTTGTTTGTAGGGGTCCAATACTTGTGGATATCCCCTGCAAGTATGGACGCTCATCGCTTTCTGCCGTTTTACTTGAAGCGATTTGATCAATTGCAAAACCAAGCAGCTCGTTCTCATTTCTGCACTTCTGAAACCAGGGACGAAGTGCTCCATACAATGCTTCACCCCTTCCCCTTACAGCACTACATTTGTGGTCACCTTCGCTAGGACTCGGTTAAAGGCACCGGGAGGGGGGCAAGGGAGGAATAACGTTTACGAAAACAATGGCGTCTGAAAACAAACATATGGTTTCGGTAGATACAATGTGTAACAAAACCGGCGTTGAAAAACGCGTCACAGGGCGCTATTTGCCCCCAGGGCGCGCTTCCGTCCGAACTGCAAGCTTCCGTGGCCGAGCCACTCTTCGTTCATTTTGAAGCTTGTCTCCGGCCTGATGTAACCTTATTTTTGAATTATTTCCTCTTTACTGTTTTCTAGTGACATATTTTACTTGTTTACTTATAGATCTTCTTAATTGTGCATTTCTATACCTGAAAATCTCAGAAGGGTCAAATAAAGTCGGGGGGAGACGCAACTTTGCGTCGACGTCGATGCTCCTTTCCCTTACTAGGCTTGGGCTAAAATTGATATCCCCTCCTCCCACATTAAAAAGAGCATCTGTCAAAGCATAGGTCTCACCTGCTTTAGCCTAACCCTAGGAAGGGAAAGAAGCTTTGACGTGGGTGAAAATTTTGCCTCTCCCCCCCCCCCCCCCCGACTTTATTTGACCCGTAAGCACATCTAGAAACAATATAAGAAAGAACAAAGTGAAAACTAAAAGGAAAAAACAGATCTATATTAGAACCATCTTCTTTTGGCACCATGCCAAGGCGTCAAATTGGCGAGTTTGTGCAATGGCGGCCACTCAAACTCGTCCACACTACGTCTGTTCTACAGTAAGCCAGAATTACCCCCTCCTGGTGTCTTTAAACAAAAACTCGTGAAGTGAAGTCATCTAAAAGTGTCATTTTCGCTAAAATTCTCCTAATAATTCGGAAACCTTGTGGCATTCCAAACAAAACATACTTACAATACCGCTCACATTTTTTGAAAAATCGACGGTGTGTAACGGATTAAACGGCACAAACCGTCGCACCGTCATAACTCGGCTAAAAGTGAATAAAATGGGGGTAAAATTAGAAGCGTTAGATTCGTCTCGATGCGACGAATCCAACGACATATGAGATGTCGGATTTTGATAATTAGGTCACCAGCTTCTAGGTAAAAGCTGCAAAGATTTCTTTTTTTCTACCCTCAGGCAGGACTCCGACTATTTCCGGCTTACATTCACATGTTCATTTGTTGCTCGCCCATGTTCTGCACAAACATCATTTTTTTTAGTGAGTTATCTCCAAGTTTCAGAATGCTTTTCAGCACCAATTCCACGACATTTTCGAGATATTTCAAGCTCATTTCGTCAGAATCGATGGACAAATTGAGAAGATAACTCGCCTATAACAAAGTACTGGCTACGTTCTGCAAAAATTACCTTGACTTCCGAATTACAAGCGAGCGCTTCTTCTGTGATGAGGCTTCAAACATCGGTAAACGGCGTACTTTGAACGCTGAATAATGTCCCTTCTCTTTTCTAAAATAACATTTTGATCAATGAAAATCGCATGAGGTCTTCGGATGCAACATCCTACACTTCAAGAAAATGAAAACGGTATTTAAACAATACTCAGAACCATAAAGTTAAAAAGAGTGTTAATTGCACATGAAAGTATGAATGTGGACGTACACTAGTTAATTTCAAACGAAACTTATCATGATGTATACAGTGTCGCCACAGATTGATTATGAGGTCAGCAAGCGGCGTTGGAGCCGACAATGCTCGAGAAGAATACGAAAGCAGTGGTAAAAATACAAAACTCTGGCAGTGAAATGATCTTTACGTCTATGAGCAGCATTTTTGACACTATATACATCATAATAAGTTTCGCTTGAAATTAACTAATGTACGTCTACATTCATACTTTCATGTGCAATTAACACTCTTTTTAACTTCATGATTCTGAGTATTGTTAAAATGCCGTTTTCTTTTTCTTGAAGTGTAGGATGTTGCATCCAAAGACCTCATGCGATTTTCATTGATCAAAATGTTATTTTAGAAAAGAGGAGGGAATTATTCAGCGTTCAAAGTACGCCGTTTACCGATGTTTGAAGCTTCATCACAGAAGAAGCGCTTGCCTGTAGTTCGGTAGTCAAGGTAATTCTTGCGGAACGTAGCCAGTACTTTAATATAGGCGAGTTATCTTCCTCAATTTGTCCATCGATTCTGACGAAATGAGCTTGAAAAATCTCGAAAATGTGGTGGAATTGGTCCTGAAAAGCATTCTGAAACATGGAGATAACTCACTAGAATAATGTTTTTTGTGCAGATCATGGGCGAGCAACAAATGGACATGTGAATGTAAGCCGGAAATAGTCGAAGTCCTGCCTGAGGGTAGAAAAAAGAAATCTATACAGCTTTTCCCTAGAAGCTGGTGACCTAATTATCAAAATCCCACATCTCATATGTCGTTGGATTCGTGCATCAAGACGAATCTAACGCTTCTAATTTTACCCCCATTTTATTCACTTTTAACAGAGTTAAGACGGTGCGACGGTTTGTGCCGTTTAATCCGTCGCCCGCCGTCGATTTTTCAAAAAATGTGAGCGGTATTGTAGAAAGAGCAACTTTTTGTCTATCTAAGGAGCACCACCTTTAATTTAATGCATGCTGAGGCGCTTTGAAATTTGAATTTGTCTTGCGAACGCGCCAAGGCGGCCAGAATTTTCCTTACAACCTAACAACAGCAGACCTATACTGTCAGCAGCGGTATATTCTGGTCGCAAAAATCACAGAGAAACGTCCGAACCATGACACAATTCTTCTCCTACACGACAGTGCTCCCCCTACAGCAAAAGCGACTCGCCAAAAGAATTCTCGAGCTTGGATGAAAAGTGCTGCCCCATCCACCTTATAGCCCTGACCTTGCTCCATCAGATTATCACCTTTTCCTTTCCACTCAAAAGAAACCCTTCAATAGTGAAGATGACATGGAACGGTTTTGTGCAACTTCTTCGAATCAAAGCCAGAACGGTTCCATGCGGATGGCATAGCAAATTTGCCTGAAAGGTGGCGAAGAATGGTAGAAGAAGATGGTGATTAGCCTGTATCATTGTATGCTCGGTGTTTTGTAATAAAGTGTAAAAATGAATTGCTTCAAAAAACGAAAGAAAAAAATTTTCGAAAACCTAATATATAGTGGGATTTTTGTAAGTTTGGTGTGTTAGTTGGAACGTATAAAAGCGACGTTCGAGCAAAACTGCAGGGGAAATCGGAGAACTTCCTGAATTTGTTGTATCTTTTTTTAGCGTTGGCTGCTTTCTTAATTAGTGCGAACAACGAAATGCAAACAGACCGTCAACGGACCAGCGCTTTAGAACTGTCAATTTTCACATCGATGTTTGGCGCCCTGTCGCTTCACCGGTGGGTACTATTGTTTCCAGAATGTCGCTTAGCACCCAAATGAGAAGCGTACCTCTTTCTTTTCTCCTCAGAGAAATGAAAGAACATTTCTTCAAGTTACAGCTCTCTTTTGATTACAATGTGCAGCTTCAAATCCTACTCTTCCCCGCTAAGGGAGAAATTTCCGAGTAGTTTTGTTTTTTCTTAGGTTACTTTCGACTGCGATGCTATTTTCTTTCACATGATTTTTCTCATATGCATACGTACATGACTTCTCAGTTTCGCCCAGACTTTCAGTTTGATCGATCTATCTATTTCCTTCGGCAGTGGATTGGATCATTACGGCCGAGTTGCAGCCGAACACCCTGTAGAAGAACCCCTAAAAAAGTGCCGACCTTCTTTTTTTCTGGAAACGGTTGAAGGTCTTTTCCCTTTCCTGTAGCGACTTGCGCATAACCAGAGTGAAACCTAAGTCCGGGAAAGTTTCCGAAAAACTGCATTCCTCCCCTCCCCCCCCCCCCCCCCTCCAAGAGGGTCTCCAGAACGATCTATCCCCGAAATTTCATGAAATGGTGCGACCTCTTTTCTCCTTCTCCTATACGACGACCTTCCCCTCTAGTCGACGCATCTGAGGCGTCTCTACCTAGTCCGCCCCCTCCCCCCGAAAAAAGTCAAAACCATACCACTGTCACGTAGTACAACTAGTACAAGGTAGGGTTATCAACCAACAACTTTATTTTTAGACGTCAACCAACCCGTCCGAAATTTCCTCAGCGGTGCATGGGGTATCTCGAGGGTGTGAGGGCGCATACATGTCAGAATATGTCGATGAAATTTTCTAAAAATACCATTCTCCCCCGTTGAAGGATTCTTGGCGGGAGCCTGAGCCAGACAGCAACGCCCGGAAGTACAAGGAGAGCGGAAGCGTTTAATCGGACAGTGTACATTTCTGTGGCACTCCTCTATTGACGAGAGGTCCAAACTAATATGGAAACAATCAAGATTGATTGGTTAAGAGGTAACGTCCAGCACCACAAGATTCCGCCTCTTGCTTTGTTGGCCGCTTATCATACTATGCTACGATTCTTAAAGGGTCTTGAGCACTGGGCCCACTTTTCCAACATAGGTTTTTTCATAACAGTGGTGTGCCACCCACAATTTCCATCCATGTGGCTTGCGCCACGTTTTCCACGCAGGCCCAAAATAGGACTTTACCTAACTGTGTGTGTGTTTGCCTAAATAATGGCTTATCGTGAATTTCGTGGAAGTGATTTTGATATTTTTGATAGCTGCTGATTATCGCCGCAGCCCGCGATGCAAAAGTCACTACAAGGATGCTCTTATGGGCAAAAAGTTCGGTGTCAGACGGGACTCGAACCAAGCATGAGGTGCGGGTTCGAGTCCCGTCCACACCGGAGCTTTTGCCTATGACTCAGCATCCTTGTAGCAACTTTCGTGGAAGTTTTTTTGTTTTTTTTTGTATTTTTCTTGCGCAGATGAGCTCGAGAACGTCTTATAATGCTCAAAATTGGATAGCTCATTTTATGGGATGAATATTTCTAGACTTGACTGCCATTCTGGTTGCACAAGACCACACTAATTCGCACTCGCATGTTTGCTTTGTTTTTTTTGCTACTTACGTACTACAATTTCAGCTCCAAATGTCGGTTCGAATTGTAGTGTTATGGCCAGTTTTGGGAATATGGGCGCAAATCGCGAGCATCGATAGGCTTCACGACGATTTGTCACGATTCTTATCAATACCCCGGTAAGTATTCACAATGCTCCATTAGCATATGTGCCTGAGTAAATTGTGAAGAGGCTCATGTCAGGTTCACCCCTTCTGAAAAGTCACAAACGAGAATTGCAGTGCGGCAGACATTCGAACGCCTCGGTCTGCATGTGATCAGCCACACATTCAGTTCAGAGGACACGGTTGGTTTAAACTAACGATAACGCGTACTTAGCAATTGATGATCATCAAAGGCACACTACGCAATAATCAGATCAGTCGCTTACCTTCCTGGGGCAAGTAGACCCTTGGGGAACCCATCAGGCTTCACCCTTGTCGCGGCGTCAAAGCGCATTCTCACGGCGCTATGCCCTCTCGAACTGCACTGAAACCGCGCCTACCCAACCGAATCTACATTGGACGAACCAATATCCAACGTGACGTTTAAGTGGCGAAGGTAGCTTGCGAACTATCCCACGATTGGATGGGATGAGGCAGAAAGTCTAACAGTGAAGACAGGATGAAACAAGTGTTACCGCTGAAATTCGAATGATAATATTAGGTAAGGAGTCGCTTCTATGCTGCATTACTCATACGAGTACTGTTTAGGGTGCTCCATTTTCGGTGTTGGTAGGACTTCTCGTTCGTTTTTTCTTCTCTAATGAGTGAATCAGAATCCCTGCTTTCAGTAGTGGGCGCGATAACGCTCAAGATTTGTTGTAAGGTGTACCTTTAATAGAACTGGATCAGTTTAACTGGTTGGCTACAGCGCGCTTTTTTCCACCTTTACGACGGTGCCACGCGAGTTCAAACTGACACCTCTTTATGGATTGCTATTTGTTTGTTAATTCCCGTATTGTAAGTGTGTATCCATAGTTCCATTTTGAGCTGAGATGTGACAACATGCGGCTGTCACAGGTTGTTCTTTCCTAACTGAAGGTGTTTAGAACTGTAGCAGCAATTTGTGTAATAATATCGAACTAAATGACAGTCTCAAGAATATTCCTTTAGACCTGTCAGCATCATATTTGCATCAATTACTTCCAATGTGAGCCTGTGAAGTCCGCTCAATACAACTCACCTACACATGTATTTGAGTATAACTCAACAACTAAAAGCATATTCTATGGACAATGCTTTTAATAACAATATGCACGTACGATGTATACACAATGTGAAAAATTAGAACTTGGACAATTTGACATATCTCGACTTTTCTCAAGTAGTTTAGGCCCCTTTGAAATCACACCTTTCGATAACCAGGGTAGTCCCTCCTGTAACTGTGCACTCGCTGCAGCGCTTGCAATTTTCTAATTACCCACACCGTCGGAGCGAATAATCCACTGTAGTTGCAAAGATAATGTCTAGCAAAAAATAAGCGCGCAGCGTAAGTTATTTGGACTTACTTTACCCTATCTTCTTCTGAGCGTAACCTTTTTAGGACGAAATCGGTGTTAATCTGCTGAGTATCCAGGAGGGACCTCATTATGGCACTCCCAATGATAAGGTTGTCATTGTGGCTGCCAATTACGATACCGAAGAGGGAGTTCCAGGTGAGTCAGTTACCACATCTTCTCCACCAATTGATTCGGAAAGCGGAAACAATCAGTGAATACTACAGGAGTGGACGACAACGGCTCAGGTGTTGCGGCCGTGTTGGAAACGGCACGAACATTGGCCACATTTGATCAAGTCTATAGACGACTTCATACCATAATCTACGCTCTTTTCGATTTGAAGCATCAGGTACGGCAGCCGCTACATCCGATAGAAACGAATTGGTGCAATGAAGGATTTGTCTACGTGTAAGAAGGCAAATAAGTTTGCTATATTTAATGCTTTCGCTGGAAGTCATGCGTTTGTCGAGGAGGTTCTGTTACCGTATCTTACGATCTCAAATGCTAGTGTGAGTGGTGTGCTGGTGCTCGACGGTTTGCTCCATTTCGATGCATTTCCTACATCACAAAGTGTACCAAATGGCTTTGACGAGGTGAGTCATATTGGGTTGAATTACCTTTAAATGGCACGCAGAAACGAAAGTACATGTCCAGAGTAACCACGTTAGAAAAAGCAAAGAAGTTGTCATTAACCAGCTCAATTTAACTGTCCTATAGCCGCTGATTTTCATTTGTGAAAGTATTTGCCTGCTTCGCATCTTTGCTGCAAAGTCAGAGCTAAGCTATGACTAGTTTTGAGACGCAGCCAACAATACGCCCAAGCGGAGACATGATAAAGGAAAGGAGCAGGATTAAGGCTCCGTCGAAGTTCCTTCGAAGGGGAGTGGCATTTTGGGTTGGAAAGTGTGGGGTGTCTTAATTGTCAAAATTTTCATCGATTATTCCTCTACTGCACGGATCTCCTTTACCGAGGGGCCTCTCGCTGAAGAATATCGAGCCGTTAGGTGGTATGGTTTCGTAGCGTGACCCCAGGTGGCGGATAAGGAGCTAATCGCGGACCAAAAGCCATCATGTACTTGCCCTGAGACGCAGGAGGATTCAGGAGACGTACTCTCGTGCTGGGCTGATTCAGGCCCTCTGTGATCATGCAGTCGATTCTTTTATACGTGTGAGGGTGTTCTGTATGATGTAGTCGGCATCCACCATTCGGGTTTCCCGAAAACTTACATTTAAACGACTGCGAAGTACATGGGAAGCGGTCTAATAAACAAGCCTCAAGTCTACTACGGGATAGCCTGTCTAACTCCCCGGAGTATACCCTGCTCCCACGACAGAGCCTCTTGAGCTACTCGTGATTCTTCACCTTTCCCCAAACAGCAGTATGTATGGGCCTCACTCCTTGAACATGAAGGACCTCTCAATACTGCAGCGTTGGGTAAGACCGCTTGAGAGAGGCTACTACAATCTCAGGGCTATGACAGGCTGCCTAAATCGAGAAGGATTAATATGGTGATCTGTACTTTCAACGCACGAAACCTTGCATCGGAAGCGAGTATCGAAATCTGATGATGCAAGCCAAGCAGATCAGGTATGACGTCATTGGACTGACCGAGACGAGAGGGCATCGCCGTTTACCAGACTGGAGAAGAACTTCCCCTTGATAAATGCCACTAGTGAGGCCTTGGTGATGTGGGCGCTTTTGAACTCGCGCTTGGCCATGAACATCGATTTATACAGAAATCTGACAACCCCAATCGGACTTGCGATTGAAAGATGTCGTTCAATTCCAGTTTTGACCATCTTCGTCGCCTACGCACCAACATCAAGCTATGACGAAGACAAGCTCGAGGATCTATTAGGTTGTGCCAGAAGTCTTGTAGTATTTTTCCAAAAAAAAAAATCAGTAACTCTTGTTCACCTCGAGCTCGTCGTCGTCAAGGGACCAGGTCCAGGCGGTTCAGGAATGCTAGAACGTGCCCTAAGCTTTCTAGGAAAATATATATTAACTCACCAGATCCCGTGGAGAGAGCTACAATGCCCGTTGTCGATACCCACCCAACTCGCGGTGTCATCTACATAAAATGAGCGGTCTTGCGGCACCAAAACGACGGAAGCTTGCCACTCCATCAGCGCTGCATTGGGCAAGGGATGTGTGAGCTACGAGACCGTGCAACGCTGGCTCATCAGCTTCAGCAACGGCGAGATTGACATGAAAGACAAACCACGCTTGGGACTGTGCTGGTTCTGGGACGCGAAAGGAATGCTTTTCTGCGAGGTGCTGGTACAAGGCGAGACAGACACCACTGACGACCCCGCTCCGAATTCGCTCCCATTTCGCGAAAAGTACCCAGGCCAAGTCATAGGAGCTCGACTGGGATGTGCTGCCCCACCCGCCATACTCTCCAGACATTGCCCCTTCTGGCTATCACCTTACCCATCCTCTCGAACCCTTTCTGGCCAAGAGAAAATTCTTTGATTATGACTTGCTTGCGAAGGCGATCGCTGACTTTTTCGACTCTCAGAAGCCCCCGGAGCTCTGGGAGAAGGGAATCAACGATTTTCCTGTGAAGTGGCAGAGGGTGGCCGATAACAATGGTCAATACGTTGTTGCCTAATTGTTATTTGTTGGACGAAAAAAAATAAAAAGTGATGATGAAAAAAATACTACAAGGCTTTTGGAACAACCTAATATAACGGAGACCATACCTTCTTCAAGGTCATCGTCGGCGATTTCAATGCTACAATCGACCCTAGAAGAACGGGTAACGACCTTCACATCGGGACTCACGGAACGGAAGGAATGAGCCGGGTGAAAGGCTTTCTGAGTTCATTATGTCGACCAATTCCATCCATGGTAACTCACAGTACCAAGAGCCCTCTCATCAACGATGGGCTGGGGAGTCTCTCAGTGGGCAATCCCATAACGAGATTGATCACGTCATCTTCAATCGAAGGTCTTGCTTGACCAACGTTGCTGTTGTTGCGAAGTTCTATATGGAATCAGACCATTGACTCATCCGCTCAAGGTCCCTCTTTTCGATACGTGAAGAGCGATCCGCGAAATTCCCAGAAATCCAAGACCCAAGACTCATCAACTGGGACTTCTTCATTTCTGACGAAGGGAGGATCACGTCATCGAACGCATCGACGGCGAGTACAACGACTAGTTGAATCTCCTGGTAGTGCTAGGACGGCAAGAGTTTGAAATACAAGGAGGCCTCTTTCTTCGGGAACTCTCAAGCTGAAGCGCCAACGTGGAGCAGCACGAGCCGCATGTTAGTAGCAACTGACATACGAGCTTACGAAGCAATGTAGAGAGGCAATAAAAGGATATCTCAAGGAGAGAAGACCAGCAGCGAGGCTGAGGTAGGAGCATCCGTAATGCTCGCCGAAGTTTCGCCAACTGTTGGACGAAAATACCCTGTCGCCGGCATCCTGACGGTACAGTTACTGTCGCCTGAAGGGCAACGGAAGAGGTCATTTACGACTTCTACTCTGATCTTTTTGATAGCCGTGTTCCCTTGCTCAAAAGCAAATTGAAACGAGATGGATATGCCCTTCCTTTAGTTCTTCCTTGCAAAGTCCGTGTCCATTTCGCCGGTGAAGGATGGTCGTTCCCGGCCCCGACAGACTGGAACATGTGTAGAATTCACCGTCAGCTATTGTCAAAATTCTGGCCTTACTCTTCACACGCTACCTGCTGGAATTGCAAGGCACCCACCTTATGGAACACCAGCAGGACTGTGTTGCTGTATAAGAAAGGAGATCCACACGATTGCCTATTATCGTCCAATGTGCCTCTATATTATTTCTCCTCTATACTATTTCTATATTCTGCGAGCTATTTAATAGAGTCATCTTGAATAGGATTGGCAGAACTTTAAACAAAGGAAAGCTGTGCGAACAAGCCGGAGAGGACAGTACAATCCAAACGGTCACTAGGCTCAATGAAGTGTCGCGAGAGTTCAAGATGATACGAGTACGAGACGTTATGTCTCACATTCATTGATTTGGGAAGCCTTCGACTCCGTCGAGATGGAAGCGGTAATCGAGCCCTGCAAAACCAGGGTGTACCAAATGAGTACATAAGAATACTTCATGAACTCTATATCAACTTCAGGAGGAGATTCACCGAACAGCACAATACTGAAATCCTACGAGGAGATCATCATCGATGTGAACAGGATGGTTTGACCAGGCGACGCCATCTCCCCCAAATGTTTCAGCGCCGCTCTCGAGAACGTACCTCGACTGGATGGCGAGGCACGGGAGGGAAGGTCATTCAAGCTCAACAGAACGAACAACACTGAATCCTTACAACTATTAGGTACCGTCGGGAAGACTATATGATGAATGACTTGACTGAATGGCACCAGAGCTGAGCAGAAGGAAACGTGTGATGTGGCAGCCTTTAAGAACATCGAAAGAGTGTGAAGAAGGCGAAGAACATCCGGCTCCGCAACCATTTCGTCGATTTCGCTGTCCTTCCTGCACTTACATATCTGGACTCAGAGACTTAATAATAAAATAATAATAATAAAATATTCCATAACATTCTTATTAATTTTAATAGTAAGGTATATGATAAGTTACCTTTTAATAAAATATTTAACTCGCCCAAATTAAGGGATATACTTAAAAATAATCACACTAATAAAGAAATCATCCCAATCAGAATTATATATACCTATAATAGACCAGTTTCCAATATAGTTTACAATTATAATAGCCTTTTAAAAAACTTAACCAATTCTGAGCTAAAAGAAATCATTAAAAATAAATGTATTTGTGAAAATGAATTAACCAAAAATTATATTAATCAAGATTACGGTCACATCGTTACAGGAAATTTAGATATTATCGAGGAAGACAATCTCAGAAACCTTCTCAAAAAGGGTACCAAGTTCAGAATTGATTTTGGGATTAACAGAATTGAAATCAAAAACAATTATAATCAAATCGTACAGAAAGTAATAACTTACTATAAGAATAGATATAAGTTAGATAGTTTTAAAGTTACGATTATCAAAAAACTTTTTAACAACTTGTATCGTCATAAAAGTAAGCCTATTCTTGATACAAACACTGTTAATGCTCACGATAAAAAAGCCTTCTTCCCACTGAATGCCATTAAAAGATATCAAAGAGAGTTTGTATTCTGTCCATTGGACAAAGCTAACAACAACTATGGCTTAATATGCAAAAAATTTTATCTGCAGGTTTTGATGAAAGAAATGGGAATTACATACGATGAATTTCTTGAAATTTACAGATACCAAAATACAAATAACACATATGAGATGATACTAGACGTAGATAGGGAATCTCTAATACAAAAACATAAATATTTTTGTCTCAATAATAAGCTCAATATAAACACAGAAGGGGAAATACCAGTCATTTATGCACTACCTAAACTTCATAAAAATCCTATTAAATTCAGATTTATTACAGGTGCATATAATAGTAGCATTAAACCATTGGCTCAAGAACTGCACACAATTTTTACATATATGAAAAAACATTTTTTAAACTACACTAAGGTTATACAAAATAGAAATAAAACAATTAAACTTTATTGGTCTATTAGTAACATTAATATTAGTAATGAACTTAGTAGTATCAAAGGTGATAATCTCAGACTATTCTCAGCAGATTTTACTGATATGTTCACTAATCTGAAGCACACTCTTATTATTAATAATATGGCAGAATTTTTGAAAAGATGCTTCAATAATGCAGGTAAAAAATATATTGCAACTAATGGATATAAAATTTTTTACACTAATGGAAATGATAACAAAATGAAAGGATATAGAAACTATAATATTCAAGAGGTTCTGTATATGATAGATTATTTACTCAATAACAGTTACTGTTTATTTGGTAACAATTTATATAGGCAAACCAGAGGTGTGCCACAAGGAGGCAATTTCAGTCCTTTACTAGCAGACCTTACACTGTCCGTTATGGAATATAATTACTCTATTACAGATCAGTATAACGACAACAATTTGTTTATCCCTTATAGATATATGGATGATTTACTCATTATACATAATCTGAACGAAAAAGAAATTGATGACAAATTAAAAATTGTCTATAAAAACGAACTTGAGCTCAAAAAAACACACAAGGACTACAGCAGTTGCAGCTATTTAGATTTATCCATTAATATTGTTAACAATAAGATAATTACCAAATTGTATAATAAAACAGATGACTTCGACTTCAAAGTTATAAAGTTCCCGCAAAGAGATACTAATATATCCAATATCAACAAAAGCGCGGTTATATATACCGAAACCCTAAGGATAGCTAACACTTGTTCAATTTATGAAGATTTTGCTAATAAAATACTAGAAATTAAGGAAGTTTTAAAATACAATGGTTACAAAGAGGAATTTATTATTGCTAACATTGTAAAATGTCTATATAAAAATAAATTCATTTGTTATAAATACTGCAAAACAGGAGATTTGAAAAGCATCAAAAAACTGGTTGTAGGAATTTTAGGATGAATCCATTAACAGTAACTAATTCACCTTCTTCTTTTAATATCGTTACTCACATTTACTTAAGATACATCATAATCCCATGTTATGCTATTTATATCATTTTAAATTTGGCTCCTTTTTACATCTGACTGCGTATCACCCAATAACTCATTCAGTGTAAGATAATATTCACCTTTTTTTAGGTCCATAGCATCTTATTTCTTTCATGTTTGTATACATATATTTTTCTTTTATCACTAAACTACATTGCTTTATTTTTACCATCTCGTAACACATCTTGATTAATATCAATCCTAATCACTGAAGAGCCTCGGGATTGATATTATCATTGACTCGTTTGATGAAGAGGCGAAACGAGTTAATGTGTTTGTCCTAGCATATGCAGCCACTGTCACAATTTCCCCCTTTCTTCACTCTTTCCATCTTTTGCCTTTATTGGCTGTATTTGCTATCCTTCTTCGCTTTTATCTCTATTATTTTTATGTTTTTCATTAATACTTTAATTACTTCTGTGCTATTAGCAGAGGCAGTAAGACACACAAGATAGCAGTGTCTCCGACAGACTTGGACAGTAAGCAAGAAGAGCAGCTGTTGGCATTGTACAACGCGGCATCGAAATAACAATGCTCGGAGTATACACGAAAGTGCGGAAGGGAATCCGGAGTCCCGAAGTCCGTCGGCGCTCGGAGATCAGGCACGCCGCCGTATTTGTCAAGGAATCGAAGATTGGATGGGCTGGATACGTCGCGCGATATCGCAAAGACGTCGGCCTGCTGATCAGACTTCCTCTCGGAAGCTTTGCGCGAAGGAAACGGGAGGCGCATGTCTCTGGAGCTAGAAAGATCCATTGGACTATTTTAACTCGTGACGAGAGTGGAGATGCTGCTAGCGCCCGTTCGAGACTCGATGAGCAACGAAACAACAGATGATATAGGTGATTCCTCCACTGCTCCGCCTCTTCAGGGAAAAATTTTACCGATGCGATAATTTTTCAAGAATGGTTGTCAATTGATTATCACATTTTGTATTAGGTGGCAGTAGCATGGTTTTCAATGGACGACCTTTTTTTGGAAATCACCACATCGCTCATCGGTTCAGAATTTCCTCCGAGGAGCCAGGGTCTCGGAACGACTCCTTCTCTAAATACTGTCCCCACCCTGTAATCCAAAGTACGAACCCCTGTCGAGGAATCGTCGACGAATCTGGGACTCGATTCTTTCTTCTAAAAGACGCCACTCATGCAGTGCACCAGTGATTGAATTATCTCTCAACTACAAGGATGCTGAGTTATGGGCGAAAGCTTCGGTGTCGGACGGGAATCGAACCCGCACTTCATCCTTTCGGGAATATGTGCTAATCCATTCACTTCCGACACCCCTTTCACCTTAACTCAGCTTTTGAATGGCATATTTACCACCAGTTGGGCTATCGCACAGTACTGCGCGAATAGCACAATAGAATTTTGTAGTGGGGAAAATGGTCGATGTTGGCTTTTTGCTGAGCATCTACTTTCTACACAGGTGATAGATGTTAACCGGTATCGAAGATATCACCCATGAGGAAGGTCACCATTTTCGGAGGTCCAGATGATTTAGCGGTCGATACGGTTTGTTTCAACGAAATAGACGATCATTGTTCAGAAATGTCCACTGTACAGTGGGTAAATCCACTATTCACTTAACCCCTCGGCTGAAGTGGCCACTACTGGGAGTTTATATAGTTTAGGGATCGACAGTTTTGGATCCAACTGCATCAAAGCTATTCGTCCATTTGCTGAGCATCTATTTCCTACATATTGGTGGTAGATCCATATGCCAGTTATCGATGCTTATCGTTTCTGCAAACATGCACCACTACTTGGAATTATACATAGTCTGGTGGTTGCTACCAAGCATTGCTGTTGGCACCGCATACTAGAGTGGATCGCTTGCTTTGCTATCACAAATCTAGATCGTGTCTTGATCATCCATGAGCATAGCAGTATCGAAAGACATGCACCACTATTTGGAACGCTAGGCAAGTTAGCGGTCGAAACTCGGCAGCAGATATCAGAACAAAATATGTTCACTCAATGGTACTGAGTATCAGGCGCATTTAACATAGCGTCGTGTAGTAGTAGTGAGCGCTATACAGGGTTTATCCTTTCCCACTTCTTGTTGGCTCTTATCAGCCGTGTAAGCCGTTATCAGTTTCTAAAAGCCACCATTAAGGTCCCCGTACCCCGTGATACCTGTGAGTGTGAACATCAACTGTTAGCCAGAAGAGCGATGCGGATCTGGCGATATTAATTATTTTCACGCTCCTTATCGAATCATATCAACCGTTATCAATTTGGATCACCCACCACTGATGTGCCCGTCCCACCCTCAAAACACCTATAAGTGTCGGCGCTCTAGGATCAACCCGAAAGCTGAAACGGATTCAACGACATCCGCTTTGTGACGCTCCTCATCGAATCTTATCAATCGCTATTAATTTGGACCACCCACTATGAATGTCCTCTCATCCCACTCTGTTAATTATCTGAGAGTGTCAGCGCTCTGGGATTTACGGGAAAGGTGAAACGAATTAGGCGGCATTCGCCTTTCGAGCTCCTTATCGAATCTTATCAACCGTTATCAATTTGGATCACCCACTATTGATGTGCCCATCCCACCCCTCGAAACACCTATAAGTGTCGGCGCTCTAGGATCAACCCGAAAGCTGAAACGGATTCAACGACATCCGCTTTGTGACGCTCCTCATCGAATCTTATCAATCGCTATTAATTTGGACCACCCACTATGAATGTCTCCTCATCCCACTCTGTTAATTATCTGAGAGTGTCAGCGCTCTGGGATTTACGGGAAAGGTGAAACGAATTAGGCGGCATTCGCCTTTCGAGCTCCTTATCGAATCTTATCAACCGTTATCAATTTGGATCACCCACTATTGATGTGCCCATCCCACCCCTCGGAACACCTATGAGTTTTGGCAGTCTAGGATCGACCCGAAAGGCGAAACGCATTTGGCTACATTAGCTTTTAGAGGCTCCTTATCAGCCCTTATCAGCTGCTATCACTTTCGGTCCACCACCGCTGGGATCCCCTTACTGCGACGCGAGATATGAATTTCCGGTCAAACAGACACACACACAAACACACAGACACACCAACAGACACACTCCGCCGATTGTACAGGGGTGCCAAAAAAGTAATTTTGCCCACGGCTCACATCTGCCAATTATACAAAACATAGGGAAACGAAAGAGATAAAAGTATTGGGGCAAAATATTCCCGAAATGTTTCCTCTAAAAGCAGGAACAAGCTGAGACTCACTACTTTCATTTTCATAAAAATATGGAACCTTCAAGCAGCGCAGTCGGGCTTCAGAGCACCCACGGTTTCAAGGTCCGCTTAAAACAGTGGAGCCAGGTTCCGTGGTAGGTCTTTTGTGGGAAGTTTCCTAAGGATTGGTCCTTCGGATCATGGAAGTCTCAGAGCCATTGCTGCTTGGACAGCGCTGCTATGATCCGAAGTATCATTTTTCATGCCTCAAACCTGCCCCGGGAGGGGTTTCAGTGGTGATTGCACGTTTTGGTCTTGGAAACGAAGGGCGCTGGGAACCCGGAAAAACGGAATTTTAAAGGACACCACCTACCCGCACGTACCCAGAGTGAACGGACCTCAGCAAGGTTGTGAACGAGGGTGACGAAATTTCGGATTTTGCCCAGTTGAGGTGACACAAGTTGTTAACTCTTTCCTCGCTCCCGTTCCTGCTCGAGCAGAAGGCTGCCATGGAGTATAGCGATAGTGTGAGATCTGCTCTTGAATCTGGGGATGAAAATACCTCAATAGAATTCGCTGTAGTTTGAATAAGGTGGGGGGAAAGTGGAGGAGACAAAATCACTTTTTTTGGCACCTCTGCATAAAGTAGGATAGCTTATCAGCACTCACACTTATAACGTGTTGAGCCGATTGGCCAATATCGGCATCCAACCGTGAAGCTGAAAGCTTTAGTGTTGATTTTGATATTTTTGATTTTTGATAACTGCTGTTTATCGCCGCAGCTCGCTCGCGATGCGAAAAGTACTACAAGGATGCTGAGTTATGGGCAAAAGCTTCGGTGTCGGACGGGACTCGAACCCGCACTTCATCCTTTCCGGGGTATGTGCTAATCCATTACACTACCGACAACCCTTGCACCTTAACTCAGCTTTTGAATGGTATATTTACAATACCAAGGTGAAGGGGGTGTCGGTAGTGTAATGGATTAGCACACATCCCCGGAAAGTGTGAAGTGCGGGTTCGGGTCCCGTCCGACACCGAAGGTTTTCCCATAACTCAGCATCCTTGTAGCAACTTTCGCATCGCGAGCTGCGGCGCTAAACAGCAGTTATCGAAAATCAAAAATATCAGATATCTCTCAACTATTCAACGCCATTGAAGCCACTGAGCCGAAAGGTCTCGAGTTCCATTTTCGGTCTGAGAATATGGCAAAATACCAGGCTTTCTTTATTTGCAGTTCCAAACTATGGACACCTTGTGCGAACTTTTAGTTATGCAAAAGAAAAAACTCTTCCAGATGTTTCCCACAGCAGCCCGTGAGCTGTACGAGCATGGACACATGGGAGATTACATTCAGTTGATTGGACGTGAAAGAAAGGACGACAACGTGCTTCAAAAGTATGAGTGACTACTGCTGAATTATTAGTCATTAAAAAATTTTCTGTTATTCTTCAGCTTTTTCGATGCGTTCGATCGATCTACAGCGCGACTAACACATGACTGGTCATTCCGACCGTGGCTTCTTCTGCTTCGCCTTCCAATGCATACCATAACCTCTGTCGATGATGTGCATCGGTAATTTTTTTTATTTAAATTTTACAACCATGTTTTATTTTAGCCTGAACGTTTAGAAAAAAGATACATTGGTGAACATCCAAAGGTTCCCGCAAATAGTTTTGATTGAGGTATCTGCGAGTTTCAGATATGGACTGTAAGCCTGGTGTCACGCAGATTCGCCGATAATCTGTTTATCAATTATAAGGGCAATGCAGTCAAGGCACTGACTGTACTAGGCACTTGTATCACGCATTTAATCCCATGAAATTTAGAATGCATTCATATTTGTTCGCCGATCATTCTTCATTCTTCTTTCACTCGAATCCGCATCTCGATCTGCCTACCATCCATATCTCTGATACACGTAAGTTAAACTATCCTACTATATATAATTCGCTTAGTATGTCTGTGTGTGTGTGTGTTTGTCCGTCTGTCACGAAATTCATATCTCGCGTCGCAGCAATGCTGGGACGCTGAATTTTACAAGTGATATAGGGGGTGCCAAGGGAACCTCAGCGGTGATGGACCAAAAGTGATAGCAGCTGATAAGGGTTGATAAGGAGCCTCGGAAGGCAACTGTCACCAAATCCGTTTTGCCTTTCGCGTTGATCCAAGAGCGCTGACATTTATAAGTGTTTTGCGGGATGGGGCAGGAACATTAATGGTGGGTGACCCGCACTGATAATGGTTGATAAGATTCGATAAGGGGCGTAAAAAGGCTAGAGTCGTCGAATTCGTCTCACCTTTCGCGTTGATCCAGGAGCGCTGGCACTCATGGGTGTTTAGCAGGGTGGGACGGGGACATTAATAGTGGGTGATCCAAACTGATAATGGTTGATTACCTTCGATTAGGAGCGTGAGAAAGGGAAATGTCACCGAGGCCGGCTTGCTTCTACGGCTAACAGTGGAATGTTCATATTCGAAGGTATTGTAGGGTACGGGTACCTCAATGGTATTGTTGGGTACAGGAGCCTCAGTGAAACTGATAACGGCCTACAGTGACTGATAAGGACCGTTAGGAATTGGATGGGATGAAATCCTTGCTAACGTTGTACGACCGCTTTAGCAAAGGCGTCTGATGCGCACTGGCATCGGGTGAACATATTTTGTTTATGTTCTGATATCGCTGACCGATGTATCGACCGCTGAATGCCTGGCGTTCCAAAAAATGGTGCGTTTCTCTTGATAATGCGATCTCCATTGATAATGATAGCAAAGCAAGCGGTTCACTCGGAATCATTTTCTAATGCGGTACTTGCAGCAACACTGGGTATCGACCGCTAGACTATATAAAATTTCAAGTAGTGAAGCATGTTTACGAAAACGATAAACATCGATAAGCGGGATATGGCCTACCATTAATGTGTACGAATTAGATTCTCAGCAAGTGATCTATTTGTTACCAATCGATGCAATCGAATACAAAACTATTAATTCCCAAACTACCCAAACTCCCAATGATGACCAGTTGGCTGGCGCACACTACTGCGCGCGATTCATGTGGATTACGTGCGAAATGGGTTCAATGCAAAGCGATTGAAGTATACCGATACCAAAATGCTTTTTTTATCACGCCACCTTCTCTGCTTTTTTGCAATTCAATAGCTCAGCTGAAAGCAGAGGGAAGGAAATCTCCGCTCCGTTGTGGTCGGGCCGAAAATCTCCGAAAAAAAAAAGAAATCTCCGCTCCGCTGTGGTCGGGTTTGCACAACATCGCCATGAATCGCGCGCAGTAATCTGCGCCAGCCAACTGGTGTACTATATGCAGCATTGGAAAGTGATATCGCTAACGTTTGGATATTGCTCGAGCAAACAAACATTCTACCTTTCTGGGTTAAAACACACACATCTGGGAAGGTAAGATATCGACCTGTACGTCTGTCCACTACAAACTCGATGTGCGACTAATTGTATATTCAGACTTGTATACGATCCTAAATAAAACACTTTTGCGCGGCTCTTACAAAAGCAAAATAATCAGCAATGAGCGATTTATCTCCTCCTATAGCGTGCCATGCAAAAGACTCAGGCTAGCCGCAATTCCTGATTAAATAATGCTTGACTCTTGAAATATACTGGTTGTGAATGTGGGCACATGATACGTGCTACATATTACCTGGTGAGCTGCTAGGAACATAACGTTTGTGCCATGAAGCGAAACCCGATGGAAGAAAAACAAAACATATTAAATAAATGATTCTTCCTCATTTGCAGTAAAGTTTCGCGGCGTTCGTCAGTACTGCCCTTACTGTGACAGTCTGTTTATGCTGAGCGAGCCGAATATGCGGTTTCTTACAGTAATTGTGGAGACAGTCATTCGAACGGTGGTCTTTCTCAGTGAGTCTGAAGGTGAGCAGTGGGGAACCAATTGTCCAGGAAATCACTACATTCATTACGATACCAATCCTTTTCAGCTCGAACCGTAGTGGACGATTTGTACCGATTCCAGTATCCGTATAAAGTCGAAGGCCGCTGATGCTGCCCGACATCAGAAACAAATGCTTTATTTTGTTACACAGGAAGCGGAGACCTCAACATGTCAAGTGCCTTTGCTTTTCCTTGATATGTAATTAGAGCCATCAATCCAAGAAGTTAATTCAGAATAATCGCCACAGTGTAGTATTGATCAGAAATCATTTCTTGCTAGAGTTCAGTAACTGTCACTGAGAAAATAAGCTTCAGTCTCTCCTTGCAGAATGACAATTTTCTATAAACCCACTCATCTGCGATTTACATATGTATGTGGTGCCGATGCAGAGTTGCGAAAACTCCCTGAACGCGCCGTTCTCGGTACCGGCATCCCGAGGATTCAAAGGCGCTTCGCGACGCCGTATCGGCTCCTCCTGCACCACAGCCGTTTCCCACTATGCCTCTCACTTTTCGAAATGATCTCAACATGTGGTAAACGTTTTGTGACTTCAGTATTTCGAGAAAAAAACTTGCTTTTTTTTAATTTTTGAGGTGTTCAGCCGTCATCAATACATACTTATTAGTGTACCAAATACTAAAGTGTCAAGAGTGCAAAAGTAACAATCTCCTAGAAGTCTCCTAGAAGCCTCAACTTCCAGTTTCGCTAAATTCTGCCGTCGAAAAGAATCTTTTTCGTCCGTATATGCGCATTATGCAGACCGCATATAGTGTTCCAATCTGTATAAGAGAGTGAACTCGTCCGCCAGCTAGCTCCTATCCTTTCACGACATCGAACCAATGAAGTAACGAGTTTCCACCTCTAGGAGCCTGCCCCATCTCCATCAGTTCTTCATTGCCAAAAAACGATACTGATCGGTAACATGTGCACTGCCTTTAGTCGTTTTTCATCTCACTTCATTCATTTCCTTCAGACCAGGCGAAGGAGGGGCGACAAGAGTATCACCCGATAGTCTCGCTCGCCGCGCGTTGCGCAAAGTGCGCCCAGGAGGCATTCGACGAACCATTGCATCTGAATTGAGTTGGATAATTTTCCACCCTTAGCATGATCTTTCACTCCCACTTTCACCAATCACCAACGATTAGAAATTAAAAGGCGTCAACCGCGGTTAAAAATGCGCAAAATTGCCGCCACGCCTAACGGTGCGACAGCTACACGATTGTTGTGACCGTCCCCGACCAAACAGTGCAAAACCAGCTTCGGCATATTAACACACCGGAGATATGAATTCCTTCATTATTTCTCCGTTTTATATCTGTGCTCACCAACAGAATCGCACAATAATGATTTATTAATTCAAGACGTACATATAAAGATTACTGGGTGTGAACACCCCGCACTGGGTAGAAAGGAGAATGACATCACTTCTCTGCTACGCGTCGCGCTGCGACAATCAGTTAATAGACCGTTCGCACCGCTCCGCCTGATCGTATGATAGCACGGCCAGGGATAGTCTAGCATGCTAGTTATGTAGATGTAACGATGTTAGGATAGTGATATTATCGACAACAACGACACTATCCCTGATTCGTGCAACAGGCAATGGCGTAGGACGCGACGGTATAAGCGCCACAATGTACACGCATGAGCAATGAAGGAGTACAACGAGAAATTCGTGGACGCTACTCACAAGCGCCGCCCGTTTAGCACGGTTGGGATTACTGAGATGACAAAAGGCGGAGCTTGCAAAGCCACGCAAAATATTGAAGACAAAATAATCACAAAATGCCGGCAATGACGTCTGGCGCTGACGCAACTCGATCTGGGCACAAAATGGCGAAAGACGGCCGTCGAGCGGGTCGCGCGCGGCGCCTTGACGTCGCGCGACGACGCTGTTCCTCTACAGTATGCCGATGAAAACGATGTGCATTGATGTGAATTGTTGCGATTTGTTTTTGCTGTTTAACCACTTATAACAAAGACATACAAAAGGCGAAAAGGGGCGTGCGTGCAGTCAGTGCGATAGGTCAGCAGTGAAGAAACACTGCGAGTGAGCGAGTGGCACACGAGTGGTTTTCGCTGCATTACTGTAGTGCACGATAAGCGGTACGACGATGGATAATCGGATAGTACGGGTGTTGCCCGCTTGGCGTGCATTCTCTACATGCTTGTACGTGGGCAAAACCGAGGCTACACTTATTCTCGAAGGACTGTGTTGGGCACACTCGTAAACGGCGGTACTCGAGCAGGAGCAGAGACGCAGAGGAACAGAAGCAGAAGATGATAGAGGAACTAGAGACTTGTGATGATGAACCGGGTGTGCTGAGGAGGTATGATGAAACAAGGTGCACATGAACTTTGTAAGGAGTGTGAGGGGTAGGGAGTGCAATAACAGGCATCGTGATTGTACACATCGCATTGAATGGGGGTGCGATACAGCACAGAGGGGGGAACGATATATAAAATAAGAAATAACGATTGTTAATAAGAAATATTGATTAGCTTGAAGTTTTAGCGATTTGATAACCACGCGGGAATATTATTGAAGGAGACTCACAATAAAAGCGAGCGATGCGTGGGGCTACAAATCAAGGGGTTGGGGGGAAATATTCAAAAATCATTCATACAACAACAACATTAACACACCGGATAAGAAGGCCTGTCGTGTCAGGAATATGTGCAGCACACGCGACGCGTGATGTTACGATGCGTGTGTTCAATCGATAATCGATGACATACTCACATGCGTTATTGGAGAGGAAGACAATGAAGGTGAACAATTAATAGAAAGAAGTAAAATTATATTGATTATAGGATAACCTCTAGGAAAAATATTATATGTATTCATATTTGTAGAAGTATTAGTCGTATTAATAATAAATGTATAATATAAACATAGAAATCATTTAAAAATGAAAATATATAAAAAAGGCGACTCATACTACGAAACGTCTAGTTTGATTTAGTACGCATTCAAAAGTACAAAAAAAAACAAAAATAAAAAGAAATGAAAGGGAAATGAAAACAAAAGTAATGTACACGATGTCATATATTTGACTGACTGACTGACTGACTGACTGACAACGACGCATGCATGTACAGCAGGTAGAAGAGAGAAGAATTGACGGTCTCTATGAGTCTCTACGCCTACAAATCTTCTACGTGAAACGACGAACCGAACGAATGAACGAACGAAACGAACGAACGAAATTTACGAATAGGAGCAATCTGCTGCGTGAGTGATCTTACGTAGGAACACTGTCAACCGCTGTTACTGCATGAAGAGTGAGTGATGTGTGAAGGAACGAAGAGAGCAGGAGAGGGAGTGCGGAGTATCGCGAGACTGCACGTGGCTGACATCTGGAACAACATTTCATTCGAGGACGCAGTTCATGGAATCTTGGGTGGTCACCGCGTTTGAAAGTACAAGTTTTATATGACTGCTACTGAAGAAAAAAAGCAAGAAGAAACCGCTTAAAATCCTCAAATTCGGGCTTCCACTGAGATTTTAAATTTCATTAATTGCATGAGTTTCTGGAAGCGCAGGACGCACGGGGCACCCGGCACAACGCATGTGGGCGGTGCAACCCTCAAAGAGGGCTCTGTAGTGGCTTAATAGGCTCTACCCATCAAGAACTATGCCTGCGCGATTGAAAAAAAAACCATCCCCTCATCACCAATCGTGGGCTGTTTTACTAGCTAAAGAGGGAGACTGATATATCACAGTGGCTTTAATTGGATAAATTGGAATAATGGGAGGATGAGGTACTAGCGACGGGGGGCGTAGTTACTAACTGCACGGTCCACGGATCGAACACGCCAACATGGATTCTCATGGGTCACATATGCCCCATAAATACAAAAGATATACATAGATAAAGTTCTAATTTCCCTCACTACCCCTGACGTTGTCCTCAAAGGAATCGACCCGGAAAAAAATGAGTTTTTTGTTACCCATATATTCCTTGCATTTGGTTAATGTGGGATGCATGCACAGCTTTACGAAAAATGTGAATATGCCTGGGACGCAGCACCACAAAATCTCGGCCGGGTGGGCGGAGCCTCCGAGCAAATGTCCACCTTGTCGTTCGCGCGGTCGGTGACGCACTGTAGGAAGAGAAAGTTACATAAACAGTCTCACTCTCCTTTCCCAACCGAGGCGAACGACGGAACGGGACTTTCACTCGGAGGCCCCGCTCACCTAGTAAAGAATTTGGAGAGCTGTATCTTGGACGAATGTTTACTTCTTCGCATGAAACTTTGCAAGCGGCCCTTATTAAGCAAATACAACAGGAATATATGGATAACAAAGGGTCATTTTCCCGCGGACGATTCCTTTAAGTAAAGAACACGACGAGTAAAGTCTGCTAAGGACGGCGACAAAACTGCACATGAAATGACTGGACGACGGGGCAGATCCGCAACCTCACAAGAGAAATTGCAGACCCTCGAAGCTTGGCAACTGCCTAAAGGACTCTTACTGTCGTTTGATTTTCGCTAAGCACAGCATCGTGACCTAAACCTGTACACCCAATACTTCCTATGGGGCCGTTTCCGAAAAAAATTTCGAATCGGTCAGAATTTACTAACCTGTTGCTGAGTGGCTTACACCTTGTTATGATAAGTATGCAACGGTTGTGGCGAAACATATAGTCCTCCATCACCAAACGGCTGCGCAGCGCTCAGATTCGCGTACAGTGCTGCAGTGGCGTCGAATGGTTGACCAGCGCCACCGCGACCAGCAATAGCCGCGGCCGCGCTCGACGACGAGCCCGGAGACGATGGTAGTCCTGAGTAGCCGGGCATTTGATTGAACACTGAAATGAAACATTCTCTGAAAATTGATCGCTCTTCACAAATCAGTTATCTATAACTACTGCAACTAACTATGCATAGCATATCACTACTGTGCCGAAACCTTCATGCATACCAGTGAACAACCACGGGCTCATCAATTAAACCAATTTGGCTAGACCATAAGCTCTATCGGAAATGAATTTTGACTCTTTCGCACTCAATTCCCTTTTACTCTAGCTCAAAGGCTGATAGTTACAAACGCAGATTATGAGCAGACCAGTGCTAAGTAAATTGAAATTTTTAGCACATTTCGAAAACGCTACTCAAATGAACCCTGCCTCTGGAGCTAACTATGTACAACTTCACATGAACTTGGGAATTAAAACACAATCGCGATGACAGCCTTATTTCCGCCGGAATCAATAGGCTGATCAGTACCTATCACCAAATCGGGACTATCACACACCAAGTCACGAGTCTTAGTGCATTCCATTCCATTTCACCAAAATTTCACGTTATTCCATAAACCTCTATTGTTACAGCAAGCGTCGGTACACGGAAGAAGAAACATTAGTGGTCAATATGAAAAAAGGAGAAAGCATGTGTCGCAACGCAACATTTTGTATTGTGTTTTGAAGAACGTAACGACTAACACCCGAAAATAGCATGGCACAGTGACGTCCGACGGGAAGGGTCTCCAAGGGAGTGAGGCTGCGAGTACTCTAGGAGCAACGAGGAAACAGTCACGTGGTCAGAGACGCTGAGTAAGAAAACTTGGAGCGCGCCAGCTATGCAATTTTTTCCATTGGCTGTAAACATTAGAACTTCTTCTCCTTGGCACTCAACGACAATGTAACTTCTTCTAGTGTAAAAGAAGAAGGTGCAAGTTTTAGCCTATGCCGCATGAAGCGAAACAGCTACAGGCAAGTAAAGCTTTACATTCCACAAGCTTGGGACTGAGATTCACATCCCATGCTTCACAATGTTTTTTTTAGTCTTAAACAAGGATCGGTTCGAAATATAAGGGAATAAACGTTGTCTGCAACAGAAGAATATGTTCTGTGTTGAGGTCAGGCGATACAGATGGAATGATACAGAGAACACAGTGACGAGTCACAATACGCACCTCCTTTTTCACATCGGAACAGTTATTTATTTTGGTTTATGAGCACTAAAATACGCCTGAATTGGCTTCTCTGTCGTTAATATTTTGCAGCAATGTAATTTCACTAATTCCATGTCTCTGCGCAGTAATTCTCTCAGCTCAAAATGTGTGAAAATTGTCAGAGCATTTCACTACGAGACACATATCCTTCAAACTGAGCTTGGAACAATTTGAGGATAGGATAGCTTCCACCACTTCACATAATGTCTACATACTCAAACCACACGCTTCATTGACCTGCCAGCTCCAGCGGCGGTGCGCATTTGACAAGCACTGGCCCGCCTGTAACAGAACAAAGCAAAACTATCCCAGAAAAAACGTACGAATGAAGTTGTCCTCTCTATGTAATACTACATTTTCACAGTTAACTTTTTCGAAGGTCTCTCACTGGACAATACAAAAAAAAAATCACGCCATGACAGAACAAAAGCGATCAAGCAGCACACTTACTCGACGTCATGTTGGGATAGAGCAGGTTACCATACCCGAATCGAGGTAGATAGGTAGCATACGCTGTAATACCTTGATTCAATCTTTACATATCGAAAAAATGGTGATACTTCCAAGCAACTTTGGAAATTATGAAGCAAATCTTTCTACCTAGCAGTTGTTCTGGTGGAAGCCCGTAGAGATTTCGTGCAGCAGCTGCACGTGATTTGTTCAACTGAACTGGAAGCATTACCTGAAAGGAACATTACTAAACTAGTACCAACTCTCACAATTAGAAATGACGCGTTTAGGAGAAATAAAATTTTTTGGCATTGTCTATAAATCCAACTTTCAAAGTGTGCGTGAAAGCGATGACGAAGCGCAGATCAGGGACGCACACTCGTAACGAAAAAGCTTAAAAACGATGCTCAGGAACCCACCTCCTTCGGTTGCGCTTTTTTGCACTCTACCATTTTCCCATTAATTTCGTGGAAGTGGATCTCGCACACTTTGTCCGACACCTCATCATTGTCGAATGTGATGAAACCGAAGCCTAAAGAACATATCTGAAACTAGCACAAACATAAGCAGGATAAAGAATATATTTCAGCATTAATAGAAAGAATATGTTGGTCAAACCCATATACACTTTCCATTTGTGCTGAACCTAACCGCAACCACACGTTCGCAATATTCGAGAAAAAAATACAAAAGGAATCCATGATATTAAGTACGCTACTGAAAGACCAGTGAAAAAGAACTTAGCAAGTCAGAACTTAAAGAGGAAATGCGATCCCCTACTCCAAAATTGCCATGGCAGTCGACACTTATGTTCATTCGTATGATTGTAGCAACTCATAGACAACTTACCAGCTATACTGAAGAAACCCGTGCCGAATCAAAATTCACATACTACTCATCCCAAAAATACACCGAGGTCCAAGTGATTCAAAAATTAAACCATAAATGTTAGGAGGAAGTAGTCAAAGCACAAACCACTCATTCATAAGTCTAAGCGGTAACTGTCTCGGTACATAGACCACACAAAAACGATCCAAATATCAATAAAAATGACCACTTCAATAATGACATGCTATGTATTCCACAACTCGATCCCATGGAAATTTGCAGATAGGCAGAACATAAAAGGAAAATCAAAAACAGTGATGTAAACCTTTACTTTTTCGCCTACTACATACGATTGTAAAATCAGAAAAACAAAAATATTTACCCCTGTGACGCTGAGTGGCCTTATCGAACATTAGCATTGCATCCTCAACCTGAAAAACATATTAATTCAATCTAACCGGCAATTAATAGTGGTGCAAAAAATTAACTAAAATCTAAGCGAATTGGTGATGATCGCTCTATCGATCACTATAATACACATGCTAAAAAGGTAGTGAAGCCTATGATCTAACGCTGTAAACATAGCTGGCACCGGAAAACGGGCAAGCCGCTTTAAAGCGAGAGCACACCAAATTCATTGCAATTCATTGTGGAAGGTGGTGTTCTTGGAACGTTTCGGACTGCGAGAAATTCGACCGAGGTGCTCCAAGAACGGATCAGTCGGCGGCAGAAAAATTTCGTTCACTATGCTTTACTATAATTGACTAACCATTCAAAGATCTAAGCCTGGATAAGGAATTAAGTGGGCCACTAACTACTTTCAAAAAAAGACAAAAGTAGGTTCCGAGGCAAAAAAATCACTTGAAGGGAGCTCTCACGTGCTACCGGTAAAACTCTTTTCGCTCTCTCTAAGACGTGAGTCTCCCAATTCGTCCATTTCAAAAATGGCATTGGGTGCGTTAAAGCCAGGAGCCGATATTTCACCACCAAGCCGCACATTCTCCCACTTAGTCCCTCCATAAAACACCACCTGTCCCAACGTCTTTTCAGTGCACAAGGTTCTTTGCCCGTTTCCGCAATGCACTCTCATAGGTCTGGCACTGCCTCGTCACTACGTATTAGACATGGGCTGATCTAGCCGCTACAGTACCCTGCATATTACTGTTGGTCTCACGGCGAACGGCGGACATCCGTCACAGGGGATCATCCACATAACTGTCATTGCGGCGTGCACGTGAGTTTCGCCGTCGGAAAAAACAAAAACAATCAGTTCCACATTGCTCTCCAATAATCATTACACATCGAGACCCGACATTACGCCACATCACAGTTGCAGTTTGAAAGTAAAAAAACATCGAATTTTTCTTTCTAAGTTTCCGAACATATTTACTGAAGAGAAAAATTAAGTCAAGATTTGGGCTAGAACCCGGGTAACACTGCGAGGTCTTGAAGCTGCGATGCTTCAAACACATAAAATACCCACTTCAATAGATTTTTATAAACGAATCACATAAAACACAGCTCCATCTTTCATAAGCACTCTTAAGATTAGCGCTACGGCCGCTCAAACCGAAACTGCATAGGCAGCTGACCACATCCCGTGCTCGACAGATGTAGTAGCAGCGGTGGCAAGTACAGTCTGCGCACTTAACGTTCGCTTCCCCCTCTGGTCTATTTCCTGCCTAGTTTGCCCAAAACCGGATATTCATGGTAGTAAAAACGGCACAAATTGAGTGTTCCGCGCGAATTTTTTTTTTTGGCTGGCCATTTCTCATTTTTGCTTTCACTATAAAACGTTAAGATTCTAACAAAGTGTACCTTTGAAGGCACCGGAAGGCGTGAATTTGACAGGTTGTAGAACATTTGTAACATACGAAAGCAGAAGTAACCAGCGCTGTGACATTAGAGGAAAAACGAAATGCAGCGGTGAACATTGCTCTCCCGAATAGGAATCCGAAACTCCCCTGCAAAACCTTTCGCTTCGCGCTCCTATGTCACTATCAGTAGGTGTAGGTACAGACGGACGAGCGGCTTACGTCCCGCCATGGCTAAAATTTCGCTGGTGTATGCGTGGCATCGCGATTCGCAATGCTGGATCGTAACAAGGCCAAGCCGAGCTTTTTCAATGAGAGTTCCGTCAAAAATCACCTTCTTGTGAACTGAAATGACTGGTTTCCGGAGAATATGTCTTCCCCAGTTGTCACTTTCTCCTGACCTCAGGCGATGGCTTTGAGACTCACGAGCCACCCTTTTTCAATAATGCTACTGCAAACCAAAAGTTTATCACGCCCACCGGGATCTCTTAAAAAACGCCTCGTACACAGAAAATTGAAGGGTTTTTTACCTGCTCCATGAACGTATCTGGCCATTAAACGATTAGTTTGAGGCTCCAGATAAAATTAACAGATGTTCAGTTTCAAGGAAAATGAATTATGGGAACCACCGCTTCTCAGAATGTATACTTGCCAAGCTCTGACTACTTTATTTATTTTGAATTGCTTACACTGGAATTCCATTCATTTCATATTCGATTACGTAAACCGAGCTACAGTTACAGTGAAGAAAAATACAACTATACCTTTCCATACTGCTCAAAATATGTCTTCATATCCTCGAGTGTTGATGAGGCCGACAGTCCACCAATGAATACTTTCTTCGTCTTTGTCACCATCTAAATCAGACAAAAATCAAAACTTGGCAACAAGAATTTCAAGAAGCAACAGCATAAGACTCCTATTCACTTTTCAAGCAATCTACAGTCGTCTTACGGTCGAATCTACACGGCTCTACCACACTCTACGTACTACTGCTCTAGCCACTACCATTGCTCCGTTGGCTACGAGTCTAGCCACTTCTTTAGGGTGACGTCATTTCAACGGAGCGCCTAATAAAGTGGTCAATCTCGTAAACTGCGGACGCGGAAATACTCTGCTGTGACTGGTAACATTGTTCGGTGGTTGTACGGAAAACCCTTAATTAGATGAAGGGTTGGTTGGCTGGAACAACTTTTGCCACCATGACAACCAGATCGAAAAACAATGAATCGGTCTGACTTGTAGGCAGAATAGATGGAGCTGAGTGAGTAGCTCAGATCAGGTATTTTCCAAGGGTTCGGCAACCATCACTTAAACCCCTAACCAATGTGCTAGCTTGCTTATTCCTAAAAAACTAGTTGCATGTGTTACGGAACACAGTTGGGGACGCTTCTCCTGTTTGTTATTTCAAAGAAATGACAAACCGAGGAACGGTAGCCCGGGGATTTCACTAATTTCGACTGTATATCACGGCAATGTATCAAGACATTCAGCATTCTCATCGTCCTGCCTTGTCACATATAAAAGTGTTGATGATTGAGTCACCGGGGCGTTCTGACAATATTCAAAACCTCCGCAATGGAAGCAGCTTCCAATCAAGAACAGAACAATTTCTTATGTCTAATGCAACCACTCGTAAATAGCACTTCAAGCACTTCATGAATTCATTTGTCCTCGCTCATTCTAAACGCTCTGCAACGCAACGGCAACGTGTTCGCCGGCAATTACGATATTCGCGGTAGTGAAAGCACTTGAAGGAAGTGTGCGCTAAACGCCGGAAGCACCACAGCGGCCAGGCCGTTGCAGGCAATTGAACGGCCGCCTAATACCAATGTTGACGATGGTTAAAATACATAACGACTAGCAAATCAACAACACACAAAACGCACAACACCCGGTGATGAATACAGTGCTGCCGCGGTGAGAGCCATTTTCACCCACAACGATGTCGATGATGACGATGACGAACGAGGACAGTAGGCGGTCCGATAGTGTTTTAACAGTGAGTTTTCGCCAATTTAAAAATCACGTCTGGTCGTTCAAGGCGTCGAGTTACTGACGTGAAAGGAGTACGTCGCTAGAGACAGCAGACAGCGAGTAATCTAATCGACGTCGATTAGCACCACCAACTCCGAGAGGGTACTTGGGGTGTGAATACGACGTGAATAGTGGCGGTGGCGGTGCAGAGGCGAAGACGGAAGCGGCTACAACGACGTCGACAACGACAGTGGCTATGGCTGGTGCTGCAGAGGTAGGTGGCCCGTGAATAACGAACTACCTCCGCTATGAACACTGCAATAATAACGAGAATTGCGAGGATCTAGTAATAGTTATACAAAATCAATTCGATAGCACACATACACATAACGGCCACGAAAACAATGGAAATGGGTCGCAGTAGGCCAAAAATCGCAATGGTCAGGCGATTTGGGTGGAATGTAAAACAACAGTTTAGATGATATAAATAACGGTGAAAATACAAATCCATCACTCGTCATCTACATAGCTCATGTGATACCAGCGTTATCAAATAATATAATCTCTGTGGCAAAAAAGTAAGGTGGAGACTGGAAGGACTGTGCAATTTCAAAACCCTGGTAAAGATATAGCGTTGTGGGAGAGAAGGGACATCATGTTAGCAGTGTGGATATTTGGAAGAGTCCATGAGGAAAAGAACCGAGGAACACTATTTTTTATACAAAAATAGGGTCCCGAATCATGTTTGAATTTCTTTATCTATTTCGCATCTCTGTCGAACAGTTGCCAGCCGAATAGCAGGTTGAAGCTCGTTAAGCGGTCGCGCATCTTTAGCTGAAGCTTGCTGTACTACTCACAACGCTGAGACTACCTCCTGTGAATTTTATAAAAAAAAAGTTTTCGCGAAATTACAGAGGGTGTCAAAAAAAGTAATTTTGCCCACGGCTCACATCTCCCAGTTATACAAAACATAGGGGAACGAAAGAAATGAAAGTGTTGGGGCAAAATATTCCCGAAATGTTCCTCTAAAAGCAGGAACAAGCTGAGACTCACTACTTTCATTTTCATAAAAATATGGAACCTTCAAGCAGCGCAGTCGGGCTTCAGAGCACCCACGGTTTCAAGGTCCGCTCAAAACAGTGGAGCGGGTTCCGTGGTTGGTCTTTTGTGGGGAGCTTCCTAAGGATTGGCCCTTTGGTTCATGGAAGTCACAGAGCCCCTGCTGCTCGGACAAGGCTGCTATGATCCGAGGTATCATTTGCATGCCCAAATCCGCATCGCGAGGGGTTTCAGTGGTAAGGGCACGTTTGGGCTCTTGGAAACGAAGGGCGCTGGGGACCCGGAAAAAACGGAATGTTAAAGAACACCACCCAGTATGAATCCCCTCAGGTACCCAGAGTGAACGGACCTCAGCAAGGTTGTGTACGAGGGCGACGAAATTTCGGATTTTGCCCAGTTGAGGCGACACACCTTGTTCACTATTTCCTCGCACCCGTTCCTGCTTGTGCAGAAGGCTGCCACGGAGTATACTGATAGAGTGAGGTCTGCTCTTGAATCTGGGGATGAAAATACATCAACAGAATTTGCTGTAGTTCGACTAAAGTGGGGTGAAAGTGGAGGAGACAAAATTACTTTTTTTGGCACCCCCTGTACAGTATGGTGTTGCTCAACACCACAAAAAGGAAGTTCACTTGCAAGCATTTACGCCGAAGACCATACCGATTAACTGGAGTTGGCAAATTTGTGAGGAAAGAACCGGTACCGAAAATCAGAGATTCTCGTGAAGGGAACGATCTAAGGGAACGTGTGCACTCAGAAAATCACTATTCGGACCACAAAAACGAAAATTCGATGGATTTCAGTGGAATGTCGAAGATCAACTGAAGAATAGCAAAAAACCCGAGTATGTCCGAATTGTAAGTGTCCCCGTTGGCGAGTGATTCAACCAGATCTCTCAGCAATAGCGACAGCAATGCTTCGCCGACGAGCCACTCATAATTACGCACCCAGTAGGGATGGAACGAGTCGGTTGATCGTTTGTCGTTTGTCTGCGCCGTCTGTCGTGGCCGGCGTTACTGCCTTCAACAACACCTTACCAGTTACATCAAGAGACACACATGAATGTCGATTGGTACGGTAGCAAGTGAGTCGCAACAACAGAACGACCCCCTTCGTAAGGAGGGAAAACCTGTTCATTGAGGATGAAAATTACCACTGGGGAAGACTAACCATGATTGAAGAAAAATTGATGGCTCATTTCATCGAAAATCGTGCTGTCTTCGAGCTTCATACAATTTAAAAAAAAGAAAAGAGAGAAGTCAACATGATTATCTGAAAAATGGAAGATTGAGGCTAACGAGGATTCTGTTGTGGCAGACACTGTTTAGCGGTGCGCAAACCAGTTCACTAGTAATCAACCAGACAAATCGTCTAGCGGAATAACAAGTTCTGGATATTGATTGAATGATATGGCGGCCACTGTTTACGAATATCTGAAGAGTGCGCATGCACATATCATATCTACACGCAAGGGTAAACATAACATAACCGTTATTCTAGTAGGGGGAAAGAAAGGTGTTGAGTGGGCTACTTGATGAACGCTACTCTAATAGTGGACATACGTAGAATGAACGTTACTCTAATAGAGGGGGAGAGAGGTGTTGAGTGGGCATCTTGCTGAACGTTGAACAGTATCGAGCCACTACATGTACGTAAGACATTTAATTTCACAGGACCACAGGTGTACCTATATCATTGTCAAGGATATGTGACCGACACGTGTAACAGATATGTTTCTATCTGATATCCAGTAGAATGAACTTCCTTCACTAAAAAACCTGGAACAGCTTTTCGTGGTCCTGCAGACTTTCAGAGTTGTATCCGAAGCATCATGATTTCACCTGAAGCCATCAGCCAATACAGCTCTTGAACGAGTACAGACCGTATGACTGTGCCTCTCGTTCTTGTGGACTGTTGTCTTAAGATCAAAACCATTATCAATCCTCCAAAAAACCTACTGAATTATCTCACTAAACAAACTAAACCCTAACTGAACCATGATGGAAAACATTGAACAAGGAGGCGTCAGGCCTATTAAAAAGCGATTGGGTTCATGGAACGAATAAACGCGTTCACGGTCGATCCAACATTCATGGAAGAACTAGCAAATGAATTTGTGCCTCACACTTCATTGCCCTGTTCTGGAACGCTAAGGAAAGAAAATGCTGACCAGAAACGGCAGCAGAATGAACGTGGCATTGGAAGCTCTACAAGTCACAGCTGCACTCACAACAACTTTCCAAAGAATGCTGATATCACACTACCTGTGAGGTGACGAAAGCGCGACAAAAAGATGTGATATCGTATTCAATTCCAACAGAACTAATAGTGGCTGAAAAGTGCGGCCACCGAAGCAATTACATGTAAAACAATGTATTCGCACTTTCCACAGAATTGCCAATGGACTCGACCACCGCTACGGCGAAAGAAGTCGCTTTGCGGTGTACGCTGCACAACATCTAAAGCAGTCTTCACCAGATGATCGAATTAGGCGTGTTAACTGCAACATCACAAGTGAACGTCTTACTGTTCGACAGAGTGCAAAACATTGGCAAAATCTTTTCGCGGCCGGTACCAATCATGACCCGAGTTGATGAATCTTTGAATGCGCGATGACTGCTAGAAACGGAACTGAGACTAGGAACGGTATGAGGGTTTATAAAGGCGTAAGGTATAGGAAAAAGTGAAAGACACGGTCAGGTTTACGTATCCCACGACCCGTTCGCACCCAACCCCAAACCCCGCGCACCTACTCTGATCTCTAAAATTCCCGTGGACTACCTTTATCCTAACTTGATCCCGGATTCAGTAACCGTGACCCATCGGTACCTGCTTAAGTATACACCCGGCACTACCGTAGTCAATGAGTGATTAAAAAAGCAGCACGTCTGAGATGACTATAAAAGGGGAAATGTGAGGGCGACGAGTTGTGTAGGTGGTGCGCGAGGATTCGGGGGAGCGGGATGCAGCTGAAGTGCTGCCATCATTTGCGCTTCACTACAACTTCAACATCGTATTAGAAAATTGAAGCGCAAGACAAGGGGGTATTTGGAGGATGCTTAAAGCCGATGAGGAGTACCCTGTCATGCACGCACATTTTCGATGTCATACTACCAAGCAGCAGACCAGACCCACTGATCATTAGCTAAATGCGATATATGTAGAACAATGGCTAGCAGCAACGTCATGCGCGCACGGCCAACAGATCGAGTTCTTGCGTCTGTGTTGGTGAAGATTCTAACAGTTCACGACCAACTTGAAGCAAACAAAAGGTTAGTCCCACCGATGCAATCAACTCAAAGGCTCAGGATGAGCTATACCCCATACAAAGCGATATGGCGTCAAAAACAGTGTCCTTGCTCCTCTTTCATCGTTCCGCGCCGTCTACCTTTTAGTGTTCAGTGTCAATTTGTTAATCAAAGCGAAACACGCAGATGTTCTTTTTCCCGGTTTTGACTACTATCGTCACTCAACGTAGTACGAATAGCTGCCGCAGAAACCCTGTACGATAACAATAAAAATAACTGATGAAAGCGGAGACGGTGCTGTGACGACGACTGCTACTCACTGTGTCGTGATTTCCACTACGGCTATGAGCACAAAAACAGTATGGATGATATCTCAATGAAGTACTCCATCACAACAATGTGTGCACAAACATAAAAGACCGATAAAACAGCCCCGTTTTCGACTGCGATTTGTCGGGACAACCATTTCCACGAAAATTCGATTCAATGTACACATCACAATGAAGGCAATCAAAGCAGTTTGGGGGGACAAACACCTCTACGACAACAACATCTCCCGCAGCGAACAGACGGCGACCAACAAATTGACTTCCACCAGCTCTTACAGCAGGGCAGGATGAGAACCTCAATGGTGGAATACATGCAACAACGCATTATCGTTCAGATTCGGCATGTGCCATGTGAACCTTTTCGAAGGGCTTCTGTTCGAAACGTCCCCACTGACCGGTGAATTGTTACCGGATTAGTCCGGAAATAGAAGAAAAATTGCTCAACGCCTAATATTGCATCCCTTATCAGAAAAAAAATCCTAAAAAATAGTGAACGATGACGTACGTCGAAAAGAGCTTCTCCAGCAACGCCATGACACAATACAACGAGATAAAAGAAGAACTGGAGAGTAAGGAACGAGATAAACAGGTCGAAAGCAACATGCGGGAAAGCCCTCTGGACCCAGCTTTATCCAAATATCGTTCGAATTGACTGATTGATATTAAGTCCTATCTTCTAACTAAAATTAAACCTGCCCTCCAATTATATTAGCAAAAAAGTCCATAAGGAACCTTCGACTTCCAATTAACGGAAAAGGAAAATATAAAAAGGATGCACCGAGTTCGCCTGGCAAGATGACTATTCTCCAAGAGCGAACAGAATAATTGAAGCCGCATAGCCACAACCACTAGCAAATTAATTAGATGTTGGCCATGTCTTGTAGTACTCAACACCAACTTCTAGACCCTTCAAGGAGTAGAAGATTCCGGGACAACCTTAATTATTGGTCTTCATGTACCTTTACAGCCCACTCTTGAAGCTTAATAGAAATCCTGTGACAAAATTTCACCATTTTATGACCTTATAGAACGATTTCTATAAATGGAATAAAGTTTGAACGAGCAGTTTCCATAAAGGTCTCGCACTTCCCGGCACTGAAGAAGACGACGATGCCGAAGCGACAGCTGAGTATAAAAAAAATTGATAAAACCTGGATGAATGCTGAGCATTCTATCTGTCTTATTTGAAAAGCCCTATATTCACGAGAAGGAAGTGCAAAGAAACTTTCACCACTCACCCTCAGACTTACACCAAGTCACAATTTAAGAAAGGATGAACAATGACAGTGAGAAGAGTGTAGAAAAACGCATTGAATGAGAATTTATGTGGCGGTTAACCTATGCTAAACCGTAATATGAACGAGTAAAGCTCAAAGTAGTCAGGAAGTGTGACACACTTACCGCGCATTTTCTATTCAATAATCTTATTCATCCACGGCTTTTCAAAGTCTAAAATGGGGAAAATAATGACTCATAGCAACCTCTTTTCCGTTCGTGTTCGAAAGCGTATGAATAGAAGAATGTCCGCAGACTCGCTATACGAACGACTACAGTGAATATTCCAACTCTTATACAGCACAGACATTTTTAGCACACTCAAAGCATTATTCCGCTAAGAATTCTGAATTATAAACAAAACAACCCAAGACAGAAGTCGAACCCTCATCCTATGCTTTTACTATTATTCACATTAAAATTAAAAGACCCTGAGCAGTCAGTTGTCACAAGTGCTGCCGGCGCTCGTGACCCGAAGACCTCAAAAAATTTCTGATGCATAATTTTCCACGTACTGCGTTTATTAAAGCTGAATACCCACGTGTTCGTTTCATGGCGCATTTTCAGGCACACAAACATTTACGTGAATAATAAAAGCGACGCGCAACCAATAGCCTTTCCTAGCTTCCCTTAACACAGTGCCTCCAAATTCACTCATGTAACACCAAACCCAGCGTCTCTCGAATGCAAGCAGGGCGCACTAATCCACACCTGCTTGCCCATACATTATTTGCTCGTTATTATCGTAAAAACCTTGCTTAAACCAGCCATTTCTCCAGGAAACTGACGAATATATAAAGGCAGAGCGTGCCGTCACAAACCATGGATTACTGCAAGGACCGCGCGGGGTAAATGAAGGGCTGGTGCAAACGAGCCGCGCGAACACTTCCTGTCCCACACAGCGTAACTAATCACCAAATGACGACGAAACGTGTCATTTGCACGGCTCCCTCCTTCTCTCCTTCCCATCTCTTTCAAAGTGAACAATGACCTACACGAACAACGACCGACCACACATGGTCATCCATCTCAGACCCCCTACAGACCAGTAGCCTCAAAATACGCAAATATCTGCATGTCCGTGACCCGTAAAGACCACTGATCCTATTTAGTGATTCGGGATCTAAGGAGACAGAATTCTTCAGAAACAGTCAAAATTTGCAGGTTTTAAAAGCGAGGATTCATTGCATATGCAAGAAGAGCACATGGCTGGTTGCGCTGCCTTATTAACGCTCGAACAAGGAGGAAGAAAAAAACGACATGTTCACGCATTCAAACTGCTCTCTGACAGGGCAACTCTTTGCACGCAGTCTTTCCTAACAAATCGCTGCAAAACAAAAGTGAAACAATGAATGCTCTGTAACTTTGCACATACGCCGAATTCATGAAAATAAACCGAGCTGATCAAAATAGTGAGATGACCACTCAGCTTAAAAGATCGGCACTACTGCACACAAAAATGAAGAAGGACAGAGCCACGTGCACAGTCGGCCCATCTATCACTGATAAAGCTCCTACAGACTGGGCACAGAGAATCCGCAAGCAGATGACGAAAATTTCAGAGCCACAAAATTCAAATGCACATAATCCTCGATGACAGTTATTTAGCGGTCAGCCCTTCAACAAGCAGGCATCAGGCACAGCACAGCACAGACTATCGATGGACAATCTTTCAATCATGCCTTCAAAAAAGTGCTCTGTTGCCCGCTGACCACATCGCCCACCGAGGCATTTTTAAAACCGTCTTTAACCAGAAACCCGTCGAGCAAAATTTTCCCTACTCTTGAGCACAGCGGCAAAATAGCTAAAGTTCATCCGTGCGTCATCATCTTCTCAGCAATTCTATTCGCTGCAGAAAGTGCTGGGCACGCATTAACATCCGTTGGAAGCAACTCTCAAAAAGGCAGTAAACTGCTATGAAAGCAGGTAGTGGGAATTCACATGTTACAGAATCTTCCATCTGCATCACATATACTCAGAAGTATCGACTAGAGGCAAATTCTCTCTGCACTTCGCAGAGCCCTTGCATAAACTATTGCTAGTTCATTAGTGAAAACTCGGGTTCAGTTCAGTTGATGGGATAACAAAGACACAAGAAGTAATGAAATTCGCATACATAAATGAATTGACTATAAGCTTGTTGAAAAAATCCACTCCGCTGATGATACTCCTTAGGATCCGAGACATTTTTCCAAACGAAGAGGTGTCTCGCCGAATAATCGAAAATTTTGAGTGAACAGACCATATGCGGATTAAAATAGATCACGTTACTGAGCAAAGAGCCTCAAATCACCAACACAAGCTGCTGTCCGCTGGAAAGTGATGGGCTATACCCAGACGGACACCAGCTTCGGTGAGCATCAAGGAAGCACGGCCCCATTTGCGCTCATCTCCCTCCCATCTACTGCTCGTCGCCATAAGCCACGTTGGGATTACGGAAGGACCAACCAACAAAGCGAACGAACGAGCAAGATCGCTATCTATGAAAGGCGTTTTGATGGATGTTAGAAGCTTTAAGCCGACTCATAACGAGAGGCGCCAATGCTGAGCAAGCCAAACCCGCCTTGGTAGTGTCCGCTAGTCCCAGGATGAAGGACATACTTCCTCTGCCCCAAGGTTGACAACAATCCTGAATCATCCTCACATGCCCGAAAAACAACGCCACGTCGATTGAATGATTGCAGTAGGGGAAAAGGCTCGTCTGCCGTGCACCCTCTACCCGTGCACATGAAGCCAAGCAGCCAGTAGCGCTGAGCGACATCCAACAAAATCAATCAAATTTCTTCGCTTCCGATTATTCCTTAACTCCCATCTGCATCCGCTTCAGCGGAGCCAATTGACGTCTCGACGCAATCTGCTGACATCGCGTTCAAAGTGGCGAGGTCCGTTGCAAGATCCATAAGCACCGAGGATGAGCGAAAATGCATTCAAGCCCCGGGAACACAGGACTCCTCACGTGTTTTCCCAAAGGAAATCCAATTCAACAACAACCTGAACTACTAGCTTCGTATTAACGAAATCCAAAGACTTAATCTATCTCCCGAGGACTACAGAGGAAAGCCTTCGCAAGATACTATCGGACTACATGTCATTTAGGAAGTCAATATTAAATATCCTGCGCGTCCTGTGGATGCCATTACTACTGCTCATGCTCAGCATCTGCCAAAGCGATCCGAGCCCTAATTCTTGTAGCTCCCATGAGTGATTTAGAGATGACCCAATATCCCCACATACAGTAGCGGTCAAAAATATATGCGGTTTTGGATTCTAACCTAACTTTGGTCGAAGTTTACATTTCTTATTCAATTTTTTTTTTGTTTTTTGAAGGCAACTGGTACTCATGAAGCAAAGTAGGGTGTAGTGTTGAGATTGGAAAATTTATTGAACTAAAAACTTCAAAAATAGCCAAACTCTCCAAAAATTCAATTGGCCATAAAAAGCTTATAACTCATCGAAACGGGCAGGTGGGCAGAAAATAATACGGAATGAGGCTGGGACTTTTGCACGCTATTTCAAATCTTAACAGCACTGAGGCACGAAGTTGACCATTTTCAGTGATTTCAGTTAAATAATTTTTTCAACCTTCACACTGCATCCTACTCGGCTGAGATACTTTATTTCATTGAGTAACAGTTGCCTTCAAAACACAAAAAAAAATTGAGCGAGATATGCAAACACCGAACAAAGTTATGGTCAAAATCCCAAACCGCATATATTTTTGACCGCTACTGCATATCCTAGCAACTTCGAAAAAAGAAGTTCATTTGGGCCACTTAAGCCAAAAAAATCTTACAGTACTTGTTTTTTCCCTCAGATAACTACAAGGGGCCCCATATATACCACAATCATAATGACTTTTCCTACCAACTCCACACCTCCAGACGAAACGCACTCCCTCAGAAGTGGAACTTGATGACCGACACGTATAATTTCGGCCGATCGTGAAGTGTAAAAGTAGAGGTGCTAGGTAGTGCGACAGTAGAGAAAGAAACGATCGAAAACCCGAGTAATGAAAGCTCTACCATGATCGAAAGCGTACTTCCGCCCGCTCTACATCATTGAGGTGATGCAGACGCAAGGGCAGATAAACCACAGCCGCGAAGGCTCGAATTTTTTTCAGGGAATACGACTGGGGAAACGCTTCCGTTTCTACACTCGAGATGTCTCCCTTAAAGACACCAGAAGGGGGTAATTTTCGCTTACGGTAGAGCAGACGTAGTGTGGACGAGTTTAAGGGGCCGCCATTGCACAAACTCGCCTACTTGACGCCTTGGCATGGTGCCAAAAAAAGATGTTTCTATCATTAATTTGTTTTTTCCTTAACTTTTTACTTTGTTCTTTCTTATATTGTTTCTAGATGTACTTACATGAATGCTAATGTAGTTGGGAATGGCCACTCCACTGCGCTGGGAGTCAGGTACTACAACTAATGTTGGGCCACGGCCCGTCTCCTACAGCGGACAACTCGGAATGGATGCGCTGATGCGAATGGGATGCAAATATACACCGCAGCGTCGCACTTTCGAGTCTGGGTTTTTTCGCCTATTATCGCTTCTAACCTTGAGTGTTCATTGCAAAATGCTCATTTCTTTGCATCTTCCTCTTGTTTCGGACCCCCTTCCGGTTCCTTTAAAAAAAGAAAGATCGTCGTCTGGGGAACTCTTTTGGGATTTCTAAGCATACAACAACCTTCGTACCGAACATGCAAACCCTGAGGATGCCTCGATGCACTCTCTAATGGTAAGTTCTGACGTCATCACCTTCATGGTGCCTGTAAGTGCTTACTTACAACTCCGGAAAAAAGGACGATTTGCGACGAAAGCCAGGACAGGTTTGAATAAGTTTTAACGAGGTGAAGAAAAGAACACACGACAGGAAGGTAATAAGAGCGGGCAAAATTAATAGCTGAAGCCCAATTGAAATGAATTCAAATGAATCCAGAAAGTTCCAGGAAAAACGCGTAAACGACAGACTGTTCAGAAAATGACTTCCTTCAAGAAAAAGAAACATATTACAGCGTGGGAATGAACAACCGTAATCCTAATCACCTCGGTAACGGAGCCCACCCCAGCCTGAACACAAAATATCTCATGCAAGACGTCAAGTACTGACACTCCCGTAAGATTGTCGACATCAACTAACTATCCTGAACATTCACACAGCGATTAATTTTTTCTCACGCGATATCTGCTTCGTCCATTGGGACAGCAGCAGTGTCAACGATGTTGAATGTGGGTACGAAAACATCACGTACCACGAAAACACGTCGTTCTGCGCTCGGATGCACAACACCCAGCACTCGTTATAAATAACTGCACAACAAATATTATACTTGACAAGGAAAAGTGATTAGCTTGTTTACGAGATGGTTAGGGCTTTGCCTAAAGCGACCAAACTATATGGACGCATTCGGAATGAAGTAGTTACGCAGTGGAAGGGAGGGGAGGGAACGCAGAGCGGAAAGAAACGGAGAGTCGGTAGTAGGTCTTTTGCGAGCAAAAAATTCCAGAAAGACACAAGCTGACACGTATGCCACCCATGCAGTCACAAAAACGTAAAGCGAAAAAGCTATAGTAAACAACATAACCAACTGTCCATACGTTCTACTTCTGCCAAAACAAAGCAAAAGTGACAGCTGCGTGTACTACCTGACCGCAGCATTTCACCGTACTATTCTTATTCTGAAAGCTACCTATTGACTTGAAGATACCAGTTAGAGAATCTATACCACACACTCCACATGAGCGAAAGTGAAACTTGGGAGTTCATGAAGATGAAAATGAAGAGAATACTACACTGAGAACAATGAAGCATGGACATAAATGATTGAGCAAAAAACCTGCAGCCTTTGATTAAGTTAAACACTGGAGGGGACGGGGAAGAAGCACGCGTCAAGAGTTCCTCGCAGTGAGGTGAAAAGGTAAGCAGAGTAAAAGATTATAAACAAGAAAATAAGAAACCGGGGAAAGCAGATAAGCAAAAAAGCTTCATATCGATAGCTACTTCGCCCTCACCCCAACCCCAAGTGAGCATACAACCTCTATGAATCAACAATTGCGCTTCACACGAAAGCCTGACGCTGCTAACCTCAATTATTCGCGAATGCTAGCTTATCGCATACTCGGCACGAAAGTCGCCTTCAGCCACTGCTGTCGAAAAGAAGCTCGTCAAGGAGCGGCTGATGCGAGCCGGTTCCCTCGAGACGAGCGCTGCCTATGAAAGTTCAACGGAAAATCAAGCGTATAAAGGAATGTGAACGGAATGTAGCACAGGCTGCGCTGAGGTAGTCATTACCATAGATTCGTGGATGAATAGTGATAAAGCTTTTGTGAAGAATCGAGAAGTGGTGAAGTTCGGAAATAAGGCTAATCATAACAAGAATACGTCTTCTGCTGGAAAAGGAGGAAGAAATACAGCTATGGCGGGAATTGAAATACAGTTTCTTTAAAGAAAAACACATTTGGAGCTCTAAAATGCCAAGGTCTTTGACACAAAGAGAGTTGGCATTCACAACCGAGAGTGCAATAATGCCTTCACGGCTACAAATACGTAATTGAACACAGCGCATTACTCATGCAACTGCAACTCACCAGCCAACTACCAGAAGAATGACACAGCAAGCAACGTATTTCTAGAAACCGTACACGGAAATTCCATGATTCTAACTCCTTTTAATTCCGCCTTTACTAGATGCACGAGAAAATTCCTTTGTTCCGAAGCAGAAATCGAAAAACTGGAAGAGGAGCAACTCCTTCGAATTCCCGCCACAGCAACAGCCGAGCAACATTCGAACAGCTGTCAGTAGGCAAAAAGCGGTTTAAATTTTTGCGTCCAATCTTGACGCTTCTTACTCTGCGCCCCTGCCCATGTGATCGTCGCCTCTTTCCCGCTCTGTACAAGAGCCATGCTGGCCATGCCCCCTCGCACGCCCCACCCTGTCGGCCGTTACTTTAAGGAGCTGTATCTCAACCAGATTCCCATTGTTTCATGTGAACTTCACATGCGGCCCTAAGTAAGAAAATACAACATAAGTATATGGATGACATAAAGACTTGAATTTCATGAACGATTCCTTTGATCCGCACTATGATTTTTATAGGGTCTCCCACAACAATGTCCACTTTTCCGTATTCGAGTCGAGAACAAAGTATCTTATACAATAATTTCTCCAAAATGTAAGAAGTGTTAACTAGCTACATTCAAGAAACGACTGATACTAGAGGAAATCAGAAAGACATTTAAGACCCCATTTTCAATACGCTCAATGCATGCGCGAAAGAAAAAGAATTCAATATAAAAACTTCATCAACGCTGCTAGAAACTTTAGGGAGACGGATGACGGACTTTGAACTGATATGTTTGTAGCACCCCTTTTCGCATTGTAAATGACAGTTGAGATGGATTAAGGCTGGAATGGACAAATGAGATTTCATAATTACACAGAAAAACAATTCGATACAAGAAGCCTCATTAGTGACAAAGGGTTGCTTTTTGCTTTCCGCGGTCGCAGGCTCCACCAAAAAATTTCTATGCACAGCTTCGAACGCGCGAACGCGCTCATTAGATCGTTCAGCTGGTTAGGAAGTCAAGTGAATCAGAAGATGTTCAAGCGAGAAGGACACAAAAATCCAGTGACTCGAAGTTTTTTCGCCTTAAAGGCACCATTAGGGGTAAGGAAAACTGAGATCTGGGAGTACATGTTCTCTGAAAACGAACCTTTTACTTCAGAAGACGTCATATGTGGCGAAAATCGCGTTGAAAATACGCGGCTTGAAGTCTTATAACGACCCCGCAGCTTTGCATGCCGTTATGCCGTTATGCGCCCGGCGGAGTCGCCGTGGAGGGGCGGGACAACAATCGCGGCCGGCTGGTTCAGACTCTGGCCTGTCTTCAGTCCACTCCGGCTAAAGACGCAGAGAACGAGGGAGAGAAAGGGGATTTTTGGGTTCCTATTTCTCGGTTTTTTCGCCGCTTCATGTCGTTCTTTCTCTACTGTGATAATGCTGAGCACCTCTACTTTCGTAATCCCCCAATCTGCCGAACTTACCCCTAACGGTGTCTTTAATTGTTTTTGAGCGATAAGACCCTCATCGTGAGATAACACTACATACTTCAGTTATAGTATGTCCCACCATGCCACTACCCTCTACCTCTCTTTCAGGATAATCAACCTAAATCCTCCAACCAATCACCTGAAATTTCTATGCCGCATCTCAGCTGTGTAAGGAGTTCATACGGTATGAATGAAGCTTTTCAAAAAAACATCGAACGGCATCGACTGTCAGAGATTTTCTTTTCAGATTTTATGATCACGTCCCCAGAGTGTGCATGGCCATCCACTTCGAATTACGAAGAACGACTCTAAGCATGGCTAGGACTAGGGAGCGATCTAGCGAAGAAATATGGGAAAACGCGGCAGGCAGCCGACAATGAAGAACCACTGATGATCCTATCCGCGGATGAGGACGTGATGATGCCATCGAATATACACGCTGAACGATAGGTGAACCCTTGAAAATGTTGCCGTGCCACCACATGGCAGCGTCAACCGCTCCGATCGGGTGGCAAAAGAAAAAGAAACAATTAATAGATGCCAGGAAAGCAACAAGGCACCGACCCACAAACCACATTCATGGTGCTTTCGTCACCACAGACAGAAAGATAATTTATCGAACCATTCAATGTTGTGTTTTTGAGCCATCGGAGACCCCGAGGCCCTGCGTTTATAAGCTAAAAACGCATTTCCTTCTGATTGAACTTTGAGACAACCTGTGAATTTCAAAAGATGAAATATGAAGATGGAATATGGGCTCAGAAGCCTCAGTTTGCTGAAAGGCTCTAATCTCGGGCACACAAGAAGAAAAAGTACTTAACCACTGACAGAATCCATTTCGAGCAACCTCCAAAACGATCCAACTGGTATAGCCTCTGTGATTAAATTATCAAGAGCAAGCGCTCAGTACATGCTTCGAATATGAAATTAAAGGGACCGTAACATACTCAGTATCATTGTTCAGTTCATTCCTATCTCAACATTTATTTGCTAAGGCCTGTTATGATCTACAAACATGAAACCTTTCACACCGAATCACGCGAACACCTTTCACACCGAATCATGTGACATAAGAATAAAAATTCCGCTGCCACCTTGAGCAAAAAATGGCATAACCCACCTTTGTCTGTGATCTCTTTGGAAAAGCGACCTTCGGATCAATCTGCAAAAGACAATTGTAAGCCGTTTGAGGGTAATGTGAAAGAAAATCATTTTGACGAAATAAAACTGAGTACTGCGGCTAAAGATATCATGAATAATATCACGTAAATTACATATATCGGTTCGGAAAGTTCGGAAAGAAGTGCGCGTTGAATTGTCTATTTAATTCTCTCCAACTGTAGAAGATTTTGTAAAACAGTTTTATCAATTAAAATAAGGTTTCTGTTGTGCATTTTTTGAAGTATATTCGTCTATACTACTTTCTTCTTTCAAAAAAGAATTCAAAAATATTTTTAAATTTTTTTCTTTTCAAAATTAAAAAAAATTCAAAAAAATGCAAGATTTGATGCGAAAGCCGATAAGTATTTGTCGCAGGGCGTGATAATGTTTGCGGATGGATCTGGCTGTATAAAGTGTCGAGCAAAGTTCCAGCGTTTCAAGAACGGTAATTAAAGCTTGGAGGACGAAGGACATGGAAGTTGGCCTCAAGTCGTTGAAACTTTTTTTTTCTTCACAAAATCAAATTAGACATAGACAAAGATATATGAAAAGATGCACATGAAAAATCTCTTCCTGATAGATATAACTAGTTTAGAGAAACGAGAAAAATGGACAAATTCAACGCGCATTTCTTTCCGAACAACCTAATAATATGCACACAATGAATAATATCCATCATGACTGCTTGCGCTTCCGTACTAATCGAAAAACGTTGAAATTTCCAGGGGCCTCGTAAACCTCAGAGGCAACCCTCCTCTAATCTTATCACCTTGAATCTCATGCAGTGATGTGACAGGAAAAACCTGAGTGAACATGACCACTGCCCACCCAGGAAGCCGAGCCCACAAGTTCCACCATTACCGTAAGACCGCTCTAATGTCTGAGCAAAAACTCCAACCTCTTCTAATTCCTACAATCTACACGTTTCAAATCTAGGGTTCATTCATGAGATGCCCTCCCCTCTTTATTGAGAATAGCCTCCATTTTGGAATTGTAGATAATGCGGAGTGGCGAAGATTATCCAACGACCTTCAGTAAAAAAACAAAATTTGCTGAACTGAAAAATCACCTTTTTGCCATCTAATTCGTGCTCCTCAGTAGCCAATACCCTATCTACACTAGCCGGATCGACAAATGTGATAAACCCGAAGCCTCTGAAAACAACACATATCCTCTAAAAAAAAATTACAACAAATCTAATGTTCAGGTTTTCCAACTGCCATTTTATCCGAAAAGTTGGACTCCAGCGTTGAAGTGTTTGTAAAGTAGCTGCAAAACTGTAGCTCTTGAAATGAGGAACTGAATACAAAGAACCCAAATATTTATACATAGTTTCTCGAGAGATAATTTCGATGCTGAGTAATGCCAATAGTTCAAAAATAAGATAAAAAGATATTGAAAAGGAATAAAGTAAACCAATAGGTGGGCTGTGAGCACCGCGCATCACGTAAAGGCAAATTATACAATGCGAAAACTGAGGCGCTGCGATGAATTGCCAGGAATGTCCAGGAAATTTCTGAAAGACTGCGAGGAACAAAGCGACTGAAGCGGACAATGAGTAGCTAGGAAATGACATTAGGCCCGTCTAAAGAGAAGCAGACAGTTAGAAGTAACGAGTGAAATGAATAGAGGAACCAAGTCATGTCATAGTCTAGAGACGCTGAAAGGAAAGCAAGGGTGAAGATATCATCAGCATGGGCGACGGTAAGAATCCTGATAAGGATAGACAGGGATTATACAGGAACTTGCCCTTTACCGCCTTAGTTCAAAGGATTAAGGAGCTCCATCACGAAGACCGTCACGACATTAACTACTTATTTTATACGGAGAAGCCCTCTGGTAATGGATTCGTTACATGTCCAACCCAAATTAGGTTTTCACAAAGTTCGGTCAAAAATGTTCAAAACTCTCGATCACACTGTATCTTTTCAAAAACCTATTCACCAAAATTAACCACAATCATGGACAAAACAAGAAATTAGCTAAGTTGATAGTCACCTACCTAGCCCGTTTAGTTGCCGGGTCCCGCATAACCATACACTCGTTAACTTCACCAAAACGACCAAAATAGTCGCGTAGGCCCTCTGAAAACACAAATATTGCTCCTAAGTAGACAACTCATCAAAATATCTAAAAATTGCATATTAACCACTTAATATTTAGGGCTTAACTTTTATGGGAATTATAGTAGGAAGCTAGGAAGGCCTATCTATGACAGCTTCCAGATATCGCTTTATAACTCTTCAGTGAAACACAGCGTCATTCCAAATTCAGAATTTAAAGAATATTCCAAGCCCTCTATTCTCACTAATATCTTCCTCGACCCCAGAATCTGTTTGTGGACACGGCAGACATGTTTTTGGTTCACGATGGAAATCGATGCGGCACCGACTACGACAACGGCCAGCCACAAAAGGAACCAGCCCCCCCCCCTCCCACACACACAAGCCGCACAGCATCAAAACACATCTTGCCTTTCTTGGTCAGATAACCACATGTAAATATTCTCACCCAAAAACTCCCTGAAGGAGGTGTATGAGGTCCGAGAAGTGGAAAGAACAAATCGATGTACCCAGTTCTTCGTATCAAACTGTTCTAGAACCGCTGCTATTAAAGCGACTGGACCAATTTCCAATAAAAGGACTGCAAGATCTAATGTTCCGATGCTGTCTTTCGAGATACTGCAGTCGGCCTTTTACTGACCCTAGCACAGTCGGCGCCCTGCATATCACCCAGTAACTAGTACTATCATTCCATGATTGCCGTCGAACAAACAAGCTCGAGCGTTCTTCTCCCATCAAAACAACAACAGCGCAGCCGCACAGCCACTGCCACATATACTCACCAGCCGTTGTTTGCCAGCTCAAACCGCCGATGAACATCTTCCTGAAAAAAAGGTGTTTCGAGGTAGCTAAGAGTTTAACAGGAAAGTTTCAGGCAACAGTTTCAACCACGGAGTTTCTAAAAGGCGGTGTTGGCCATCATGACACCTTGTCTGGCAAAATTTCCCTTTTGGCCCTGGGATAACACCGTCACAATCAAATTCAGAGGTCTGTGTCACAGCTGCAACATCATTTTCAAACTATTCACTGCTAGAGGTCGCTTCAACACCTTTTTCCTTACGAATTTTGCTTTTTACCTGCCATTTTGGTCATGCTGCTGTTAGCGGAAGAGCTTTTTTCACAGGGAAATAATTCAGGTCTGAAAGTTATATTCAAAGACGGGTCAAGAAAAGTATGCAAGAGATAATCATGGTCTGATTGCTTATCTCCACAAACTTTTCACCCACCTTTTATAGTGCCTGCCCCCTATTTGCCCAAGGATAACTTCATCTTTGCCTGAAGCCACGTGAATATTTCCATCTATCTACCATTGGTTCACAAGCTCCCTATGACCGATGGCTGACCCATGGCAAGTGGAGATAGAAAAATGAAACATTTTCATTTCAATTTAACAGTCAAATTCTTCTCAGACTTCGAATCGATGAGCGGGACGGCAATCACTGAAACCCAATACCACCACCTCTTAACAACTCCGCGGCTCTGTACTGTTGTTCACAGCTGCCGTTATCGAGACACACTTCACTTACCCCGGATCCTGAGCTTGTGAACCATCGTCTGAATCAGCGTTGAGTCGGGCCTCATCGTGCTTTCCAGAATCACCCGTCGGGCTGCCACTACCACCGCCACCACCACCACCAGTGTTCGAATTATTCATTGCAGCCGTCGAGGTCGAGCCGCCGCTGGTCGCCGTGTGATGGTGCTCGTCCATAAAGCCACAACACTACACCTCTGAAATCAGTGTTCATTAATTTGGCATTTCACGATAACTCCGAAAAATTCCTCTCAAAAATTGGTCTTTTCCAAAATTCGGAAACCTTCAAAGAGTGCCATGAGCGGAGATTTTCAATTCGTCGCGATTTGCTTGCGAAAGCATGCCGCAGCAAAAGCTCTTGCGTTTTTTTTTCAAAAATTCCATTCCATACAAATCATATAAAAACGAGCTTTCAAAGATGGATAAATTAATCATGAGTGAGCGAATCACATGTGAACAACATTTCTCTATTACTGATCTAGATAATAATGATATCAAGACGTCACCATGAACGAGTAAAGCGAAAAATCTACTCGAGAATACAGCGAAAAGCCACAGCAGATTCACCTAGCGAGCGGTTTTCACCTGGACCGAACACACCTATGCCAACAGCAAAGAGCATACGATGAAAAGCCAATATCGTGTCAATAAGAGCGCTCTGTACTGAACATACGGCACACTTGTCAAGAAACCCTGTACGCGTTCTGCGGGCGGTTTCAAAAGGGGATGGAAAAAAGATGGTGGGTTGGAGAACTTCCCTGCTCCTAACCCGAAGAACTTTTTTCGGTCAATCACTTTAAAAACAGTATGCACCCAGAAAAAGTGGGTGAAAACGGAAATAGTTCGCATGAAAAAAATCCTGTTTCGTAACGAAAATAACCCAAGATCGATACAAAGAACAAGGTACGAAGGCAGAAGTCGACAACAACTGGCCTGCTTTGAAGTGTATGGATGATATGTATGTACTAAAAAATCACGCCGGGGAGTACCAGTTTTAGAAAAATGATTTTTTCATCAAAAAATATTCTTGTGACAACAGCCAAGAAGGCTCTTTCCCGTCTGTCCTACCCGCACATCTCTACAAAACAGTCGATGTACGGCCTCTCATTTAAAAAAAAAGTTCTAGCAATTCTTTTTCTTTGACTCCTTGTCAAACAAAAGTTCCCCAAATAATACACCAGCTTTAGCGCACAACATCGCGCACATCACACGGTGGGTGCAGAAGGAGATCAAGCGAGTCTAGTATGCGGTACACTACTATGTATGTTAGGTAGTGCCTACGGTGCGCTGGCAAAGCTGGACAGGAAAAAGAGAAATAAAGGACGCGAAGACGAGTGATGCAATAACATTGAAAAGAAAGGAATGAAATGACCCCTCGGAGTGACCTTACATATCACCTCGATGATCTATTGACATCGTCAAGCATCAAAATAGCACACCCTAATTAAAAGGTTGGTGCATAACTGATGCAACTATTTTCAACCATTTTTTTCCACATGATCATAAGGTTTAACAAAAACGTGTTTGAGTAATTATTCAGGAGCGTTTTCACCATCGCAATCAAGGACTGCTTCCCAGTTGGCAGTCGTCAAAACGTCACTTTCCAATACAGAAAACGCAACATGAAAAGTAGCATTTTATGCTCCAACCTATTGATTATATCAGCAAAAATAATATAGTAACATAAAAAGGGCAACTGAAACAATAACCGGTTAGTCACTCGTAGTGTCAACATACGATTCGCTTCGCACGATATTACAACTTGCCCTCAATTTCAACATTAACTACCGGCCAGTCGAGCCCTGAGCAATAAGGCATCCTAAATAGATTATACACATAAGCTCCCGCCCATAAAACTACCGTCCCCTATAAGAGCATTACAGGATAGCGTCTATGATTAGCCTGCGCTGAGTACCTTGTGAGAAAAACGTGTAATGCAGTGTGGCCCAAGATACCTACACATTGCCCAAGCACTGCAACGGGGAACAAAACACGATGACGAGCCCGAAAGCCATATATGCCATTAAGTCTAAGAACCAGAAAAGGCCGCTCTTCAGCATCCTGAAAATGGAGCAGAATGGACGAATGAATAGCACGGAATACATACAGCGTGACTGTCACTGTACGGTGATAACTCGCATTAGCACTTCGTAACAATCCAACAGATCATGTTTTCGACAGTAAAGCGTTATATAGCTATCAAGCTATGAACTAAAAGCTTTATATAACCATCAAGCTATGAACTAAAAGCATTATATAGCTATCAAGCTATGATAGAAGTCAAATTATTATATTTGGGTCATTGTACACGTGTCGCCTCTTTCGAGTCGTGGATATCTCCAAAGAATTGTAAGTTTATGCAGCACGTACATACAGAAAGGGACTTATTTACCCTACGAGGAGAAATGTTAAATTTTCAGGAAAGGAATAGGGCCAGAATTCAGGCTGGCAAAATCTGGGTCCAGTCAACAAAAATCGGCCATGCTGGCAATCAATTAAAACAATATATTTCACCTTTCAAAATCAATCAATCATGTGTCTGGTACATGGCCACGACTTCAATAACTTTCACCAATCAGTTGACCAACAAGTCGCGTCGCTTTTTTTAGGAGTACAGAGGGTTGACTGAACCAGAAGTTCTCCTCTTGAATTTTTCGCTTGATAGTGCTTTAGGATTTTTTTTTATTTCGACAGCGATTCAGGATCAATTCTACGCCTATGTACTGATGAGAACCAGTTAGTATTATTTCATATTTTTTTGCATAGGGATACAAAGAGCCGGTTGATGTAGGCCCGTACTCGCACATTACCTGTCCTAACCATTTCACCACTATTCATAGAGATTGTCCAAAAAATTTGTGGGCAAGATTCCAAGAAATGAACACCATCAACTGCGGCGGAAGAATCAAACTTGGAGAAGGACTCTTCGATGCTCCAAATTGATGTCAAAGCCAAAAACGGAAGCTGTGTATACCCGTGAATAGCGCCCCAAATAACCCCCACAGACACGATTGGAGTGAAGTTCGTTTTTGTGCCCATTTCGCGAATTTCCAAGTATCGATACTTGACTATGTGAAACATTAATTATGCAATGACCTGACAATGAAAAGCAGCATTCGACAACATGAAAATCCACAAACAGCTATCCTCTTCACTGAAATCATTTCTGTTCATTACACAAGAAAACGGTCCCTAATCAGCACCAAACACGGGGGATTCGTAATCGAGATACATTACATTACTTCGTTCCCTTCAATCAATCACGAACGACCGAGGAGCCCGATGCATGTGAAACCAATCCTTATATAGCAAATTCCGTTCAAGGACATATTTCGATGGCTAACAAAAAATGACGCAATTACGAATGGCTATCCCTACTAGATGCAGACGACTGAAGTACGGAAGAAGCACAGCGCTAACAAAAAGCTTTACAAAAACGATCGAGACAAGCCCTCAGAACACGCCACGCCATGCACCCGACTCCCATACACAACCGCAAAAGTATATGAAGTGAATGGCTTGTATGGTGACTGATAGGTGCTCGGTACTCCTTTTTGCTTTTCCCGACAATAGTTGTGTCGAGAAGAAAATTCGCTTTTGAGCAAGATGGTATGTCTATGAGGATCCGATATAATCTATCGTGCCGATCTCATGGGACGCCTATTGCTACAGTAGCGCCACGTAATTGATACATTAGTCACAAACATTTCCAAAACACAACTGCCTTTAGAAAGTGCGGGTTCGAGTAACGTCCGACACCGAAGCCTTTGCCCTTAACTCAGCGTACTTGTAACCACATTCGCATCGCGGACTGCGGCGAAAATCAGCAGCTAGCAAAAATCAATAATGCCTGCAGAACATTATTGTAGCAGCTTGTAAGCTGGTGATCCATAAGTCATTTGTCGATGAAGTGCGCCACATATCCAATCCCACTCTCAGTAGCAAAAGTGTCAGTACGATTGCAGCGGCGAACTCATCTTCTCTGCAGTGTTACCAAATCTAGGATTTGACTAGGCATTTCTATAGATGTTTTCAAATGGAAACGAGCCATTCTATCACCAGCACGAGTTCTCGTCACGGAGCTATCCCACGGTGGGCGACGCGATACCAGGTTCCACTTGAAATTTGCGAAAATTTGTTGAAACCGAGCATGCACTTTAACGACAATTAAATAATGAACCCGCAGTTAAGTAGATACTCTACCAAAGAGACAGGTCCAGAAAACCCGGCTCCAAAAAGCATTTCTTATACCCGTGAAGTTGTGATAAGAGATCATTACCGAGCCATCCTCAATTGTCAAAACGAAAGAGATGGCTTTTTGAAGCCAAAAAGGATGTTATCAAGCACTTCCAGAAATATTTTGCCACCGTAGCCTCACCAGATGCATTGGGAACCATATGCCTCTGTTTTCGAACAACCGTTTCTCATTCAAGATTTCAGTTTTACATTAGCCTGGGATGACTTGAGATTTCAGTAAAGTGTAAATCAGATCAGTACAAAAGCGTCAATTACCATGCGCACAGGCAGGACTGGGAAAGCATTTCGAAATACAGTAATTCAGATTTGCCACTTTTTACTGATAACAAACTACTTCCGAACAAATTCACCGATCCCTGCCCCTTCCCCTGTTCTTCCCGGCAGTTTTCGCAGTGGAATATTCTAAACTTGACAGAGCGAGAGAACCGGTTTTCAAAAACATCAAATTGTCCACATCACACCACGACGTCGATGCGAACATACGCGCGCGTCAGAGGCAATTGCACAGTCAGCCAGATGGGAACGGCGAATTCCGCCGTCGACTGCACATACCAATACTAATCGTTTGCATGCTTTCCGAGCGCTTTCAGCAAAGCCTCACAAATGACGCTAATGGATTCATCTGAGGGTAAAGAAATCTTCAAAATAGTAACTACATGACTAATCCAGCGAGCACTCTCAGTGGCTCCCTTAACCATTTCACCACCACTTCCTTTCAACGGACACTAACTCCTTTTGGCGAACACCTAAGGCCTAAAGCATTAATAACTAAAAACATTATTACCGCTTTATTTAGCCTTCAACACTAGGGTAGCGTCACATAACTCTCAAGGCAGTTCTCACTAAATCTATCCACTCTGTCACCCTCTTTCCCTCCATTCTCGTCTCGTGAGCTGCGTACTCTAATGCAAGCTCTTTCGCGAACATTCGCATTGCTGCTGGGAATGCTTATTAGTTAGTTTCTTAGCTCCCGTTCCATTCTAAAACAACTCGCACTTGCCACACACCAAAACGAGCATAAAATCGCTAATATGACACTGTGCCATGCTTGCCCATACTTAATGCAAAGTCTCCTCAAAAAAGGAAGCCAAAACTGCTCATAATTTGTTTTTGTTACAAGGGTATAGGCACTATTCAACTATCACTACCCCAGATATCGTGAGTTGGTCAAAAAAATAATTTTCGTTGAAACTTTGCCCAGAGAGGTTATTTGGGGTGCTGATCACAAATATGACATCCGTTTTTCTTGTTTGCGCCAATTTGGTGCAATTGCACCATGTTGGTGGAACAACTCGTTTTCACCAAAATTGCTGAAACTTCGCCCAGAGGGGTTATTCGGGGTGCTGATCACGGATATGACATCCGTTCGAGGTGCTAGCATCGTTTAGTCCCATTACAGTGCTTATATATGTAGTAGGGGCACCACACTGTTCCAGCAAGTTTTGCCTAAGCCCTAAAAGGAAAGGGAACCTTTACTCCCCTTCAAGGCTTAGGCGAAGATATACACTAGAGTGTGCAATGATGGTTGTAGGGTAGTAACAAATGAGAGACAGCAGCGGAAAGATGACGTTTTCTAGCTGTATAAGCACTGTAGCAAAAATGAACGTGACTGGCGCATTCTCGAAAGGCGCTGAAGACGGCGCTCGCGCTGAAAATCAATGTCATATCGTGATCAGCACCCAAATAACCCCTCTGGGCAAAGTTTCAGCGATTTTGGTGAAAATGAGTTGTTGCATCAACATGGTGCAACTGCACCAAATTGGCGCAAACGCCAAAAACGGATGTCATATTCGTGATCAGCACCCCAAACAACCCCCTTGCCACCTTGGGCAAAGTTTCAGCGAAAATTATTTTCTTGACCAACGCGCGGTATCTGGGGTAGTGATAAGTTGAATAGTGCCCAAGTAATGCCGAATTATAGGCATAAGATGAAATCGGAGAGAGGCCGTTATCTGAATTCAAAAATATCAAAATCAATGTTCATGAATTCCGTAAATTCATCACCTACCGTAATTTACCCACACATCTGACTCAGCGAATCAACCTGAGTCAAAACTGTTGTTACGCAATACCAACTTTCACCCCTCCGCGTAAAAAGTGAATGAGCGATGCGAGAGATAACTGAGGCTAACAACAGTTTGACCTGCTATTTTCAGAACTACTTTTCTGTTCTAGTTATTTTTCAGAAGCGTTCTTCGTATTCAACAATAACATAACACTTCTGAAGATTGACCGTTAGATCAGCTGACGAAGACCAGACCTCGCTGGATGTGAATGGAATATGCGTGCACACCCTAAACTCTTTCGCGCAGTAAAACTGAGCGTCCACGCTTTAACGTTTTGAAGTAAGCGACACTTCCTCCACACACCTCCTCTCACAATAAACGAACGATTGACTTCCAACACAACAGTTCTCATGTTTCTATATGTTCCGAAATTCTCTTCACACCTATTGTATAATCTCACCAACCACAATAATTCGCGAACCTTCAAGAGTTGGCGGAAGCTCTTAAGGAAGAGTATTATAGGCCAATTAGTACACTCATCGGATCATTCACGGTTGGAAGACCGTACAACTGAAAAACCGACACTATCTAATGACCTTGATAACCAAGAATAAAAAAGGATCGATCAACACCGGCATGCAGAGGCGAACACCTAAGCCACGTGAATCTAAGAATTCAAATACCTTTGTGATATTCAACATTAGAATGACTCATTGGATACTTTAGCACTGATCGGATTTCACGTATGAAGCATGTTTTGATCGTTATGTCCTAATCACATGCCATAAGAGATACTGTAGCGGTCAAGAATATATGCGGTTTTGGATTTTCACCATAACTTTGATCAACGTTAACAGTACTCATTTTTCTATGTTTTGAAAGGAATTAGTACTCAATGAAGCAAAGCATGTCAGCAGAGTAGGATGCAGGGTAGAAGGTGAATTTATTTAACTGGGAACTCTGAGAATAACCAACTACGTGCTTCTGTGGTTCAAAGTGCAGTTATGATTCCAAATGACGTGTAACAAAGTACTGGCCCTAATCCGCGTCACTATCTGCACAACTGCTCGTTTCGACAAGGTATATGCTTTTTATTGCTAATAGAATTTTTTGGAATGTTCGGTCATTTTCAGAGTTTTCAGTTGAATAAACATTTCATTTTTCACCCTCCGCCCTACCCAGCTGAGAAATTCTATTTCACTGAGAACTAATTGCCTTCAAAACACAAAAAATTGAAGGAGAAATGTAAACGTCGACCAAAGTTATGGTATTTTTGATCGCTACTGTACATTTCTGATGATATGTTTAGCAGTATCGGTTCAGACAGAGGTGATCCACCATTTCGGGTCCGCGCAATCAGCATTACCAGTGACAACATCAGTAATCCGATTAATCAGCACAAATCGATGGAAATAAAAAAAAACCTGATTCTAAACCAACAGCCTAAAACCTTCTTCTAGCCAAATCAGTGAGCCTTTCAAATATTATTAAATATAATATTTTCCTTGAAGGACCTTAGACTAAAATGCCCAAACAACCGAAACGGTCGATAAAAACAAAAACTTCAGCAGACTGAAGTAAAACCGATAGAAGATTAGATAAAGTGGTGCGAGCCGGGGCAAGGAACGCCTGCCGACGATCACCGCAGACTGAAGAGCCAGCCAAAACAACTTCGTTTACCAAGATCACAACCGCCACATAGCAACAGCTCTGCCTCTCGTGTACTATTTATCACAGTCCGATGACAGACAGTATTCTAACCAGTGTAAGCATGCCAAGGTCACCGCATGTACTTCATGTTTTTCCTCGTTGTGTCACTACTGGCGACCAACCAGGATACTTCAACGTGAGAAGAAGGGACCGTAGACAACCGGTCATCGATCAAAATGTGATGCTTCCGCCGTTCGCTTTTTTGTTCGACGATAAAAAAGGAAAAACGAGATGGAGGCCGAAACTCCATTGACCGGGACAAAAAACATGTGAAAAACTGCGGATCGCAACGAAGGCAGGCGGAGATGCGAACCGCACTTTCCCACACTATCCGGCCTTAAACTATGCAGTCAGCTTGAGTCCATTTCTTCAACTGCTTCTTTTATGCGATCTTCAACTGCTTCTTTTATGCGAATCAATAAAGTCCAATATTTTCGATGCTCCCCACTTCAAGAAAAAGGTGCAATGGCTCGAACGTGACATTATATTTACCAAGTTAACTTTCCGTTCACTTCAACCAAATCCGCAACATGCTTCCTCCTTCACATCTCAACATCCACCGCTTAGCAAATCTCTGGTACAGACACGATGCCATCGATTTCCTTCAACCACTCCCCTCAGCAACGGATAGGATAAATGGTTAACACATCTTCACTGCCGTGCAAATCTTGAGTTACGCTCCGAAACAGCATTTCCGAGCTTGAGTCCAGTTGGTGTGGAACACTTGGCATGCGAAAAACACTTCTCAACCCACCGCTCATAAGTCCTCTACGCACACGTAAAAAAACAGTCATCATCCCTTCTTCAAGTGCTTTCGATATCTTAGTAACGTGTTTCAATTATGCTCTCATTCACACAATTCTCTCAACCACTTAGAATTCTTTTCAATGTATTTACTTTGTATCGTTTCCGTATAGCCCAGTTTCCTTGCGCTTGAAATCACTAACTCAATGAGATTCTCGATCAAAAGAACTTGTTACAGATCATTCCACAATACATACAATAAAATCGAAGGAGTAGAGGAATCCATCCGTGTCGGGTTAGTATAGACTGGTATAATCACTACTTAAGAATTTCAAATAAACAAATGCCGAATTTTTAAAGATCATAAGAGCTATCCAAGTGCCTCACCATCATTGTCAAGTTAACATGGGCTAGTAAATAAAAGCATTTCACAGCAAAAATTTTATGTAGCAGCAGGCGAACGCAGTGGGGAATGAGGAAACGACAGAAACACAATGACAGCCGATCATTACGATCTTTTTATAGATAATAAAGAGCGGACTCGGTCATCACCAACATGTGACATAATGACTCGAGTCGAAGATTCTGATGGCAAGGTCGAGGTTAGTATAAAGCTTTGGTAGACTAGACATACAACTATGTACTTCACTCATAGCGATCCTTCAAATACACCCATAATCGCGATGACAGCCCAGTCATCTTCAAGATATGACCGCCTGAACGCACCCCAACGCGGCCTGTGCCATCAACCGTGGAGAGATGCGATGCTGAACATCGCTTATACGCTATCAAATCCTTCGATCTTCGTATCGACACGGTTAATGAACGCCAACAACACTGTCATCGCATTAACGTAATCAATGTACATATGCATGAAATCAGTTCTCATGAATAGATATAATCTTCCGAGTAAAAAAGGAACAATCAATATCAAAAAGCTAAGCAAAGCCCACTGTAGCTCACTGTTGCACGCCTACTTCCCAAGAATTTCACCGCGATATTTCTAATCAATACTATATTTATTGAATTTTTCTTAGGTTTGCTGCGAGCTCGAGGCAAAGCTGTCTGAACCCAGCATATGTTCAGTGAGCTTTGAGAAATTCAAGTGCTTACATCTACTCTGTTGCCGGACTAACTGATGGATTGATACGAGTTAAGACATTTACCGTCGCAAAAACGCAACAAACAAGTGACTAACTAGCGAAGATAAAAGTAGCATCGACCAAACTTTCGAAAGTTCTCACTTATGTGTTCTGTAATCTAAACCACACAAACCGCTATTTCCGAGCCTACTGATTCGTAGAGGACAAGCTAGCCAGGGAGCAGTAGGCTCATAAGATCACTACCACAGCGAATTGAAGAGCTGCAGAGAACTCCTGACGCAGTTTACGAATGCACGATTAGCTACCGACAATGTTTAGAGAAGAGTACCCGGCACATAATGACATTCATTTGCTGACGCTTACAGTACGAACGAAAAAGTAATGCGATGATATTTTCTTTCCAAAACTAATGTACAAATCTAATTATGGCAATCAATATCGTCCTTCTGAAGCAGGCCCAACATCACCATAAAACTCTACCTGAATGAAGTATGGAGAACATGTCAAGCCCCACACCACTTTTTTCCATTAACTACAGATGTGAACAGCAGAGCTTTTAGCGATGGAAATAGGGTCGATCTACGCTATGACTTCCGCTCAGATTAACAGAGGCATTGATGTATTTACATCCCGCACGATGACTTGAAGGAGTAATGCGGCCTAAAAATCGCTAATTTCAGTTTGTTGAGAATTCTTTCAATCCCCAATAAGCTGTACGGCTCGTTTTAGCCAATAGACAACCTTCGACTTAAAATCAATGTCAGCTGCCTAATATATTTTCTCAGTAGTTCAAGACACCCACGGGATTCTTGCTGTAGTCGAGCAACTCAGAGAACCCAGCCTAATTCATTCCAGTAGTCCCACATGACCCAGCTACATCGTTTTTCATGATCGTCGCTTAAGTGGGTTTATCGACTATTCCTTGTTTTTCTTCTTCACCCACATTTGCACAATGTCTACACCCAAAGATGGCCACAACTCAATGTATCGTTGAGCTCTTTGAGCAGTAAGAAGTAATGCAAAGAAAGGATAAGCTGAGAATCTGCAACAAACACGACTGTGATGACGTTATAAGCTAGCCAGCCGATAAGAGAATGGAAACGTTTTCATCCTTCATCAGTCACTGATTCATCTCGACACACGAATTAATACTTCCGACTAACGTATTGGATTTCTCACTTTGAACGATTTGGAGAGGCAAACACTACCAGAGAGCCCTAGACAGAACGAGTTAATGCCGAATTGGAACGACAGCGAAGGCATCTTCAGATACTGTTGAGTCGATAGAACTGGTTTTCTCTGTGGGGTACGATAAAATACCACGCATCATCTTGCTTTCTACAAGATGATCAGACAGCCAGGTTACATGGACTACGATAAGTAACTGCCGTGAAGACGAGACAGCTGCGCCAGCGTTCAGCTGTAGAAGTAGTCACCGATGCAATGCAGGGCAGGGCATATTTTGTGCAATCAAAACAGCCATGTTTGCGTAAACAAATGGGGAGAGGACAGATAGGGGGAGGGGTGAGGAAAGCAGGGCAAGACGAGATTAAATTGAGACGTATTTAGTGATGGGTGCGTTTAGGAAATATCACCAACAAAGTCAGCTGGGGAAAAGCAGCTTCCAAAATGCACGAAATCTGAAAATAAATAGACCGATATTCTACCAACAAAGGTGCGCGGTAAAATAATATATTCGACACGACGCATAACCGGCAGCAATTGATGCTTGGGATTGGGTACGGCAAAAGCACTCTTTGAACCATGCTAATCAATCACTGCCACGAAACCGCCAAAGTGAAGACACAGTTTTAAGACCAAATGATGGTTCAAAAAACACCTTCTAAAAACTCCGAATCGCAACAAGCATTGCACCCCACATGATATCGGTCTCTAAATGGTTTGCGAGGCCAACAGACGATCAATTCAGTGCTCCCCTTGTCACACAGAAACGCAGTGCTCATGAAATAAGGTTAGAATCACGGATTGTCCACCCAGCCAGTTCACTAGAAAAGCAATTGTAAACAAGTCCACTGCTTCGGGTAGCGTCGAATAGTGAGGTAGATTTTTCAAGTAAAAAGCAGGAGCAGATCGAAGAGAAACTAGCAGTCAAAAATAAACTGTGATTTCCTCACGCTATACACGTTTTCCTTCAAATCTTTTATCAAATCTGACATACTGCTGCTCCGTGGAACGAAATTTAAACGTTTTGAAATGCCAATGAAACAAGGCACCCACCTTCTAACTAGACTACAGGGCGCGGTGGCCGAACGCGAACGCCACTCGGACGACGAGTGACGGACGGGTGGCGCTCCGGCAAACGGCATTGAAAACCACCGCGTGCACTGTGTCGGCAGTCAACGGTGCGATGAGCCGCCGCCGCCGCCGGCCGACCACACAGGCAAAGCAGCCCCAGTCCATGCAATCGCAAACCATCAACGAATTTACCCTCAGCCGCCGACGAACACTTTGCCGATAATCGATGACATTTGAACTGAACAAACAACTCAATCCCCACTGCATCTACAATAGAATACAACAAAACCCTGCAAAGAGCAGCCTATACCATACAGCTCTGATATTCTCAAAACATGACACCTAACGGGGACCCTATACCGAATTCTGGATGTTCTAAAAAGACAAACCCACATGAAGCAAAACTCCATTAGACGTTTTTCGAAGAATCTATGAGTTGGTGCCAGAAAAATTACCCACCACCCCAGAACCCATTGAAATCTCAAGCTAAAAAACGAAAATCGAGAAATATGGAACTAATTCTGAGTTCACCTTTGAACTTCATTGTGACATGAGTGAAATGATCGAAAAGCGGTCGAGCCTTGCCAGAGGGAGGGGGTGGGCATTTGCTGACTGCTGAACAGTAACACGCTATAGCATGAATGACGTGTCAATAAAAATAAATGCGTGTCATACAAATACATGCATGATCCACTACGTCTAATCTCACTGTTCAGCATTCATGTACAGGCATGTTATCGCTTGAATTGAACAGGCTCCCCCATTGTGCAGTGCCCAACGTTTTTAGCAAGCGTTTTCCCTCTACTATGTAATTCTTGAAAAACCCTTCGAACAACCTTTTCCCACGTATTTCATTATGCATTCCCACAGAGTTCTAAAAGAAGATATCGCTGCTGCGAGAAAAAAAAAGTAATTTAAAAAAGTGTTACGTGACTCCTTCATTTATTATGAATGTATCCAACCTCTTGGGACTGGAACTTCCTTCCATTTTAAAGAAAGCAATGATAACAAGAAAATGAAAATACTGAAACTGAAATAGCTGTTAAGTTCTTCTACCCATTATGAAATGAATAACAAAAAACAAAGAAACCATGAACTGAAATATATAAGGAAGGAGAGCTAGAAAGGAAATGATAAAAGAAGAAGAAAGCGAAATAAGGTTTTCAGAACACTCCTTTTCATGAATAACAAGACAAGCTGTTTTTTTGCCTACAAAATAAACAAAGTGGACGATCATAATGCCTCCAACAAATTACTACATCGTAAGTATGTACATCTTTAAAAATATGCTCTACTTCCGAAATGATATTCTCACAACAAATGCTCTCATAATGACCTTCCATGGTAATAACACATCCACATAACAATTAAGTACAGAAAATGAGCATTTTAAAATGCAGTCTGGCCTTATTCGTATGGGATACTTCTTAAGAATGCCCAATGCCATAGCTGACCCCACTCATGAGACAACTACACCACGAACGCTGTGCTAAGGAACACTGGCACAGTGGGAAGAACACTACGTCAGCTTTTCGGCAAAGAGTAAACATTTCTGCAGCACTCTCCAAGCCAGCATTGTGTGCTTCTCACCACTGCCGTTGTGCCAAACGACAGACAACAGCCATGACAACGATGACGGCACCATTTCTGCATGATAAGTAGGACGTGGACGAAAGATTCATAAACTGCTGACCCCTGTTTGAACAACACTTAAAGGCATCGTCCACGGAAAATGAGTTTTTTGTTACCCATACGTTTATGTTGTATTTGCCGAATGACAGCCGCATGCAAAGTCTCGCGCGAGAAAGTGAGAATTCGGCTGAGATACAGCTCAACGAATTCTCGGCCGGGTGGGCGGGCCTCCGAGCAAGCGCCCACCCCGGTGCCCGCTGCGGTCGGAGATGCACTGAACGAACACAAAGTTAAATAAACAGCCCCACTCTCCAATTTTAGTATATGTCCAGGAATGAACAGTCCCATTCTCCGTTTCAAACCGCGGCGGACAACGGGACGGGGGTTTACTTAGAGGCCCCTCCCACCCGGCGAAGAATTTAGCCGAATTCTCACTTTTCACGTGATACTTTACATGCGGCCCTTATTAGGCAAATACATTATAAACACAAGATAACAAAGAGACTAACTTTCGTGGACGATCCTTTTAAGCTCAAATATTCGTCACAAATTGTCGCCTCAGGAGGTGTCACTTCTCTATGACAGCACTTGATCTATTTTCCACAATTCATCTTTTACTTATCTCCCAATAACCCGCTCTGCTTCATCCTTCTCAACAGGACAACCATTCTTTTCCTGCGTGGCTGTACATTCTTCATATAGCATTGCGTTGCATTTATGCACTTTGATCGTGCTGGCCCATGAAAATCGCTTGGCAAACCACGAACTCGTAAACTTTCAGTTGCACCGATAACATCAAGTCTTTCTTCGAAATCAGCTCCTTTTCAGGTACCGTTGGTATGGCCTCCCTAGGTGATGAACCTCGGTATCGGATACTCATCTCCCTTCTTCAAATATCCTGGCCAACTCCAGGATCAATTTTTTAAGAATATCACGCCCATTCACCCCGATGTCGTGTATCCGCATTATTTATATCGGCGACATAAAAGAGATTCCCTCTCAACTATTAATGATTCGAAGTAAAGGATATTCTCTCATCAGCAAAAAGTGGGCATCCACAAAAAATTCGGGAATGTTCGAAATACTCCCTCCATCACCAGCTGGATAATCAAAATGCACTTCCCGAGCACTTGTGAGTCACAAGGTACAACTGCTACATAACCCATCGCCAGCGTCGCACGACCGTTACTTACATCCTTAGCTCAAACAAAAACCCATACGAGGCATTTGCTGAAGGAAAAGACGGTAACTCAAAAAAGAAAACTGAACAGGGTGATCTTCCGTGAAGTAATCCTGTCTTACTGTCTCTCCATTTCCAGCCACTGTGCTAAATTTTGGTCAGTACTGAACCATCGAACAAGCAGCGAAGAGAGAAATGGTGAACTCAGGTAAATCCCTCTCCTTCAGGTACTCTCACAGACTCATCAGAAAAACATACCACAGTTAGCCAACCTACCGGGCAACTGGCAGACCGAGCCCATCACTTGTTAGTGTTTCTATTCCTCAACAGGCTTGGCTATGAATGGTTGAAGATGAAAGAGTGGGAGAGTTTGGGTGGCCTGTGACGCTTCAAGCTCGTAGTCTCGCAATTCATCAACTTCAGCAGCCACATCACTGCTTCGTCATATTACCACCACGTGAAACTGTGAAAAATTAAGCTATCGTAATTATCGAGCATGAACAAAATCCCACCGATACATGCTGTCAACCTTCTAACAACGAAAAACCGATAAAACTAAGAACAAATGAGCAAGATTCAATTAATTATATCAAATTAACATAAGTTAAAACACGAGAAACCAGCTGTTGCAACTATGAAAAAAATGCTGTGCATGACTAGCTGCAGACCTTGTGTGACACCGCTGCCTGACCTACGTTACACATCCGTGTTGCTACACTAAGGAAGTAATCTCAACGCAAACCCTTTCAATAGAACTTCACCTTTTCGACATCGCTTGTCTGCTACCAAGACGGTCTCGGAAGAAGAAGACTCTATATTCCACGTATGGATTCATATGTTCAAGGTGCCATCGTTTCCGATGGGAGTGAGTTTGTGAAAGATCTCTAACGACGCCTTCAGCATCAATTTGGTAAATTTCTTGCTCAAGTCGACGACTAACAATATCCACACCGTAAACTAACCATAGCTGATTCTACTTACGTCAAAAAAAATTCACAAAAACTTCTGATGCGTTTTTTTTTTCTTCAGTACATTCGGATACATCCTCTCGGTACGGTTTTCTTATACTAAAAGTCATCAAGACAACACAACACTGATTCGATGAACCGGTTGGCCAAGAAATCTCAGTGCTATAGAATTACAACGAAGTAAAGTGAACTTTGACCCGGAGACAATCATACCTAAAAAGAATAACAATTCGGCTGATAAGAAGGCCTTCTGTTATCACGTACTACCAAAAACGAGTTCGAAGCTCCATGAACGATCAACTGAGTTGAATGTGGCCACCCCGAGATACCATGTAAAACAGAACCTTCATATACTATACAGTAGCGCTCAAAAGTCGGCCAAACACTTTTTCGTCATAACTTTTTTCCCACTTAACCAAATTTGACAAAATTTTAATATGTGGTGCTTGAATCTATTGCTAACATTTCCTTCTACTTCAGTGCCGCTTGGCTCTTTTCGTGGTTTTTTACAAGAATTTACTACAAGACCACCGAAAAAAAAGAAAAAGGCTTGGTCAGGAAAAACGGCCTTCTTTGCAAAAACAAAACGAGCACGCCTCAGAGAACATCACTATTTTGTAGGAAGACCACGACTTTTAATGACAGTGGCACAGCAGGACGGCATAGGGATGGCACTCCAAAAACAAAAAATTGCATTTAACCACGTAACGTACACTGTTGAGCGCCAAAATAGTACATTTAGTATGCAGTGTCTCCAAGCACAACATACTCGGTCCAGTCGCAAAAAGTTACAAGTGAAAAACCCAAGTGAACAACCATTTGGCCGCATACTTTTGAGCGCTACTGTATATTCAACGAGGAACTCGAATCAACCACAAGAAGTCTTCAAGTTATGCGCTCATTCTCGCTGCTCCCTTCCGAATCGTAAGGTGAGGAGTAGGAAATGGAACTAAACGAAGGAGAGAATAGAGCCACATGAAAAGGAGTCACATGCGTCTATTAGACCACATGCTCAGGTTCCAACAGAAAAAGCTCAGCACCCATGTGAGCAGTAAACTGCCGTTCTCAAGAAATATAAATAGAAAACATTGCGTTTCAGAAAATCGTCGATTTTAAATCGTTAAACAGCTAAAACTGCGGCAGTCAACAGCAAGACATAAAGACAAGAGAAGCAAGTGATCTCTCCAACAGAAAGCTCTTCCAGAAACGTCAAAAAAAACTGAGGAGCTACAGGAGATGTACTGGTAATGGCGAAAAGATACGCCGCCGACGCAGCCACAGCAGCAGCAATCGCTAGGATTGATAAGCGAGTGTAGGTGAGGAGAGCATGCAACGATGGAGCATGCAAAACTATGACGTTCAGACGACGAATGGAAAACTAGAGAGTCAACACATCCAAAACTCGACCAAAACAACAATAACCGGGCCGGGCTGCTCGACTGGTAGTGGCGGCTGTGGCGCCGCCGCTCACTGGTGAAGGCGTTCGACGAGCGCTTGTCGTCAAAAGGCACTGAACGTCAAAAACATTCAAGTCAGCAATGGAATAGACCTGGCAACGGGGCTCGCCATGTGTACTGGTTTGGGATGCAAGAAGTATGAGAGAGAAAAACCACAAAAGATAAATGGCTCAAGAAAACGAAGAGAGAAGAACTATAAATTACAGCACACTTCATCATGCTGCTGACTCATGATGTAGCAATCTACACAAGCCCGGCGTAGCAATCTACACAAGCCCGGCGCAACTGGAAAAAGCCATGCAAAAATTCACTCATCCAACTGGAAAAAGCCATGCAAAAATTCACTCATCAAGTCTTAGAGAATGCGCCACTCCTCGACAATATTGGGTGTCGGCGATTCCATCAGGAAAATGCCCACTCTCCGTTCCCAGCCGCGGCGGACGATGGGACCGGGTTTTTAATTTGGGAAGCTGTATCTCAGCCGAATTTGCACCTTTTCGCGTGAAACTTTGCATGAGGTCCTATCTGGCAAAAACAACATAAATGTATGGGTGAGGAAACTCATTTTTCAGTGGACGATTCCTTTGAATTATCTCGATTTTTCTGAATACAAGTTGTTCGGGGGATAAAAAGTGAGAAAGAAGGAAGTTTGATGACTGACAAGTAATTTCCCACACTGCCATGCAACCTTCACTTCACAAACCGTTTTTCGATTGCACTGGTAATTGAGGAAGGAACCAACACTGCATTTATGCGATTCTATCCCGTCATTATCACAAGCAATTTTCGAACCGTAATGTACAGCCCAGAACCAGCTCAATTCGTGCGCGTTGGCCTGTCTGCTCTATAATGGTAAAAAATAATAAACTCTAAGTAAGACGCCTTTCCGAGCTGTCGCCACGCATAGACCGACCCATAATGAAATTCGAGAACAGCTAGAGGTAAGAAGGGGCATGTGGTACAAATCGATAGCAGGAAATAACAAACTGCAGTTATCGCAGCTGACAAGGACGTGATTCAAACTTGATTTCGAAGGAGAGTCCTTCTCTCAAACACATGATCAGGCAGTAAAGATCGTCCTGCTCCGAGACTGACTGATATCAATAACTTTTCAAAAGGAGGCGCGCACTGTAATACTTCTTTTCAGGGAACGACCAGTGGATCCAGCTTCTGAATGCAAAAGGACATTTGCATACCAAACACGACAGCAGAACTCTAGATATAGTTAGTTCGTAATACTTTAAAACTTCATTGTTCATAATGCAAGCTTCAGTTTCGAGCGGTTGAAACAACTTCAAAGTCGAGAATAAAACGGGCGGAAGTATATCAGAGTAAGCATAGTGCAGAAATCATAGCAAGACGCGACGCTACGATGGTTGAGCATCCGGGTGGCTTCTTTCAAAACTTCGCCACTGAAGGAAAATTATAACCATGCCCTCTCACAAACACTGCTGCATAGGGTGCAAGGTGGAGGAAGATCAGCGGAATAACAAAAAATGGGAAACACTCAAAAGAAAATAGTAGCAAGCAACAGTCAATCTAGCAGCAAGTCTGTATGCCAGAATCTGGCCATTTGTTTGCACAGAAAATTCCCGTTCATTTCTATTACAGTAGCTTCTTAGGAACACTCAAACCTTCAATAATACTACAGTACGCAGAAAACAGTCATCGCACTAGCTGAAAGTGGGGAAAATCTCTCAAAAAAGGTCTTCATGACAAATCACATGCGGTGTGAGATATTTTTGGAGAAAAGCATAGAGGCATTTCACAATACTTTAAAGCAAAATAAATAACAAAACAAAAGAGCAAAATGTTTAAAGGACACAGAATAAAACGAATTCGTCACCCCTTTCCTTTCCCTGATTAACAAAATTCCTCTTATGAAAAAGAACCGATTGAATAAAGGACCTCCGGCTCGATTAGCAGCATTGCTACCAAGATCTCTATGTCATATGTTTGAATCGTATAATTCGATCAACAATCCTACTACTGACCCAATACAGTGGTGTCATCAGAAAAATCCCAGTAAGCTGGCACATCAACACTCGTCATTTTGTCTGAATCCTTCGCGCCATTAACAGTAATCAGAAGAGATAAAAGGGAAAAGAACAAGTGAGTCGAAACGGTCCCACACCGGTATCGACATTGCTATTTCCACATTTTCTCCTGCCTCAAGACCTATGAAATACTGGTTTCGATGAGACTAGCCACCATCGGCTCGCAAACAAGCTAATGAACAAGAAAGATAAACACTGCAGATAAAATCTGTCATAGATCCAAGCCTAAGGCATGCGGGCAAAGCGAAAAAGGTGTATGCTCCTTCTAATCGCAGCTTTCGTAATACTAGTTCGCGATAGAATATCTCCGCACGGGCTTCACTCTGTAAAAAGCTTCTGGCAAAAGCTTGAAAAGAGCGGGGACGATATCAGAAATGGAGGGAAATTTTGAGCTGTAGCCAGTACTGCAATATACATCATTACACGTCTGATCATTTCTCTCATCTTAACTGGGCTCAGTTACCGGCACTGGCCACTTTCGCCTATCTACGCACCTTCCCCAAGCATGCATAAGCCAAGTTCACGATGATGGAATTAGCACAATCGGAACATGTGTGATAAACTATAAGAAACTGAATGACGATTGGAATAACTGCGAACCAATACAGCACCTATGTGTACCTAATGGTTCCGAATGATTCCGCAAACTCCCTAATTCCACGTTCCGCTAATTCATATTCAACTTCTCTTTCCACAACTCCATTGATTAAACATTTATAAACAAAACTGGTACAGGCTAAGGCTTCAAATATGACCAATGAGCATTGCGTATCTACTCTTACAACCATATCGTTCCCTGACCTCCAACAACTGTCTTTGTTGCTCTCGCTTACGTTGATTTACCGTTTGGCAAATCAACAACTTGTCTACGTGTGTGACTCTTCGTAGATGATACGACACAGAAAAATAGCCCTTTAAAAATGATATTAGGAAGATCCCTAAAACACCATACAACCCTTCGACCAGACCAAACAGAGAAGCGTGGTTTCCTGGTACTTGTGAGCACAGAAACTGCTATCTTGACAGTTCCTGGTCCAGTCAAATGCGAACACATGCCACTTTACAGCTACTAACTTCATGAGAGAACATGCATTAGTCCGAAATCGATCGTTACCTTTCAGTTATATTTCAGGAACATCTGGACCGGTAGTCAGCCGAAACAAGTGAGTCTACGAGCGGTAGGTAAAGAAGATACGAAAGTGGCACATAAATACAAGAACTGGATTCCGTTTTGACATACCGCAGTCGGACAGCCTCTTCTATGAGTTTTCCACTAAAGGTGTTACCATGAACGCGCAGTTCTTGAAACCAAGGACCCAAAACTGGTATCGGGATTGAGGGAAACCCCCAAAGTTCCTCTGCGCCTCTGCCCTTAAGGCTCCTCATCTGCCCTAAAGCCATAGTTGGTCACCGGTAGCATCAACCATCTTCTCTATATTGTGAGGACTCTACTGGTCGGGCCTATTCTTGTCTCCCTCAACTCCTCATTTTGCCGACTAGAGGGCCGATGTAGCCGGGCACTCGCACACGAGTGTAGCACACCCACGCTATCAAATTTCACATGCAGATAATGTAAACGAAAAGTGTAGCACTCAGCATAAATGAGAGTAGGAATTTCATGAGTAACAGGTAAGGTAATACCATACACTCCCATAGGATCGTGAAACAACTCAATAGACATGATGGGTAGGTCTGAAACAACCATGTGAACCATGATGAGGTTCCAAACTTCTGAATGTAGTATAAATCGCCTTTTAAACAATTGCAGAGCAACCCAGCCACCTGGTGGGTGCACAGTGGTAGGATTGGGAATTAAGCACCGGACAGGGCGAAGCAACAGTAATAGTTAGGTGTGAAAAAGAAGAGGTCATAAGCTTCAAAAATCTGCACTCGACATAAGACCAGGTAATCACAGAAACAAGTCATATGACCGTGGTGCTTACTAACCGAAATATTTGAATTCCTATCAAACGTACAATACTTCGTTAAGTTTTAATCTTCTTTTCACAGTTCTCTTCGTTTCCTTACATACAGTAGCGCTCAAAAGTCTTCGGCCAAAACTTTTTTGTCATAACTTTTTTTCTACTTGACCAAATTTGACAAAATTTTAATATGTGGTGCCTGAACCTATTGTCAACATTTCCTACTACTTGAGCGCTGCTTGCCACTTTTCATGATTTTTTACAAGAATTTACTACAAGACCACCCAAAAAAAAGTAAGAGGCTTGTTCAAGAAAAACGGCTTTCTATACAAAAACAAAAGGAGCAAGCCTCAGAGAACATTGATATTCTGTAGAAAGACCACGACTTTTGATGACAGCGGCGCAGCGGGACGGCATAGCGATGGCATGCCAAAATTAAAAAATTTCATATAACCACGTAACCTACACCGTTGCGCGCCAAAATAGTATATTAAGTATGCGGTGTCTCCGAGTACAACATACTAAAATTTCTCTTAAATCGGTGCAGTTGCAAAAAAGTTACAAGTGAAAAACCCAAGTGAAAGACCATTTCGCCGAAGACTTTTGAGCGCTACTGTAGATGGAGCTTTTATTCGTTTTTTAGTCATTTAGTTGCTTAATTTTCTAAGACTTGGAAGTGAGATACCCACGAGAGAAAAATCTGCCCCTGCTCTTCTTCGTCTATAATCGAGGTCTTATCAAATAGCTTTATTTGACTAAAACCTCGATGTAATAATGCATTGTTCAATAACGTACTACGCCCCTGATATGATTCGACGTGGAGCGTTGAAAATAAGCTTAACGGACTTTTCTGTAAGGGAGAAGAGCATGTGCCAGAAGTGCCTCCTGGGTATTTCATTTTTGAGTTTGAAGCCTTGACATATAAACAGCTAAATGATTTAAAGAAATAAACAACAGGGTTTCGTTGAGCAGAAAATGCTCTATCGGGTCACGTGTTCCAAAGGCTTTCTGAGGTTATATAAGCTGTGCGGAATGGTTACAACAACATAAGCACTTAGACTAGCTGGTGAACCTATTTACTTTCTATTTCCTTGCTTCTCTTCTGATTTTGGAATTTGAAACACATATTCATCCGCGGTGTTAAATATTTCTTTTCACAATTCTTTGGATACGGGATTTTTCCCCAAGAAAACATTCGCTTCCTTCTTATATGCTGACCTTTTCCTGTGCAACTCAGAGTATTATTCTAATTATTCCACCTTATCCGGTCAATGACTGCTCATAGCCTTTTGATTTTCACACATCATTAACGTTGCTTCGCTCATATTTTTGCGAAATTCCCGAACGTACAACTTTGTACACACCACCCAGCCATCAAAGAAAGTGTAAGAAATGCTCACGAAATAATTAGCTTCCCAGGAAAACAAAAACCCTTGTCAAACATTTCAACACGTTTCGATCTTATTGCCATCTTGAGCAGTTGTTGTTCCATCGATTGTACGTGAGGGGACTTTGTCAAACAAAATGTCAACTTTTACAATGATGTAAACCTGTGCTGTTTTACCGCAAAGATATTAGATGGAACTAGATGAGAGCAAATGGATTCCAGAACACTCCTATGTAAACTTTCTTCGACCTACGGCAGCAAGGCTGACCTTTCCACCACTCCAGAAACAGACATAGACGCAGAAGTGAAGAGTCAAACGAATATAATTAGCTAATTCCCCTTTGCTTTGGTTTTTAAAGTCACGGCCTCTTCGGAATAAAAGCCGTATAATCGATAAACGAATACGATAAACGGAAAAATCACATATCATGCGAACGACAACAGGCATACAAATGGTACAGTTCTGTAAGGCAATGGGCATCCCTGCATATATCATGTGACCATAAATGTGTATGCATTGGCCCATCGACAGACATATAACAGAACTTTTAGAGAAATAAACAGCGAGCAGCACTCTCTTATTCATCAAAAGCAGTGGAAAGTAAAAGGAATATCCACAGCTGTTGCACTTTTTATTGACAGACGTTCATAGAGAATATGTGTAAAACGCATGATCTCAACTTTAAACTCGGCTAACCAACTCACTAAAAAAATTCGAGAATGTCTATCGAGGAAAGGAGTGTTCAAATGAAACAGAAAAATTTTAGGTCACTCAGAATGTAGAGCTTAAAATGAACGGAGTACCCAGATATCTACGCTAGTCAGCTGATTTATCACCGAAAATCTCGTAGAAAGTTTCAAAAAAAAAAGAATGATAGGTTGCAGTTCCCCATACGTCAATGAAGCATAATCGAACACCCATAAAGATAATAATCGCATGTGAAGGTAGCGATTGGAAAGCAAAAAACAGCACGAAAACCTACCGGACCGTATGACCACCCCCGCCGTGCATAGGAGGAAGAAGATAGGAATATTCGGTCAAGACTATTGCAGCTGCTTCTATCCACTTTCCTTTCGGTCCATAGATACCGTAATTACAAACTGTACTCAACTCCGCGCTGCTCAGCAGGTGGACGAAGATGCTATACAGGCAGGCATACATAGCAACTCCACCCTAGACTATTACGCAGTGGTGTCAGTCAAAAAGTATCCTTCCGTTCTCTTCGCGGACAAAAGAAAGAGGCATACTATTTTTGCACCAAACAATATATCCACTTCCGGGTGAACCGCGAGTGGAAGGTCTCCTCGTGCAAAAAGCATTCCAGCCTTTAACATGCTCGTCGATATAGGCAACTGGCTCACAACAGTATTTCTTATAAAGACAAAAGGAAAATTTTATAAAACATCAGCTTCAGCATTTCGCTGCTCTCATAACTTTTAAACTTGCAAATGTAGAGAAAAGCTAGTAATGAAACTGTTGAAATAAGGAAAGAAAGGTAGCTGTCCTGAAAATCGCCGCAACTGGATAAGTCCTACTCGAAAAAATCTCTAGTCGTCAAAATGAAGATGTTCAAAAAACTCACACTCTACGAAAAGCTGAAGATGGATAGAATGTAGACTACAAGGCGAGCGAGCAGCGTAGAGCCGTCCGCTATGGCCACGCGCTGTAAAAAAAAAACGTTACAACTTCGATTTACATAAATGGGCAAAAATAAAACACGAAGACACGGAATTCTGAAAGCGAATTACTGAAAAAACATCGAAGTGAAGAAAAACCACAAGTATAAGTACGGTTGACACGCGAAATCTAATTTATCAGGATCACAAAAGCAGGTGCGACGGTATTTGCGCCGCGATGGAAATACCATAAATCCCCACCCCCCGATTGGAGGTTTCCCAGAAATAACGAGGCATTTGATCGAGAATGTTCTTCAGACGAGAGGCGGTTTCGTGAAGCGAAACGGCCAATGATGCATCGAACATATGAATCAGAATGAAAATGTATGGTGGGAATAACATAAAAGAAGAAAGGATTGCGAAATGAAAGCGTGCATGGAAATCACCATCACAGACATTCCCCACGAAATGCCATCTGCAAACATCTCATTCGATTTCCATCATTTCAATAAATTAATGATAAAGATGAAATTGAAAGAAGTATACGGGTGATATTTGGGAACCTAATATAAGTGATAGAAAAAAGAAGTGGATAAACAATGCGAACTGAGATAAAAAATTTACTTGCATGATGACTGCACAGGCATTACCGTAAATTAAAGGCACATGGAGTATTAAGGAGAAAGTGATAACTGGGAATGCATGTCACTGAAAACAGGCCTCCCACTACGGAAGAGGTGATGAGTAGCGAAACTCGAACTGAAAAACACGGCTGGGGGTCTTATCACGATCCTGCAGCACGGCGAGCCGTTTTGCAATCCATCAACCGGGCGAGTTGCCGGCGAGGGCAGAACAACGCTCGCGGCGGATATACTCTGCGTTTCTGCGATGCTAAGGCCGCGGTCATACTCTGCGTGTCTGCGTTAGTTGACGCCGGCACCGGCGTCAACTAACGCAGACACGCAGAGTATGACCGCGGCCTAATCGCACAATAGCATGTGTCGCCCAGGACATCCTCTTGAGGGAGCTATTTTCCTCGATAACGCTGGTTTGTTACCACTCAAGGTTCCAAGTGGTAAAACAACGGAGAAAATAGCGTGCTCAAGTGAGAGTGTGCCTGGAAATACATGCGATTCTGCGATCTGCATGACCACGAAATCCTGCGGATAGCATCGCAGATCGACTAGCACCTAATCTTCAGTAAACTGCTCGCAAGGTGTGAGGCAATTCTCAGGTTTGCGATACGCCTACATTTTAACGACCAGGCGGGAACCAGAAACGTAACGGCCAGGTGATACGCCTCATCGCCTGCTTGCCCGATCGTTGATCGATATGCATCCTTTTTTCTGCCCGATCGCCTGAATCGCGAACTCTGAACAGTGCCTTACCTCAATCTCAAAGATATAGCTTATTCCATGTACTGTTGGCTGGCGGTGATTGCATACCAGGGTTTCCTAAATGTTTCACAGTTTCCAAAATAAATTAGTCGATGCGGATGAGCGAATTTTGTGCTTGAAATGAGGTAAAAATATCTTGATTATACGTCGTTATACGTCTTGACGCCTTCACTGAAAGCAATTTGGCAGCAAGCAAGGTTCTTCAGTAGTTGAACGTACCCACTGACGCGATGATCACCAGGTACTATTTTGCAATCACCAATTTCCACACCTCACCGTACATGTCTGCGTAAGCTCCAGGAGCAAGAAAGCTTCCCTTCACCTACTAAGATTTACGCAAAACTAACATCGGACGCTTCGCATTATGGAGTGCCCCTTAATCACCTAAACACCGGTAACAAAATTGTGAAGCGTAAGGAGGAAAATCTTCCGCGCGCGGATTATGTTCGTATTGAAACTGATCAAATGAATCTAATCCAAACCGTAACAGAATAAATGACGAGATTATTAAACTATCATTTAACAAAAAATGTCGAACGAAAAACGAGCAGCTGACGCGAATCATGAAAGGCGCAAAAGTCTCGTGACAAATTACTTTAGTTGTTACCTACTGAACCGTGCAAAGAAAAGAATTGAAGCATGCAGATATGGATTTCTCTGGGAAACCTTAGTTCAAGGGAAACGTTCCCCGTTGCGGGTGATGGAAGCCCCTTGTGCAGGAAGATGCTCAAAACGTAGTTCACACTACCGAAATCTTCCATATAGCGCAAACACAAATTTGGCCCTCATTCATTCACAGCCATTTGCACTTTCTTACACTTCTTACACTTGTACCGCATGCTTACTCCAAGTCATATATTGTGAGGACCTATCAACTCTACTAGGACCGTCACCTGTGAGTACTTCTCCGCTGAAGGTGCTGATGTAGATGCGGGGGGGGGACCACTCCAGTACGCTCAATGTCCGAACGCTATTTCTACCTGGGCTTTTACCTGAGCCTTAATTGAGGGAACTTTTACCTCCCCCTTGGGCAGAGGGGGGGGCGGGTAATGGCAGGTTTCAGGATGAGGAGTGATGGAATTGGAGAAAATGGACGTGAAAGAGTAGAAGAAGGAGGCAATCAGAAATATAATGATTATCCCCTATATAAGCACCCCCGACGAGTACAATTTCTCCACTTCCGTCCTGAGTTACACGCAATAACTTCCCTGAATAAGGCTTAGGTAAAAATATACACTTTAGTGTACAGTGGTGATTGTTCGCTGACATCAAGTGAGCAACGACAACGTAATGATAAGTGTCCCGTGAGGCCGGGATGAGAAAGGTTGCTGAAGCTAAAAAGGCCGCCTCCGCCACAGGTCAGGGGCGTTTTTTTTTTCACGGGGATTTCGACGCAAATAGGCTTCCTAAACCCCTAGTTTTCGAGTGAATGACGACTTTTAGGGATTCCTTGTTACCCACATTCCCCTATCACTGTCTTTGAAAGCGAAGCCACAAAAAACGAATACTACTTTTTTGAATTCACAAATGGAGACAAATTACCGCCTCATCTAAAAATTACAAGATTACCTGCTGCTCATGTAGTTGACCGAGTGCAGTGGTGAAGGCTCCTATATACTCCGATTACTTATTACAATAACTTATATTTATTGCTAAACTAAAGGAACATTAGTAGCCGGAAACTGAATAACTACGTATCCATAAATCCGGAAATGTACGGAGAGCAATCATTTTTCAGATGTGGTCAGGACATATACACAATCGCCTTTTGCGATGGCAATGAAAAAACGTTGAGCGACCCCAGTCTGAAATTCGCTTCTGTGCTGACCCACAAAAACAAATTTCCGCTGTGCTCGGAATTTGAAGAATTTTTCACGACCACTTTCGCACGAAATTCTTGAGAAGAATTTTTTCACGACCACTTTTGTACAAAATTCTTGAGGAAACAAAAGGATAAAGAGAAAAAATGAAGCAAGTGGATATGAACTCAAGCATCAGCTATAGATACAGACATATGTTGCACTCTGATAATACGCTACTACCAATAAAATAGATAGCTAAGGACCGATTGGTGAAGTAAATTATATTATCTACATGATAAACAATAAGTGGTTCATTAGAAAAAACCATCCAACACGATCTGCTACACCCTCCGGCATTTTGGTTTTTGGCTCTATCTGAATATTAACTAGCCCCTACCAAATGTTGACGTAAATTCAAATTCCCCACGTTAAATGATATCTCTATGGGACGCTGAAGACTATTCTAGCCAGAAAAATGAGCTGTACGGGAAAGAAGATTGCTTGCACGAGCCATTGGTTTCATTGTTGGGCACAATAACAGCTCTTATGCTGCCAAACAACCATAATGCATTTTCTGTGGAAAGAGAAAATACACAATGCAGCAATTTGTTGACACATTGATGAGATCTAATCAATAAAAGCACAAAGCGACGAAGTGAAAAACGAAAGAAAAACGCCGCAATGATGAGAAGTCACTGGGAAAATCGGCGGCCACATAAATCAATCAATATGGCGCACCTCTGCTGCAGAGAGCTGTCGTGTTTCGCTATTCATCAAGGTGACAGCGCCCATGTCCGGCGGTGAAGTTTCACTCAAATTTTTAGGCTATTACGGTCAACATGAGGTTTGATCCAATACAGATCAAGCAAGGGATCATCAGAAAAAGGTGAGAGAGACGCGAAATTTTGGCTTTTCCATGTTGAAGCAGGGATGAATTTTAGCCTAAGCCTAGGGAGGGGAGGAGCTTCGACATCGGTGAAAAGTTGCGTCTCCCTCTCCCCCCCCCCACTTTAACTGACCCCAAGCAAATCTCAATTGCGCAATTAAAGACACCAGAAGGGGGTAATTTTGGCTTACGGTAGAACAGACGTAGTGTGGACGAGTTTAAGTGGCCGCCATTGCACAAACTCGCCAATTTGACGCCTTGGCATGGTGCCTTTCCTTTACTTTTTACTTTGTTCTTTGTTATATTGTTTCTAGATGTGCTTATATGAATGCTAATGTAGTTAGGAATGGCCACTCCACTGCGCTGGGAGTCAGGTCTACAACTAACGTTGGCCCACGGCCCGTCTCCTACAGCGGACAACTCGGAATGGATGCGCTGATGCGAATGGGATGCGAATACACACCGCAGCGTCGCGCTTTTGAGACCGGGTTTTTTCGCCTATTATCGCTTCTAACCTTGAGTGTTCGTTACAAAAAGCTCATTTCTTTGCATCTTCCTCTTGTTTCGGACCCCCTTCCGGTTCCTTTAAGTTAGTCTTCAAACTCCCAAAGACATGGGCATATTCAGTGCTACCAACTTCAAAAATAGCATTTAACAATAACATTTGGGTTCTGCCACTATGAAAGCAAAGGCCTGACAAATGATCTTCAATGAAAAAAACTTCTGACCGAATGCAACTGTTTGGAAAATCGGCACCATTCAAAACACCATGGTCCCGCAAATCTCTACCTAAATAAAAAAAAAGGATTTCTCTGGAACTTCGCCTAAGAAGGTAATCCGGCTGCTGGTCACGAATACGATCTCCGTCTTAGTCATTCGTGCCAAATTGTGGTCACGAATACGATCTCCGTCTTAGTCATTCGTGCCAAATTGGTGCCATATGCAACGAGAGAGCGCAACAACTGTTTGTCACAAAATTCGATCAAAAGTTTCCTATCAGGAGAATTTAGTATCCTGGTTCGTATACAACACTCGTTTTAATCACCAACTTTGGTTAGCGTCAATTTCGTCGAAAATGAATATGTAAGAGTGACATGACAGACGGGAAATGAATGTTATATCCCGATCAGGATGCTAAATTATCCGTGTGAGAAGGTTTTGCTGCTACTTTGCATGGCTACCGACGCTAATCACGCCCAAGCTTTAGGAAGAAAACGGCACTCCTTCCACTGTCTAGCAAGGATTTCTATAACAACAGAGAACTTAAAAAAAAGGGTTTCCGAGGCACCGATAGCTGAATGGTGCAGGGAAATCACGACATGTACTGCATAATTAAGCTTAACGGGATTATACACATATGCACTGTAATATTGTGCATGGGAACTACACGAAATTATCTTCATATCAATCATGCAGAAAATAACAAAACACTATAGCAACCGCTCTACAGAGTTGAAACATGCGCGCATACTTTTAAGAATTGTTAGCCCGCAGCTATACCCTACAAAAATGCGATTCTGCAACTGCAGAACACCAAATGTCGCAAGGCGCGCGACTGATGAGTTAACGGGTGTATGTCGTTTGGCGCGGCTTCTGCAGCTAATTTTCCGGGTGCTAAGGTAGTTGGGGGGGGGCCACTGCAGTGGTGTCTCTGCGTCTCTAACGCATGGCTGGAGCGCAGAGAAGCCATAGCGCTTGCCGAATCGGGTTCGAATTCTGCTTAGAGACGATTCTGTAGAGAAAATTCGTGCTTGTTTATTCATCCTATGTTAGCCTAAGCCTTGGGGAAGGAGATTCCCTTCCCCTAGGCTTAGGCGAATACGCGTAATTGGTTGTTTGGTTTAGTTGTAGCTAATTTTTTGTAATATTTTAATGGAAGAATAATTCAATCGTTTTCTCAGTAAGTTAGCTGTATCTAGGCATAAAAGAACCTTCGAGTGCCTATGAGCAGAAATTGGACGCGACTCTTGCCTTTTTCAAGTGGCCCCCCTCAACTACCTTAGCACCATTTTCCGCACGGGCCGTTGCTCACCGTTGCTCACCGTTGAGGGCGTGTCCTTCGCCGTCTGGGCTCTCCCAGACTTGCCTGAGCCTTTTAAGGGGAGGAGCTTTGGCAGCGCCCCGTTGGAACATTAGCTGCTGAGGCCGCGCCAAGCGACCGTCTCCCAGTTAGGCCGCTTCCATACTTTGCGCACCGACGCTGTCACGCGCGTGCCGGCGTCACGCGCGTGACGGCGTCGGTGCGCAAAGTATGGAAGCGGCCTTAACGCGTCGCTCACTGTCATCTATTAAAACACGCCTATCCCACTTCATGCGTCATGGGTTTGCGATTTTTCGAAAGTGTGAAATGCAGCAGCGAAAAATGATGCTTATCAAATATTTACTTGGTTGGAATGCGGACTACAAACTGTTCACAAAGTGAAATTGCTATCTACAACATGCCTTAACATGCATCAAACTCTGTACATACAGTTATCGGAACCTGGTTTAGGAGTCCGTAAGAAATTGTTTTTATATAAGAGGCAGAAACGAATCAGAAGTCAAAGAACAAAAGCTGTTAGAATTTCTGTGTAAGGCAAGTTCTGATAGATTATGAATTGATTCATGAACTGTCAACTACTTAGTGGTAGTTATTCGGTGAATCATATAATCTGGTAACCAAAATTTCGTAGGCTTGTGCTAGTGAATACGGCCATCAATAAATACTAATAATGTTTAAGCAATCGCCGCAATCAACTAGATTGAAGTTGGCAAATAAACCGGGAGGTGAAACGACAAAACATTCAGGATTTCTGCCAAAAATATGAACAGAAAATGAATGAACGGTCGACGTTAGAACGAACGAACGGAGATGCTCGAATCCCAACACAGTGAAGTGAATCACTATGTAAACAATCAGATCACCGCCGAAAAGACTCTGCTGCAATGGTATTTACTCAAAAGCAATCAGCTTCATTGTTAGCTGCACAGCTGATCACAAAGGTATCGTGGCAGGACCAGCATAAGTACGCATTTGAAGAAGGCACATAGAAGTTGCTGCGCAAACTGCACCAATGGTTCTCACCTATCCGAAAAACAAGGAAGAAATTCGAAAAGCTCAGCAGCAAAGCTCAACCGTGGTTTATAAATTTTTACAGAAATCACGATGATTGTGTTTCAAAGGGATATTTTCACACGCTGCACTCATTAGCTGTAATTGAGCCGATGCGACTCCTGCGTATCACGTATTGCACGGAATGCATGTAAAGCCACGGCAAGAATTACCAATGCAGCAACATTATTTCAACTCCATAAATTGAGGTTTTAAAAGTATGGAAAAGATAATGAAACTTTATTCAGCCTAGAGGAAAGAGCTTCTAAGTGGCTGAACTACTTCTCACGAAGTGCAACACTCAATTCTTGCACTGAAAACCTCCAATCCCAGAATTCCATAGTTCTAAGTCATCCAAAAATTACGCCATGGCTCACGGAACTAAATTAAGCTAATTTTGTGTGCTGATATTTTTTTTCGCATTACGTGCGTTGTCTGTATCAAGCGCCATTCGCTGTTTTCTATGAAAGATAACGTGTTGGCGGTGGATTTAGATATACCCGGTGCAGTGGCTTACCGTACTGCAATTCGTGGGGTGTGTACCCGTATGTCAGGATTTCGCACGACAACGAGCGGCGTGCGACGCAGTGTGCGAGCTATGCGCGTCGCGGTAGTGGGTCTTAGAACGATTACACGGTAATGCTATGGGCGCGATACGCAGTTGATTTGTAACCACTTCGGGACCCAACAACATGGCCCACTAAGCTCGTCGCATTGCTTCGCGTGCGACATGCCACGGTGCGAAATCCTGACATAAGGGAGCACACCCCAATTCGTGCCTCGACCTAAGGACTCATCCATTGCGCACAGAAGCGCCATTGTCTGTCCCGTTTTATTTCGGAATTGTGAGTTTGTGAAAATTAGGCAATAAGCAAAGTTGAAGTTGTCACGCAAGCAGATGCGTAGAGTGCAGAGTGACAACTTCAATTCCGCGTCTCTGTCAACTTCGAACGGTGTTTAATGACAGCAGCAGAGCGTGTCTAAAGCGGATTTCTGAGGCATGAGCTCGGATAAGTCTTTGATCACATGTATGAAGGGGAGTTCACGGTTTCTATGCCCATGGGACAACATTCCTTTCCCTCGGTGAGAGAGCGCAGATAAAAGCAGGGATTTACAATTTTGATCTGTGCGCGTGTGCCAGTTGTCTGTCGACGAAGTCACGAAATGCTAAACACTGAGAAAACGTGTATTGATTGTGATTGTCCACACTTCTTACCTCCCAAATTCTTTGCCTGAACAGTGACTCAAAATGGGCATGATCCACTGGCACTAAAATCCACGTCGCCACCTACGACGTTCAACGCGATGAGTGCGATCTAGGCGCGCCGAATGGAATCGCGTCTTATTGTTAGAACAATATTGTGCTTTGCATTTTATTTTGAGCTCATTTAGGGCGACGGATACGTATCGATTCAGAATCGAATTATATAAGGCTTCCCTAGGCAACGTCGATCGCTTCAGGTGGACCATACGAATTTTCTGTCCTCATGACGCGCTCCCTTTTCTGGAAGCATCAGAGCCGCAGGCGAATGCTCCGCGTAATGCAAGGAAGACGCTTGGTCCTATTTGAGTGCGTGGCTGGAGCCTAAAGCTGCAATTAACGTCAAAGACGTCAATGAGTTGTTATAAAATTCCTACCTCAGTGAACTCATGGACACCACTATTCTTTGGGGTCGGAGCACGTCACTGCGCTCTGAATCGCCTCTGCCCTTCATACTTTTGTAAGGGATCCGCCGCGGTAGCAGCGGATGAATGTTTCCCCCATTACTAATAGAATCTTTCAAGGAGTGGCGAGAGGACGATGGAGGGGTTCGGGTGCGTACCCTTATGTCAGGATTCCGCACGGCAACGAACAACATGCGACGCGTTGTGGGCGAGCTATGCACATCGCGGTAGTTGGGTCTTCGAACGATTATATGGTATTGCTAGGGGTGCGATACGCATTTGACTTGTAATCGCTTTAGACCTGACAACATGGCGCCTTTAGCTTGTCCGCATTGCTTCGCTTGCGACATGCCGCGGTGTGAGATCCTAACATAAAGGTACACACCCGAAGGGCTTGAGGAGACAGCTCTCTGCACGGTGTGGGAAACCCTTTTTCTCCAACTCTACGGGCGAAGCCCTCGACAACCCAAATATCGATCATCGGACTATCTCTACTGTCTTGTCTTGAAATCTAGTTCTATGTCTGGCACCCCATTGTTTAACTTGAATAATGCGCCTCTTACAGTTCCTCGACTTGAATATGCTTTCCTCTTTACACACACTATTTTATATTTTTTCAAATAAACTTGTTAGTTCAATGGCTCAAGACACAGTACACAATGAGCACCTTCCGCTGGGCGCGCTCGCTTACTCTTTACGAAGGAGCTGGCGGCACTATCTGCGTCAGTGACTCGGGTGGGGGGAAATACGCCAAAAAATCGCGTGGCCGCCAGCGGCGAGCGGCGCGGCGGGTGCGAGTGCCAGTGACAGTGCTGGCAGCCTTCAAGCGAGACAGTGTGGCAAAGGTGGAGGAGGCAGGGTGGCGTGGCTGGAGGAGGCAGTGTGGCATGGCTGGAACGCAGAAGTGACGCAGCCACGCTCTGCCGGGCTCCCAAGAGCGAAATCGATTCGCAAGTCGTATTGGTGGCGCCGCGAGTACGACGCCGCTGACGCGATTTTTTGGCGTATTTCCCCCCACGCCACTGACTCCGGTGAGGCGGGCTGAGCGAGTGCGACCTGACAGACGCAGAAAACGGCACGAGACGGACGCACGGTACTCTGCCCATGATGCCGACGCAGTGCCGCAGAGTATGAGGATGCCCTAACGCAAAAGACTGGAATGCAGATAGAGAGATGAGCAAACCATTCTCCTCTTCTCAGGTTTTCGCAAAAACATACGCTTGTAGGCGCGTACAGATCTCGCAGGATATGGTGGTGTGGTAAAACGTGAGCGGCAACTCGAAAACGGCTTCCCTCAAAGTACGGTGCTGCCACGCACTCACTCACGTTGGATCTTGCGTGAAAAAAAAAACAGAAAACAAGCTATTATTGTGGCACTTCGAACATAGAGGTTCACTGAACAATAATCACTCACATACCAGCACATTCTTCATAAAGGCGTTCACAGTAAACGAAATCAGGATGCTTCGAGTTGCTGCGAGGCCGTCTTCATACTCTGCGGTGATGCCGTTGTGACATTTGTGGAGACGCAGAGACGACGCAGCCACGCCCTGCCGCTTTCACCGCAGAGTATGAAGGCGGCCTAACTGTGCATCGCGAAATCGCATGAAAAGTATTATAATTCACTCTACGTTCACAACGCAGTACTAAACTGTATACTAATAGAATCTTTGTTGTTGGGGGGGGGGGGGGAAGGGTAATCGGTTGCAGAGTGGGTTTCTCTTTTATAAATCGAGGATCTCAGTAGAGCCGAGAGCCTTCGCATCGCAAGTGCTCGTTCAGTTTCAAAAAGAAAATAAGAAAATAATTCAGAAGTACGGCTGCTCTCCTATGGCGGCACTTTACATGACTGGAGACAGAGATACAAAGAGATTTTGAGAACCTGTCCCTTTCCCCTCAATTCCACCCTTTCGAATAAACAGAAAGGATTTTGCCCGTAGTCTGAAGCTGTGTGAACATCTTCTCTAAATAAAAATAGGAGATTAAATTGATTTTAGTGAATGAGCAAAGAAAACATAAGAAAAGCAAAAAACAAACATGAAACAACATAAACATGCACATCCGAATTCCATATTAGAATTGGTTGAAATTCGTGCCCCCTGGTTTCAAAGACACACACATATGGCTGAAGCAAGACGAAAACATGTTTACGATTTTCCTGCGTGTCAAAGCTGATTGGTCAGGTCCGCCCATCGACCATTTTTTTTTTTGACTCGCCAGCCACGTTAAAGGGCATTTTCGCATTACTCTGCATAAATGGCTATGTCAGATCCTGCATCAGCGTGCAATAATAAAAGCTTTTGAGGTGCTAATATAGTTGGGGGGAGGCCCCTACTGTGATCGGCGTCCAGCGCTACTTTTTTCTTAGGCTTTTAGCTAAAGCTTTGACTTGGAGGGTACCCCTAACCCCCACGAATAAGCCATAGGCAAATATATGCACTTGATGGTACAAATCGATGTAGTGGGACGCTATCGAATGAGGTGCAACAGCGCGACTATGAGTGCAACCCCCTCCCCCACACTACATTAACACCGCTTTTGGTTGTATGCTCTAACTCCTCGGAGTATCCACTGAAGGTTCTTACTTAGTTATAGTTTTAAGTACTATTTATGATTCAGCGCGCGGTCGCCCCGGGTACTTCAGAGACTCATCGCTACAGTCCATTTCGGAGCGCTTGATAGGGCGTGGCCTGAGTGGCGAGAGTGAGAGCGTGGTGCGGAGTGAGAGAATTTGATACACTATCACCCACGCCCGTAGGCCACGGCCCATCAAGCACTCCGAAAGACTGTAAGGTGCGTGCGAAGATTGCAAAAAAAATTGTGTGCTGTAGTTCAGATGGAAAAACGTTTTCTGCCATATTTTGGGCGTAACCACTTAGAGGGAAAATTAAGCAAAGACGTGATTACTGGCTAAGGTAATCAGAATGCACGACAAAATGCCTGATATAAACGGTCTTCGCCTAAAACCTAAGCAGGTTGAGAGAATCATGCTATAAATATTTATGGTTGTTTTGTTATAATATATCTACTTAAAAATTCATTTCCTACCATGAATGGATTAGATTGAAGTGAATTGGCCTTGGTTTGATCATCCTGAAGGTGGGGTCTTTTCACCACACCTACGCACCTGAGCACAAATTTTTAATCCATACCATGATTCAGTGATGATTTTTACGCTCTAGACTTTTCTTTTGGTATGAAGTGATCGATTATGGAGAGATAGAGAGTTACCCGGTATGGGTGATAATCGAGCGCATGGAACGTGCAATAATCTCCAGTCATTTTGTTTGTAGGACCATGATAAGTAACGAGTACAAGGGCCTTGATATAAGCAATGATATGTTATCACAAGTACTTTTGAAAAGGACTGAGGCTCCACTTTTACACTACTAATGGGTTGGAGGGGCAACTTGTTGAATGTTGAACGGTCCGAGTGTGAACAACGCATTGCAGATTCATTTATGTATTCATTTGTATGCGCTAGATAGACGTGCCAGAGACATGAAAAACTACCACAACAATACAATAAAGTTGGTCAGGAGGACCGATACCCGATTTTTCTTCCATTCAAGTGAAGTTTAAGAGGTAAGGCCGCGGTCATACTTTGCGCATCGACGCCGGGGTCGGCATCAAATTGACGCAATCATGTGCCTGACGACGGTGTCGATCTGATTAAGCGCACCGTTTGCAAAACGCTAGTAGGGCACTATGCCAAGATTCAGAATCGGAATTCGACGCCGACACCGGCGTCAACTGAAACAGACACCGGCGCCGGTGCGCAGAGTATGACCGCGACCTAACACATTTTCAGCTTTTTGCCAAAGGATCAGGAGGCATTTTAATAACAGAGCATTATTCTCGATGGGAAACAGGTCAGCCTTTCGAAGCAGAGGCAGCCACGAAGCAGGTCCTATTTATACCTTTACCAGTCGGCAATGGTGCCTTACGCCACGGTAGGGGGTCATAGGAATTTCACTGAACGCCGAAACGAGTATATTGACAGTCCTCGTGGAGCAGGCAGACGGTGTGAAAGTAGGATATCAAGACCCGGGACGTCAGGAGCGGAGTGTATTTTCAGTATTTTCAAAATGAGGATGAGAGTAAACCTTTAGTCGGTATACATATGCATCTCCCAGGAATAAGCTGCTTCTACTGTAGGCCAGGCATAATTGCCAGATACAATATACTCATTTACATGCATGATTCTTTAAAGCTAATATTGCAGTTCTCATTATGTAAAAGCATGCTATTCTCTCTCAACCATTCATTTGTCCCTTCCCCTGATTCATTAGTATGGCACCCTCAACATTATTTTTTTTCTAAGCAAGAAAGCAGCAATCAGCAAGTTTTATAGCCACCTCACATCTCCATCGGACGAACTCGGGCACCTTACTTGCGTCTCTTGCTTGGCCCTGTCTCTCTTGGCTCGAACTCGAATTCGCACAAGAGCAAACTCCTACCGTAACTGAACAATGGTTTTCGACGTAGTATTGTCACCAGCTGTCTGTGAAAACCAGTTATTTGCGTGCTTTGACCGAAGAACGTTTGCTAGTTTTTATCTCATCGATTGGGTTCATACGCCAAACACGTGTGCTCAAAAGTAATACTGATTACTTGATCGCTAATCGCAGGGAAGTGCCACTCGTCAGAATTGAAGAATAACCCTGAGACTTTGCGGATACGTAACGGGTGCGTTATGCCCTAAATAGCAAAACCTTCTAATAGCTAGTTAGGAAACCTCTTATCCTTGATATCTCTCATGTTCACCAAGGCGCTTGGCGAGTGAGCCAGACCACAGAGGCGAGAAAGAGGCTAGAAGGAGTAGCTAATAGAGACGCAGGCTGGCTAGAAAAAGGAGCCAGTAGAGACGCAGACTATGTGGTTGCCAGCAGTCCGGTCGCGGTCATACTTTGCGATGCCCGCGGCACGGCGTGGCTGCGTGTCTCTGCGTCTCCGCCTATGCCATCCTGTCTCGTTGCGAGCGTCATCTCTGCAATTCCAGCCCACTCTCTCTCTGCCTGTGAAAGCAGCCACGCCGGGCCGGCGGTGAGTATGACCGCGGCCTTACAGTTAGCGCCCCAGCCATTGAACAACAATAAGGCTGCAACCTTGTCAGTTCAAAACAGAACTATCCGCTGACAGAGGGTAGTAGACTAGCTCCAACATAAAGGTGATCAAAACTGTGAAACTGCGAATGAAATGGCGAGTTTCAAAGAGGTGATCAAAGAAACCCAAATCAAGAAAAGCGTTTTGGAGTTTTTTTGCGACCCCTTTTAAATGTGTTCCGTTCGCACGTTTCCGATGGCCGACTAGATATGAAGGGCGGGGCAACGTTCACGGCTAGCTGACTTGGTTGCCCCCGCCATCTGCAACACCCCTCCTGCGATACGAGGGCGCGAAAACACGTCCTTGATCGTGGAAGGGGATACTATTTCTCGAGTTTCTGACTGCTTCGTACCTCTCTTCTCTGCTCTCGCACTACATGCACCACAGCGTCATATTCCACAAACGACCATAATTCCACTAACGGTGTCCTTAGGCTGGTTACGTCACCCCATGTAAACAAACATTGGAGTCTAGAAGAGATAGTGTGCAACGAAATGCCTTGAACACCGCGCCCTTGGGGCGATACGGTGATCCTAACTGTATTCACCTCGAACCGCACGCTTCAGTGGCCGAGTTACCTGCTGGCTACGGGCAGATAAGGCTGACGACTCTGTCATTTGATGCCACGTAGGGAGTGCTTGATTTAATTCATGGCTATGTTAAACAGGTGAATCAATAAACAGCTACATAGAAGTAGACAGTGAGAGGGAGATTAATCGAAAGAGTACGAATTGAGAAAAGAAGTCCAATGATTTCACACTCGACCTCTTGATAAGGCGTCATGTATGCAATTACGACAAACTGAGCGAACCGCAAGTGTTACCGTAAGCCAAAATTGCTCCTCCCTGTGTCTTTAACGCGATAAACAGCTAGTTTGCGGTCAGGAAACCGCCAGTCGATGCACAGCGTTGTTTAGAAAAACAAATGTTATACCAGCACTGAGGGACGCGTTCCAAAGTCAACCGATCTCTTTAAGACGCATCGTGCATGAGGTTTCCACAAGAGACCATAGGAAAGTTGCCTTGTCAGATGGGTCAATTATTCGCATTGGAAAAATGCACAAACGAGTGCTGACGGGAACGGAACCTAATTGACCGTGTGCACGCAACAATTGTGCTTCCAACATCTCATTCTCTCCGGAGCCTAATGCACGGAAAAAATTGGCAGCATTCTCTGTCGAGACGCTTGGCGAAGGAGGCTTATGGTGGGTGCTCCTGTGGCTTTAATCTGTGCATTAATGGATACGCATGAACCTCGAAAATGGCCATCAATAAGCAGCTACGGAAAAATGAGAGATAAAGCCGCCGAATAGGTTTTCCGAAATTTTCCTGCTTAGAGAAACGAGAGAGGTCCGTGGATAATGGGTGTGTATCGCTAGGGCACTTCGCGGCGCGGCAATTGAGAGGAAGGCGTCGCACACCGGTGACGATCTTTTTTGTGCTGTGGAGGAGATATGTATCTGTACTCCTGGTGTATAGAGGAGGTGGTGCAAAGTATTAATTTGGATTGTAACACTTCTCATTTTTTCCAAGGTTTCTTTTCTTTTTTGTTTTTACGTTGTCCCTCTATTTGAAGCCACCGGTATGTAAAAAGTGAGAACTGGGAATACATACTTTCTGAGAACAAACTTCCACTTCAGACCACTTGTAGCGAAATTCGCATTAAAAAGGCGCGGCTTGTGGGACAGAGGGGCCATGTTCGGGCCGGGCTGATTTAGCCTTTGACCCGTGTGTGGTTTACCCCGGTAGTGACGCAAAGGGGCGCGAGAGAAAGGAGAATCCGCGTTTCCATTTCAAGTTCTTTCGTCGTTTTATCTCGTTCTTTCCTGCTGTTACATTCTTGAGCTCCCCTATTTCTATACAAAACAATGCTAATTTATTCCCGATGTTTTAGGTATATTGTTTCCACTGCTGGTCATCGGCGGTATCATGATAGTTTCTGATGTTTCGCTGTTTTTGGTATTACCTATTAGGTTGTTCGGAAAGAAATGCGCGTTTTTTTTGTCCATCTATTTCTCTTCTACTACAGAAGATTTTGTAAAACAGTTTTGTCAGTTAGAAAGAGAATTTTATTGCGCATCTTTTGAAATACTTTTGTCTATATCTACTTGTTTTTTTTTTCGAAGAAAAAATTCAAAAAAGAATTTCAATTTTTTTTTCAAAATTTTGAAAAAAAAATTCAAAAAATGCAAGATTCAAAGCAGTAGGCGGTAAATATTTGTCGCCATGCGTATAATGTTTGCAGAAAGATTTGGCTGTATAAAGTGTCGGGCAAAGTTCCAGCGTTTAAAAAACGGTAATGAAAGCTTGGATGATGAAGAATATGGAAGTCGGCCTCAAGTCGTTGAAACTTTTTTTTTTTGAAAAAAACCAAGTAGACATAGACAAAGATATATGAAAAGATGCACAATAAAAATCTCTTTCTAATAGATTGAACTGTTTTGAAGAATCTTTTATAGTAGGAGAGAAAAATGGACAAATTCAACGCGCATTTCTTTCCGAAAAACCTAATATTGTCATTACTTGGGCTGTTTACGTCACTAAACATAAATATAATTGGTTCTGGAAACCTTTTGTATGGTCTGAGTCAGTGTAGAAGGCTACCGAAGCTCCCATGGGTATAAAAGTGCGCGCGTCAGTGTGCGAAAGCAGACTGGTTCAAAAATGAACCAGCATCAACTTCGAACCATCTACCTTAACGAGCACCAGGAGACCACTTCGCGGGACACGCCTGTCAGTACAACGCTATATTCGATTCGGGTACGTCTATCGATCGCACTGGTCGCCGTTGATTCAGTTGCCTTGAAGACGGGAATACGAGCCTGGCCAATCATAAACACCCAAGACGACAGACCAATGGGTTCGATGAAAACGCGTGGAGCCACGAGCTCGAGCTGCACCCCTGTTCCACTACTCGCAAATGGGAAAAGGCGATTGACTACACCCACTACACCGCCATTCCTCATCTGCATTCCATGGGCTTCCGGAGAGTTCTGTCGCGATAAATAGCCCAAGCTTTGAACGTGGACAGAATTTATGAACTAGCGTAATAGTTGAAGGCACCCACTTTTGCGATGTCGCCTCTCACCAGATCCTATGACCATCAATTTGCACATTCGAGCATGCACTTTTGCTAGCCACTGCGGACGGGGTAGGGTTTAGCTACCACTTGAAGTCTGGGCAAAAAGAGCGCCGGACGCCGGGTAGGGGACGATTAGTCGAATTTTTGCGCGCCGCCCGCGGCGAACGGCACGTGAGTGCGGTTCGTTTGGAATTCCGCTCAAGGCGCTATGGGATGGTACCGTAAGGAACCTTCACAGATTGCACCTATTCTCAACGTGGGCGGGCATTTGCTTTCGTTCTTATGCTTCCTGAGAGAACTGGAATATCGAAGGAATTCAAATGTTGGTGTTTTTCTCATTTTGCAGTGAGTGATCAATAGAAGTTTCTTCAGGAGCATTAACAGTTGACGAAACCTATCAAGATAATACAACAATCAACAACAACCTCAAGTACAATAGCAGTGATAGCTATGGCTTTATTAGCTTTGAAGGACGATGGAGAGCTCATATTGCAGTCTTAGGAAATTATAATTCTCAAGATATTCCTAAAAAATGGTGCAATCTTCAAAGGTCTCTTACGTTACCAGCCCATTGCGTCTTGAGCGGAATTCCGAGCGTCCCGTACTGACGGCGCCGCGAAGCGAAAATTCGACCAATGGACCCCGCCATCTACATTACAATCATATTACGCTCGTATTATTCAATCAGGTGTTTCATTTATTGGATAAAACTGTAGCTTTCGAATAAAGTGGACAACTGAGTGCTCGGACAATACGCCTGCAATGGATGAGGTCATCAAAGTGGTGTGTGGGCTAACCCAAACAAGTTACTATCATGGATCGGATGAAAAACTGGGTGTGTACCCTTGTGTCAGAATTTGGAACCGCAGCGTGTCCAAGCAAGCGATGCGGACAAGCTTAAGGCGTCGTAGTGTTGGCTTTCAAAGCGATAACAGGTCAACCGAGTATGGCGCCCTCAGCATAATCGTGTAATCGCTCTAATAACAAGACCCAAGTATAGCGGAACGCATTGCTCGCAGACACCGCGTCGCACACCGCTCGTCGTGGTGCGAAATTCTGACATACGGGTACACACCTCAAGAAACCCTGCCGTGGCAAAATAGCAAGTACAGTCCAGTTCCCGACGCCTGGCAGGGCGTGGCCCTACGACTTGGGTGAGAGAGTACGTGGCGAGAGCGAGAGCGTGTGGCGGGGTGAGAGAGATCGATGCACTTTCATACAAGTCCGTAGGCCTCGCCCTGCCAGGCGCTGGGAAATGGACTGTACTGTATTTGAGTATTCCTCATAAAAAAGAACAAAAGTAGGCAGATAGGATTATAAATCTACTATTGAATTGCTATAAGTGATATGTATGGTTAGTGCATTTTTACATTCAGCAAAATCCAAATAATACTTTGATCCAGTGAGACGAAGCGGGATTCGTCCCTCTGAACTGGAATTAAAACACGAGGAGAGATCACAATTTCGGAAACAGTTGCTACACTGACTCTTGAATTTATGGAGAAATGGAAAGGAATGAGAATATTGCGAGACTTCTTCTATGCAAGACTCTCTGGTTGCCATAGGCGTGCATGTGGTGTGTGTGGGGAATTCGATAGCTCTTGGTATCGACGTTTCCAATGGAAAAAACATCAGCCAGCACTGCAGCCTCAGCGAGCTCTTCTTCGCTTACCAACGAAAAATTCCGTGAATTACATGCAAAACAAGGGTTCCGGATGATTAAAGTAATACAAAAACTACGTTTTTGAGATACTGAATTGCTTTTCAGATGACATGGAGTGCAGGCTTTTTGGACTATTGGAACACAAACGAAATCAACCGGCTTTTATGAACGGAAAGCATACCTGAGCGGCTCGACTGGCCTTTTTCCAGAAAACCAATCGATATATAGCCGCACTCAGGACACACCTTCGCTTTTACGGCAAAAATGGTTGAAAATCGATGAGAATATTTAGAAACCCTGGAGTTAGAAATTACTCAAGCATTGATCATCCTGGAATACGCTGTGCTCTTAACTATGTATACTTAAAGGAACCGGAAGGGGGTCCGAAACAAGAGGAAGATGCAAAGAAATGAGCATTTTATTATGAACACTCAAGGTTAGAAGCGATAATAGGCGAAAAAACCCGGACTCAAAAGCGCGACGCTGCGGTGTGTACTCGCATCCCATTCGCATCAGCGCATCCGTTCCGAGTTGTCCGCTGTAGGAGACGGGCCGTAGGCCAACGTTAGTTGTAGCACCTGACTCCCAGCGTAGTGGATGGCCATTCCCAACTACGTTAGCATTCATGTAAATACATCTAGAAACAATATAAGAAAAAACAAAGTAAAAAGTAAAGGAAAAAACAAATTTATAATAGAAACATATTCTTTTGGCACCATGCCAAGGCGTCAAATTGGCGAGTTTGTGCCATGGCGGCCACTTAAACTCGTCCACACTACGTCTGTTCTACCGTAAGCCAAAATTACCCCCCTTCTGGTGTCTTTAATAACCTTGCGGTAAATATAAATGCGAAAGGCATCGGGAAGGGACAATTTTGGCCTACGATTTTGTCAAAGTGAACAAGCTGCAGCACCTTAAATGAAAATTACCGGAGTTCAAAATTGCCCCCTCCCGGTGCCTTTAGTAGCATGTACATTTTCATGTTTTATACCGGAAGGTTAATAAGTTAGTAAGAAAGTGCACAGCGTATTCCGCCACTGTGCACACAATGCCTTGCCAGGACGTCAAGTGTGAATTCCTTAGATTTTTTCAAATCATCGACACCATTCGTTCTTACTCTGTTGCTCATTCTTCATTTCACTGTTTCACTTGTTTATTTTGTTCGTTGTTTCACTTGTTTCACATCATTATGAATGAATGAAATACACTCTACGAGACAACAACTGACAACTTCTACAGCGAGCAACTCGGAAAGGTGATGTTGCGATTCGAAGACATGATTGATGATTTGATGCTCACACAGATCACAAGATTGCGATTCTTAATCCGGGTTTCTCTATCGATAACCTCTTTTAGCCTCGAATGTTAGTTCCAAGGCGACCACTTCTTCCCATCTTCCTCTTTCTCCCGACCCTCCCGGTGTCCTTAACAAAATAATAGTAGGGTTGGGCAAACGTCATACATGAAAGCCTGCAGATCAGTTTACACAAGTCTAGGCAAAAATCCACTGCAATTATTCAGTTAGGTTATCTCGCTACGAATTACAGAAAGAGGACTATGCAGAGGATTCTTCACTGACTTTCTTTGGCGAATCTGTAATTCTCCCGTCTGACTTTAACAGCTGGCACTGAAACGGCGACGGCAATGTTGGGTAGACGGACAAAACAAGAGGATTAACTTCTTATCGAGCACGATTTGCATTGAGATTATTTTCAGGAAACCACAGGAGCACTACAACAAACCCAAAAAATACCAATAAGGGTAATACACACTTCACTATCACAGCCAATGAATACAGTTAGTGCCGTAAGAGTGTTAAAAATCGCGCGAAAATGCGTCTTCGCGTTTTTTATCGTTTTTTCGCCATAAATCGATCGATACTGATTATTTTTACTGAACATATATATGATTTGGAATCAGCTCGTTGAGCTCTACAAGACGGTACCACAAGTTTTTGATTTTCTCAAATTCGATACTAGGCCATTTTTTTACATTCTGAAAAGTTTGAGGGAAAATTATTTCGAAATCTGATGAACTGGCAGCGAAGTGTCCTCACATCCCTGATCTAAGCTCACAGCTGTGTAGGAATTTCAGAGTTTCACTCATTTCAGACGAACCCCTGTTTCATGGTGTGGCTCTATACAGCGCCTCCGTGTATATGCTGCTGAAGAAACCATCTATTATCTCATTTTCAGCCGCAGATTCCCCACTGAAAAGTACACCGTTCGATTCCCTGAAGAAAATGCTATCGAATCATAAAACCCTTGATGTTCATAAAATTTTTATTTTCCTCATTTCTAGCCTTTTCCTATTGTCAATCGACTTCTCGAGCTCTAGTTCGCCGCATCGATCGACGTGCATGGCCATGGGAAAGCTGTGGCGCCATCGTGACGGCCCCGCGCCATTCACGTGCACGGCCGTGGGCTGGGAGGGGGGTGGGGGGCGGTACGATCGATGACACCGTCGGAGCGCCGACAGTTCCCCACGGCCGTGCACGTGAGTGGCGCGGGGCCGTCACGATGGCGCCACAGCTTTCCCATGGCCATGCACGTCGATCGATGCCGCGGACTAGAGCTTCAGAAGCCGATCGCTAATAGGAAAAGGCTGGAAATGAGGAAAATTAGAACTTTATGAACATCAACATTCGATAGCATTTTCTCTGTGGAATCGAACGGTGTACATTTCAATGGGGAATCTGCGGCTGAAAATGAGTTAATAGATGGTTTTTTCAACAGCATATACACAGAGGGGGGCTCGTCTGAAATGAGTGAAACTCTGAAATTCCTACACAGCTGTGAACTTAGATCAGGGATGTGAGGACACTTCGCTGCCAGTTCATCAGATTTCGAGAAATTTTCCCTCAAACTTTTCAGAAGGTAAAAAAAGACCTAGTATCGAATTTGAGAAAATCAAAAACTTGTGGTACCATCTCGTAGAGCTCGACGAGCTGATTCTAAATCATATATGTGTTCAGTAAAAATAATCAATATCAATCGATTTATGGCGAAAAAACGATAAAAAACGCGAAAACGCGTTTTCGCGCGATTTTTAACACTCCTACGGCACTAACTGTACCTCAGAGAAGCCATGATGACGATACATGATTCTGACTTTAGAGAAGATTTTTGGGGTAGGCACCCTACGACAAAGGTTAAAGACAGTGATAGGGATATTCGAGCAACGGAACTCCTGAAGTGAGTCCACCTTACCTAAAGCTGGGAAGACTATATAAGTCGAAATCCGCTCCGATAAGAGCGCTCCCGAACTTCGAAGGGGGTTCTTTTTCAACAATTACTACTTATTTCACCCTGGTTCGCCCCTTTTTGAAACACGAAGTCCGCCTCTTTTCGGAATCACCGTGGTAAAGGGTCTTACCCTGCGGTTTCAGACCATTCAACTTCGTTTTTTCTTCACTTTCGTACTAGTAAGCACCTCGACTTTCATATTTGACCCGAATTACCCCTACCACTTCCTTGAAACTTGCCTAAATGGGCCAAGGAAGCAGGAATGGTCCTCTGGTGACACTGGAGCTACGGAATCGACCACACACTTGCGTTATTTTTCATAACCACGGTGGAATCTGAACGTAACACAACTGCGATGCCACTTGCGCTCGAGTAGTTCTTTGTGGTCCCCAGAGACGTACGATATCTGTTTGATAAATGAAAGGCTTATGATGGATGGGTCGGACAAAATGAGGTTTATAAGGACAAGCAATTATACTGAAGGCTTTTCCCGGTGAAGGTAAAGGTTCACGCGCACAGGGTGTTTACTTCGACCCTACAAAAGAGGTATGAAAAATGAATAATCTAGCAAATTCGCGAAATGCGTTCGACGATAATCTCGAGCTAAGCGGCTTCAATGGACAGCATCGATGGCCGCAATGGGACGAAGACTGCCTTTTTGACCGCTTGGTGCTCTCGCAGATCTGGGGAGCTGAGGGCTCGCACGACGTTGTGAACTATAGGGAGATGAACTACTCTCAAAACCGTATAGGTATACAAGAAATGCGAGAGCTCTACAATCCAAACATCATTTAGACCCGTCCGCAACCACCAAGTTGTTTCGTGAGGTCTCGCAGGCGCCACGAAAACCTGCTCCCTTATTGAAAACAGAGTCTACAAAGACGAGAGGATAATGAAAATATATTCACGGCTGTGCAAGGAACTCGAGAAAAACAAAGACCATGAACATATCAGTCGATTAATGCACCTCCAATACCATCGTGTAGACCCAGGTCTGACTTCTAGGAATCAACGCCGCATAAGAGAATCCGTAAGCACATACACATAGGAAAAACTGCGGCTATACCTCGCGAAGCTGCGATTCCCACGACCATGGGGACGTACATGCTGTCGTGCGCACTCTCACTGTAGTGTGCTATTTTCCCCTCCGCGCGGGAAAGGCCCGTAAGTGGTGATGGACCAGCTTTTGGGGGGGGGGGGGGGGGGGCAAAACAGCGTGTCAACGTGAGAGTGCGTACGACGACACAATGCAATAGCGCTATGGTGCGAGCTATATCCCTACTCTGGAAGCCAGCAAATAACGTCCTCACATTTGGCTTTCAGGTTTTTATCGAAGCGGGGAAGCCACGTGGTCGCGGGATCAAGGCAAAACGTGGCCATACCAGCCTAGTATTGCTTACACTACTACGATTTCAAACAAAAGAAGAATGTATGGCAAGCTGGGTGTAAGGCTGGGCTCAATTCATGTTCGAAAGAGTAATCACGTGCTGATGTGCACTGTAGCCTAGGTGGAAGAGATATGAACACTGGGTGAGTAACAGTCGAGACCAGAGCACACCCAGGTGTCGAGGAAAATGGGCGACTCAGAACGACCCCTGCCCTCGAAGAGGACCCAAATACGACCCCCCTTTTCAGAATCTACCTAACTTCTACAGTATCAGAAACTATTGCCAATTGCAAAGTATACTAAGCATTTTATTACCGTATTTTTCTGTTGATCACTCATATCCGATCATATTTTCTTACTTACTGGGTTAGCTGACGGCACGTTTCTCATCAAACCTGGAACATTGTTGACCACAGCAATTACGACTCCGCTGACAAAAAGTCCTCGACTCCCTTGTCGAGGAGTTCTCGACTCCCGGGTACCCTTATCGAGACTTCATATTTTCTGGACGATTAATGGGTTCATGACGTGAGAAGTGGTTCCCTGTTCCCGAAACCCCCTCCCCTTAGGCTTATTCGATGATTCACATTCCCTCAATCTTGGAAAAAATCCATGGGCATAACGTGCTCCAGAAGTGAAACAGCCGCAGTGCCTCTTACGCATTACTAGGTGTGATTAGTGCAATGGAACACAATATGCAGACTGCGTGAAGCTCAACCTATTCGTAACAATGACCCTTAATGTGACTACGATTTCGAATGAAGTTGGTGCGCGGCGCACTCTCTATACACCAAACATTTCAGAGTGATTCTCATTGTCGAACGAGCATCACTGTTAGATTCTGCTCAACATAGAGAAAATCATAATGCATAATAGAAGGACGAAAACGAAATAAATCGGAGCTAATATAGGCGGCCGAATAGAAGAGCCGAGAAATAATCGACTCCGAAATATGATATGATGGCTCACATAGCAAACCACGCCCGAATTAATCAACGGCAAGAAAAAATCCGAAATTCCATTCCCAGATTCATTCAATCCGAAGCCTTGAAGAAGTCGCGAATTCAAAAATACGTTAAATAAAGGACAGAGTGGAGAAGGGATTCATTCAGCATAAAGCTTCTTCCCTTTTTAGGCTTAGATGAAATCCACATTTAGCGGCTCATCGTGAAACCCCTCAATTTTACCGGCTAGTATTATCGAGAGATGAGATGTGGATTTAGAAGCATTTGTCTGAAATGTTGAGGTTTGGGGGTGGGGAACTCTATTTGCTTGCAGGTAATTCTGACAAGGGACAAGGGAGGTCTCCCAGGTCACCATGGTCATTCGAGATGAGATATATGGCGAGTGCAGTTTTGGGCGATAATCTCAAATATGCCCTTCAAATCTGCTATACGATTCTGCGACCGCAGTTACAGAAACCTGTGATATACGGCGCAACCTGCACATCAGATCTTACCAATTGTGAAGTAATTCAGACAGAGCTCAGTCGGAACAGCGGTGCTTTTTCCTGAAGTACTTTCCGAACGCTTGCAAATTGCTCTTACTCTGTAGAGGTAAGCGTGGCGCACACTAATACGCTACAGGCACTGAAAGTTGCCGTCTTGGCTTCTGACTATCCTGACCTCTGGGGCCAAGATACCACCGAATCCAACCACCACGTTTGTTTACAGGACATGCAAATAAGAAATAGTAAAGCCTTTGTGAGAACTTATCAGACGCCCTAAGAAATAGTTGGAACTGAAAAAGAATTCCGCCCGTGAGCCACAGCCACCTTACCGTCGATTTTGGTGACGAAAAGTTCAACTGACATCCAACATATCACTTTGACGGGAAGTTGTATTCGGAAGCGTCTTTGGCAAAGTACAAAAAATTGCATTCGTTCAGCGTGGAAACCAAGTCTCCATCATGCTGTCATCAAACACTCGTACCCCATCCAGTGTTTTGTTTATGTTGGCGTATAGTTTGATATGTTTGTGTTTGTATTTCTCTGGATGTTCTTTTTCAGTGCCTGTTCGAAGTTTTTAATGTGCTGTTTTCTGTCATGTGGAACGGACAATAAATAATAATAATACTTATATTCTTGCCATAGAAACCAGAGACCAGATACATAAAACTTGTCCCCGAAGATTTATTTCACTCCGCGATTAAGTGGATGGATACCATCATTTCGCATGAAAAGGTGTATGTTAATAATCTCACAAAAAATACGCGATATCCATGTCCACAATATTGGAACCAAACTAAATTTGAAGGCACATTCTAGAGGAGCTGGTTTGTGTGCCTGTTTCTCCGGCAAGGGCCAAAACATGAGGCTAAGGCTGCGTTCATACTTTGCGTCGGAGGGGCGTGGCTGCGTCACAAGCAGCAAGGCAGAGTGGCACGGGAGAGGTGCAGAGACATTGCGGACATCGAGACAATGTGGCATAGGTGTGGACACAGCCACACCGCGCCGTTGACACCGCAAAGTATGAACGCGGCCTACCAGGGAGTGTGCGCTGAACGAATTCTTAAAACGAACTTTGCAATTTTTTTGTACTTTACGAGTGACGCTTCTCAAATACAACTTTCCACCTAAACTGATATGTTCGATGATAGTTCACCTTTACGTTACCATCAAAAGGATCAAAAAACATAAGTGCTCACAAGTCTTTGTAATTTCATATTAGCACGTCCTGTAAACAAACCTGATAGTGGAACTGATTGGTATATTGGTTCCAAGGTCAGGGTAACAGGAGCCAGGATGGCATCTTTCAGTGCCTGCAGGTATTAGTGAGCGCCACGCTTACCTCTGCAGAGACGTAAAAGCAATTTGCAAGCGTTTGGGCGGTGCATCAAGAAAAAGCAGAACAAGCTCATGCATAGAAGTCTCGAACCTTGGTATAAAGATTTCATGCCCAGACCCTTGCTGGAACCGCTGCCCAATCTCAGTACTTGTCATGCCAGGTGGGATAAGTCATGAAGTGCAGGCAGGGTATACCGATAGTCGTGAATTCCTCGAGAGGGAATCGTACTTGACGGGATAGGAGGGTGAGGGTCGTACCTCAATTGGTCAACGATAAACACTAAAATCTGAATTTTCAGTGAGCAGATGAGAAGCAAGGGATATTTCATCAAAATCCGTGTGACAAAACGTAAAATAAATATCTTTTTGCCCCGGAAAAGATTATACAGCAATAAAACACATTGCAACTATGCAATCCGGCAACAGTTACTGGTACTGTAGAGGTTAAAAGGGGGGGGGGGGGTCGTATCTGGTCGCCGTAGAGGGGAGAGGGTCACACTGTAGCTATCTTCCTAGACGCCTAGGGGTGCCCCGTCAAGCAGATCAGAAAGGCAGAATTGAGATTACCGGTTAAAATTGCATTGGGCCATATACATTTCACCTCGAGTGGCCACGGTGACCTGGGAGCTCCCCTTTGGGAGGCACTTTAATCTTCTTCAGTATGATGCTTTTATCTCCTCGCCATTCAAATGCTTCAAATCAGCAGTCAGTGGAAAGGCAAGATGAAAGAGAGCGACAGAGCAGAGGTCGATATCTTCATTGGAGTAGGGTCGGAGAAGGAATGCTGAATTACATGTGTTCTTGGACAAAGAGGAGGAGAGGATATTACGTGAAATAGCTTTGGACTTGGACGGCACTCATACTCGCACTCCATGCTTTTTTTGTCTTAGTTTCTTGAAAGTATTGATCTCGAAACAATGATGTACTGCGGCGGAGTACTTATCTGCGATTTGCTCTGCAGCTCAATAATCAAAAATGAGTCCCCCGTTTAGACGCATAGAGAGGAGGTAGGCCTCTGGATCCATGCATGCAAATTCAAACTGCGGCAATAAGAACAAAAATCAATAAAAACAAGACAATAAAGGCGTAGGAGAATTCGAAGAAATGACTACGATTTAGGAAGAACGAATTTAAGTCAAGCCCAAGAAGGAAAGGAGCTCCGTAGTGGATGAACCACTTCAGCACTCTCCCACCCCCCCCCCTTCGTGCGCACACTACTAAGAAATTTTACAACGTATTAACACTAGGTTTCATAACTCGAATAGCAGTATCTGAATTCAGTGATGAAGTAAGTGAAATCCAACCAGTGGAATAAGTGTTCTGCAACATAGCTTCAATAGGGACAACTATGCTTTTCTCAACTCTTATAAATGAACTAAACCTTAGAAAGAAGTGGAGGTGAGTGCCTAGGAAAGGATGAGGTTGAAGAGTTATCGACTTATCGAGTAATAGCATATTTCAGAAAGAAAACAGAAGGCAAGGGCGAAAAGCTTTGGCAGCTTTCTTAGGCCGACATCAGTGCCGCAGAGTGTGAGGGCAGCCAAACATCGAATTAGCCCCAGATCCCAAAAATGGGATGGTGGCAGTAATGATTAGTGAAATCAAAAAATATGAATTGATTGATTTCTTTATTTATTATATTATTCGCGAGTGGAACGAACGCGCCGAACACCTAAGCAGGTGATAAACAGAAATATATAGTCAATCAATAACATGATCATCCCCGCGGAAAAGTATCCGAATCAAAAGTGGGAAGAAAGAGTCTGAGTATCCTTTCCTTCGTTGCACCTGTACGATATGGGTGTGTGCTAGTGTGACCGAAAATTCGCGTGGCCGCATATGACGCGCGACGCGACCACTGCAAGCTAGAAGTCACGTATTAGTAGCTCCCTAAAGTGGCACGCCAAAAATAACGTACACTGTGATCGCTTTAGATACAACTAGCATGGCACCTCTAGCTCGCACCTATTCCCTCGCATAATCGCGACGCGGATTTTCTGGCCTGGCACACTCCCCAGGATACAGCAATAATATTCAGATGTATAACGTGGATTTAGTAGACTAAAACTTCGCTTCACTTTTTATTTCCTGTGCTGTAATTAAGGGAATTTCCGGGAAGAAGAAGGGAGCTCAGTCAAAAGCCGAACCTTGGATCGTAGGCGGAACTCAAACTCGCACACATGCTTTTCAGGCACGGAACTCATCCACTACCTACACTAGCGAAACTCCACGCACCTTCCTCTTCTTCCTTGGTACACACGGGACTTAACCAAGACAAAAGTAAATAGTATGAAATGAAAAATACAGCAATAATGAAACAGTAATTGAAGAAATGGCGAGACATTTGTCTCAGCGTCAAGCACAGCATCGAGGAAAATTTAATTTTTTGTAAGTACGCCCCCCCCCCTCCTCCGACGCATTTGACGCTGTCGGTATCCTTAAGGTGTATCCCTAAAAATCCTCATTCTATAACCATAACAATGTTGCCTAGTGCATTAAGCGTGATTATGGAATGGCGGACTGACGCTACCTTTTCTTTAGAGATCGGTTCACTGGCCACAAAATTCTCAAAACCAACTTTTCTCCCTTTTCCAACCTAAAACGAATCCCGGAATTCTTGGCCGTGATCTAGCTGCCCCCATGCTCAGACCGCAGCCCAGCGCAATATCTCTGTGCGGAGCTGAATTAAAGGACGACGTGATCCCAAAACGAAGGATATGGCTCATCAACCATTTTTGTAATGACCAAAACGTTAGAGAGTTAGGTGGCTGACTAGCATATGACAGCCTTCATACAGATACGTAATATGCATGGAAAGGATACACAGATAGTACGAACAACAAAAACAGTCAAATATTTGAGCATGAATTCGTCATTGCAGTGATCGATTAAGAGAGGAATAGGTGGAAGCCACATCTGGGCGTTCCATAGGTGAAAGCTGTTCGTGTCGTCGGCAGACCGCGAGGAATTCATAATTGAATGCTTCGGAGCAGCCAGCAGACGGAAGGATGCCGGCCGCCTTCAGGAAAAACATTTTTGAGAGAGAAAGGCGAGTTTTCAGAGACGTTATAGCACAAAACAAAAGCAGCTTTCTCAGTGGGTTGCTTCAGTATGCGGAATACTGGAATGCCGGTGTGTTGCGGTGCTAGCTAGCTGATTTCCATGCAGCGAACTCCGGAAGGTAGACGAAGACGGGATGTTGAGCAACCGGACGATGAGAGCCCGACAAAAAGAGCGCTCGATCGAAGTGGGCCGAGAAAAACGGCGCTGGCGCTGCAGCCGGGGCAGGGAGCATGGGCTGCTGCTGCTGCTGCCGGTGCCCGGCCCCCGCTAATGTTACCGACGATCTCACGCAAACATCGTGCGCCGACGACGCCGTCGACGGGAGCATCAAAATGCGTTTCAAAACTCCATCGATCATATCAAAGAATAAATCGTTTCAACCTCTCAGGGGCTAAGCTGATGGGAAAAGTCATCCACCTTGATAACCGCATCCTCACAAAATTTTCAGAATTTCTTCGATCTTCACGTTTTTTGTGATAAGGCTTTTTTTGAAGAAAAAATATTCGTAAAACCATCGTGTATTTGCGGCATGAAAAAGAAACGCAGAGATGTACAACCCTCGGATGAGACACCTTGGAAATCGTTCAAGCCACCCAATTCTTGCGGATTGGTTTACTGATACGTATCTCTGTGGCCAGACTGAAATCTTGAACTAAACCTAAGCTCCGTGATCTCTGGGTTTGTAGGAAGGACCTGCAATTCTGGGATATGTAAATACTCAAACATGGAGAGCGATAGCAGCAATTTGAAATTGCCATATGTAGCACTAAATATATGTAGATAAAAATATCTTAGAAGCTCGAAACTTTTACAGTTTTCCTTTCGTAGAATATACATCTATATTTATAAAACATTGAATACTTTTTCATTATAATCCTTATAACAAAATAAACGATCATACAGGAGCCAAAAAATCAGTAGATAATGATGGTTCTCATTTAAAACGCAATTAGCACTGCACAGTGCCGATTGCTTCTCGCAGTGTTCAATTTTTTTTTGTAAACCAAAGTTATGAAATAATATTACGTGATTTTATTGAGATGTCAATTACTCAAGAAAATGTTTTTTTCATAACAGAGCCTCATTGCTGGGCTAATTGAAATGCAATCAAAGAACTAAAGTTCTTTGAAATTTTAAGTGAGGCACCACCAGATCACGAATGCATTGGTTTTTATCTCCAGAGCAAATTTTGGTATACTTTTTCCGGCCTAGAACACAGGATGAGGCCGATATTGCAGTTGGTGCAATGGTCTGAGCCCACTTCAACCCTCTGTTCTTCACCTGCAAGCGAGTAATTTGGCACAAATCCTTTTTGGAGGCTGAGCTACATGACTTTCGTTGCACTCGACGTCATCCACTTTTTCTCATTTGCAATTAATTCTTGGCGTCTTTAGCCATCACAAGTACGTGGGAATCACAGCGTCAAAAAGTTGAAAAGCCCTCTAGCGTTTTCTACACGTCAGCGAAACAGCGAATGTGACTATGTTCTCTTGAAAAAGACGCTCGAACCGTTCGGGATAGTTTTAGGAAAATATGATGAAATATGAAAGTAGGGCTAGATGCTGATCGGTGCATTAGTAAAGAAGGGATAAAAAGAAACAATCTCGAGAAATAGGATTCTGTTACTACTTCCATCGATCCTCTTCACGACGTGTTTTCGCGCCCTCTGCATCATTGAAGGAGGTGATGCAGACGCGGGATTGGTTAAGCTAGCGTTGCCGACGTTTTCGACGTTGCCGACCTCCCGACTACTCCTTCACTGTCCCCCACCGTCGCACCGAAATGCGATGAAGACCCCAAAGCAACCTCTCAACGCGAGTTTAGCCACAGATGATTTCTTAGAGGGTAGGCCTTCATTTTAAAGATAGTTGATAACTACAAATTCATTTTCCCTCGTTACCCAAGTCCAAATCTTAGTTTGGGGAGAGGAGAAGTAAACCAACGTGCCCCGTAGTTTATGACGTGTCGAGAACCTTTATATTACCTCCCCTCTCCTCAAGCCTCACAATTATTGAAAGTCAGTCATGTAAAAGTGAGTTACTTTTAATGCTTCACGGCGCTAAAAAGTCTGTTGAAGTGACGAATTGGGAAGACAAGCATAATAATTGACTTTTTTGTAGTCGACTTTTTTCAAAAACGCGCTTTGAGTTTTTTTATGAGAATTGCTGAAAAAGGTCTTCGGATCACAGCAGCGTTGTCCGAGCATCAAGAGCTCAGTGACTTCTTCGAAACGGAGGGTCAATCATTAGGGAGCTTCCCACGAGAGACTCACCACGGAAGCTGACCTTGCTGTCTTAGGCGGACCTTGATGCCGTAGGTGCTCTGAAGCCCAACTGTGCCGACTGAGTGCTCCATATTTTCATGACGGTGAATGTAGCGAGTCACAGATTACTCCTGCTCAAAAAGCACATTTCAGGAGCATTTTACGCAATTACTTTCATTTCTTCCATTGCTCTCTGTTTTGCATTCTCGGCAAGCGTGAGCCGTGAGCAAAGTGCCTTTTAGTGTATAGTGGTATTGACAGAAAGAAAAATCTTGGAATTTCAGTGCACAAATCCTTTGAGCAATAATGCAATCATTTCGAGCGTGAGCGTTATTCCTCTTTGTTCTGACCAACTGGATGCACAAAGAAATACCGGATAAGGAAGCTCGGAAAATCAAAATTAAACAGTCGAGGGTTTTAGCAGAACTTTTCACATACATGTCTCACCAACCGTAAGGTAAGGAACTACACGACCTACAAATGGTGTCGCGTGCATTCGCATTACTGCACTGAAAATGTTGCTGTTTCGACTGCTTGTTATATAGCAATTAGAGCAGATTGTTATTTTCGCTGGAGAAAGTACGAAAAGGGTTCGTAAAAGCCTTAAGATTTTCGATCACAGCCACTCCTTCAAAAACTGCATAGATGACACCTCAGATGGGTTCTTTTTGCCAACACTTTTCGTCTTTTCTTTTTATTCCCATTCAACGCCATCATCCCGATTTTGGAGCGGCGCCAGTCGCGTCGGGTTCCAGCAATTCCCGTTCCTTGTGTTCTTTGACGTACATGCACTTTTGTGTACTACTAAAAGTACGTTTTTTCTGGCGAAGAGACAAAACTTTCAAGGGAACACGAAAGGTCATCGCATGTGAGTGCTAAGCCCAAACTACAAAAACAATCTTTCCAGAGGTTTTTTCATGGGCTTAGTTTTTTATAGGTGATTTTGTTGAAAACTTCAATGATGGGAAGAGTTGGCTGAGTCCATCAAATCCATTTTCTACATCTTCTACACTTTAAATAAAAATAAAGAATTCCCAATTTATTTTTTATTGCTTCTTACTTTGCCACTTCTCAACCATTCCTTCATTTACCTTGCAAAGGGAAAAGCCACTAGAAGCGATGAATTCGGCAGATTGTAGTTCAAATGGCGAACAAAAAGAATGGGAAAAATAAACGTTCCGCCTTAGCCGGAAACTCGCCCGGTTGAATAGCTGCAGAACGACGGTTGTATGCCATTAGGACAGAAAAATCAGGTGGTCGCGTTTGGCGCGTGACGCGATGGTGCAAGCTATGGGTGCCGTATTAGTTGAGCCTAAGGCCGCAGTCCTACTTTGCGGTGCCGGCGGCAGGCGTGGCTGCGTATTCCTGCGTCTTCGCCTATGCCACCCTGCCTCGTTGTCTGCGTCATCTCTGCACCTCCCCCGTGCCACCCTCCCTCGCTGCGTGTGAACGCAGCCATGCCCTGCCGGCGGTGAGTATGACCGCGGCCTAAAGCGATTACGCTAGAATAGGGTGTAGAGCACCGTTATCGCTTCAGGACCCATACAATACGGCGCGCATAGCTCGCACAATCGCGTGACACATCGAATATGGCAAGGCGATTTTCCTGTCCTAATGGCATACGGAAAGCGACACGCCGTGCTGCGGGATCGTGACATAAGGCCGAAGCCGCGCTTTTGAATAAGGAGTTAGCCACATATAATCTCTTCTGAACTGTAACGCTAGTTTCCAAGGGGCATGTCGTTCCAGTTCTCTTTTCTTCTCATCCTAGACGGTGCCTTTTTGATCCACTACCTGTGACCAAGAAGTACTTTTCAGTAATTTCGAATCCTTACGAATCTCAAGGACGATGCAACTCACTCCATCCAGCTGCTTTCTATCGCGCTATGTTTGAATGTTGCGAACGCGTCGGTGCACTTTGCTTGCATCTCTCCCCCTCGGCGTAGCAATTCTACCTTGTGAGCAGACTCAAGAACTGATCGAGGAAAATTCCTTGGGCCGCGTTCAAACTTTCTGGTACCGGCAGCAGAGCGCGGCTACTTGTCTCTGCGACCCCGCCTGTGCCACCCTGTCTCGTTGCCTCCCTCGTCTCTGCACCTCCACCGTCCCACTCTGCCCCGCTGCCTGTGAACGCAGCCACGCTCTGCCGGCGCAAAGTATGAACGCGGCCTTATTGTTCCCGTGCCACCATGTTCCGACATTGTTAACTGAGGGTAGACCGGGTGCTGGCAAAGTGCCAGAGATTCCACTGTCATTGTGGCACTGGAGAAGCCCGCTCCTCCGCGCAGGTGGAATGACGTCACTCAGTGTAAACGTCGCAGGTGAGATTTACATTCCACCAAATTCCTGCACCTTCTTCGACGTGTCCATTTTGGAACGGAGATGAATGATGTGACTTCTGCAGCTTCATTATGTGGTTTATAGGCTCTTTTCGCGATCGAGACGTAATACTTTATTGTTTGTGTTTGTGTTTTTGTTTTAGCCTTGTCATCCCCAATTTCTCTCGATAACTCATGGTTGCTGAGATGGCACGAGCAAATTATCATGCCTGTTGCATCTGAGTACCACTTAACTCTGTCATGTCGGTTTTTAGTGTAACATGTAGTACTTTCTGATATTCCTATAATTGCAAGTTCTAAAGGCAAGGCTTTCATCCATTTCTTTAGCATAACTGAATTTTGTGGTTGATACGAATACCTTCTATGACGCCAGTGATTTTTTATGACAATCAAATGCGTGGCCTAGCTCTGCTGGATTGATCAAGGCCAAGCGTTCATCACTAATTGGTGAAGGACAACCAGTTCTTGTGAAATGGGTGTGGCTCTGTCGCAAATCAGCGGCTCGAGTCTGTGTTCGCTTATGAGAGAATTTACCGATTTGTTCTTTAGAACTTGGGGAACGAACGAAAAACGCAGCATGAGAGTGGGAGTGCGCGCGAACACCACATTTGCCGTAGGTAAAGGCACATTTCGCGATAATCAAATGGGTCGACTTACTTTCTTGAAACAGTAGATCATTGGGTGACTAGCCAAGCTGCACCTTTTTCGCGTCACTCCGGTGAGCTATCACGGCGCTACACCTGCTGCGCCCACTGCGACGTCATCCACTTGAGCTCCCTTATTGGTCAAGCAAAATGGGCGGCGTCGCAGTGGGCTCGAGCAGGTGTAGGGCAGTGATAGCGCACCGGGGCGAGCCAAAAAAAGTGCAGCCAGACTCGTTTTAATTACGAATAATATTTGGACAGCTGTCGGTAGGGAAAGGGTAATTCAAATTTTCGCGGTCAAAGTTGGTTCGCTTCCTACTCTACGTCCCTGATCATGACCATGACCGTCTCTGTTCCAAAAACCCTCGCGGCCCTGCCTCTTCGTACACTCCACCTAGTCGGATGTTCTTTTGAAGAGGCTATATCTCAGCCGGATTCTCGTTTTTTTTCGCGTGAAACTTTGTTTGTGGCCCGTAGTATGCAAAAACATCATAAATACATGGGTAACAAAAGAATGCAAGATTATCCCTTCAAACGCTTTTGAATTTGACAGGTAATAAGTGACAAAGAGATGCGACCGAGCCAGCACCGCACGCAGCCGTCACAGGTCATCACGCAACAGATTTTCGAGGAACGAAAAAGCGTGGCAACCAGAGGGTGTAACAAAAGACAACTTCGCGAGGCGATCCTTTGATTTATTGACAGAACATAACCATGTGAAAGCTTGAACACCTTTCCGACAGAGAATGGGAGAAGGAGACATCACAGCAGCCTTGTTCATGATGTGCTGTCAATTTGGGTTCCTCTAAAAAGGTGATAAATGCATAAAATACATAAAATGTATGCATAAAACAGGTCAAAAAGCTATGAGGAACTTAAAGGAATCGTGCACGGAAAAGTTGGTGTTTATGTTACTCATATATTTATGTTGTACACGGCATTGTTTGTCGTACATGCGGCATGCAAATTTTCACGCAAAAAAGTGAGAATGCGGCCGAGATACAGTCCTCTAAATGGTGGGGGCCTCAGAGTTAATGCTCGCCCCTTCGTCCGACGCTGTAGGAGACGAAGAGTGGGACTGTCTACATAACTTTCTGTTCCCACTATGCGTTCCCACTATCCGACCGCGGCGGACGACGGGGCGGGCATACATCTGAAGCCCCGCCTACCACTTTGAGGAGCTGTATCCTAGCCGGATTGTTACTTTTCGCGTGAAACTTTGCATGCGGCCCTTATAAGGCAAGTAGAACATAAATATACAGTAGCGCTCAAAAGTCTTCGGCCAAGCACTTTTTTGACATAACTTTTTTTCTACTCGTCAAAATTTGACAAAATTTTAGTGTGTGGTGCCTGAACCGATTGTCAACATTTCCTTCTACTTGAGTGCCGCTTGACTCTTTTCATGGTTTTTTTACAAGAATTTACAACAAAACCACCGAAAAAAGAAAAGGCTTGGTCTTGAAAAACGGCTTTCTTTACAAAAATAAAACGAGCAAGCCTCAGAGAACATCAGTATTTTGTAGAAAGACCACGACTCCTGATGACAGCGGCACAGCGGGACGGTATAGGGATGGCACTCCAAAAACATAACATTGCATTTAACCATGTAACCTACACCGTTGAGCGCCAAAATAGTATATTTAGTATGCAGTGTCTCCAAGTACAACATACTAAAAGTTCTCTTAAATCGGTCCAGTCGCAAAAAGTTACAAGTGAAAAACCCAAGTGGACAACCATTTGGCCGAATACTGTATGTATAACTGAGTAACCCATTTTTCCGTGCACGATCCCTTCATTTAGCGACATTTGTCCTGTTTTCTTTCGAAATCAACCTGTCCGCCTCCACGAATAGATCCTCCAAAGAATTTCACCACAACGGCCCTGTCCTTCAAGAATTCGTCAACCTTTATTAACCGTGGAGTCAGCCTATGTTGTATGTTTTTCACAGCCGAACATGGTCTGAGTCACAGAACCAATGGTAAATTTCAAAGGCGTGCACCAAAATCTACTGGAGAGTCGTACATGAAGTGCAGTTCTTGTCATTTTGCTTAGTCTCCTCTTCGAGGCCTAAACCTGCAATCCTCAATCCTGATTTCCGGGAATTTAACCTTCAGCACAAAGGCAAATAGGTCGTACTTCAGGGAAGGGGGCACTTCGGTAGCACTTAGCCCACACTAAAGAGTGGAAGTCAGCCCAGTCGTAAATGGAAAGTAGGAATTCAAGCCGGTATACGATCACCTGGGTAATCGTAACTGCAGAGCCAGCAGCGGTCCCACGCTTGATGGTAAACGGGACGTGTCGTAAGCTGACCCAGTTATGTAAGAAAATATGATTGAACCTGAGTGGTCAACACAACAATTACAGTAACAAAATAGTTAGTTATTCTATGCAATTGGTAATAGTTACTAACTGTAGAGCTTATGTAGATTGAAAGGGAGCTGTATTTGGGTCCCCTTTGAGGGGGAGGGTCGTACTGAAGCGGCCATTTTCCTCGACGCCTGGGTGTGCCTTGACGATCATGGACCACCAGCGACAACTTTATGTTAGCGTTTTGTTGATTAGCGAAGGTTTATTCCGTGGAAGGTATTTTGAAATACTTCTCAGCTCCCAGTTTCACTAAAAAGTATTTGAACTTGCTCACATGTTCAATTTATAGAGTGAAATCTTTGGCCTGGCCTGAGGTGGCCGCGTAGTGCGAGAAATCATCGGAAGTTGACACCTCGAAATCGCTTCCTCATAGCGGTGATGTCAATGCCTGGCACAGCCATGGATCAGCGACTAAACAACAGAGGTGTCGTTCCCAAGAGTGCCCCACAAATCACGTTCGCCAAGCCGTTATTACGTTCGGCAAAAAAATCGCATGGAGGTGTGTTTGAAGATGGGGGAAGGGGGGTCACCGAGTGATAGAGAACAAAGAGGCAACCTGCCGAAATAAGCTGCACATAGATGGAGATGTACTGCTCAAAAAAGTGAGCCAGCAGTACGCCTCCCCTCAGCAACCATTCGAACCCCTACCACTGCTTTCGAGAATCGTATAGAGATCTATTTCAATGAAACTTATGGCTCTTACGTGCTCCATCACAGCTAGAGCCCACAAGGATCGCATAAACTGCGTTCAACTTTTACTAAAAACGCCCGAAGCGTTTTCAGTCATACTCACGCTATGGTTGGCATAGTTCGAACTCACAACCTCCCCCCCCCTCACTTGTCCATGTTGGTTGCTCTGCACCCTTTTCAGTGGATGGATTACTCGCCCTAGAGTTTACCCCTGCACCCCCTTCAACCCCTACGCTTGGGCTTAGACCAAATCAATAATCGTGGATATGGATCTTACAAGGAAGACTCATCAGGTCATGGTGAGCTTTTTCAAAACGGTTTTTTGCATTTTATAGAGTCACATACATGAAGCAAAAAACCGGTCTCAAATTCGGCTAAATGGTTTTGGGGGGCCCAGAAAATGAGTGACAAAAGTTGCTCAGAAAGAAACAATTCTGACCAGTTTGCTGCAATGCTTTCCACCTGCGGCGTTCAGGGTATGCATATCAGGAGACTGTCTTCAAATCTACGCCGTATGTGCTAGCTACCGTATGAGCTAAGGGTACCGTATGTGTTTGGGTCCTGAAGCGATTAAGATATTGTGCAACTTATTTAGGTGAAAGACAGGAGATCGCTCTAGGACTCAACTAAGTACAGCGCCCCTGAAACACATGCATCGCGCCGCACACCGCAGGGCGGGATTCGACCCAACCTTTGTCCTTCGTCAATCTGCTCTGTCGCTTTTTGGTTGCAAAAAATACCTCAGTAGCAATGGCTTAGCTTGCAGCTGTCATGTAATGTTCAAGGGGTCGAAATTGGAGAGCAATCATGCACAATTGGTCGATCGTAGAACAATGGAAGGACCGGCGTGCGATTCGAAATCCTACCTCCAGAAGTACTTCGAGCCACCACTTCTTGCATTCCTCCACATCCTTACCACAAGCTCAAAAGCATTCAAATTCCATGTGAAAGCCACTTGATTGAAACGAATGTGCTCAACAAGCTGGTTAAAGAAATCGTCCACAGAAAAATTAGTTTCTTTGTTACTTACTTACTTAGGTTACTTAGGCGACCCGTCCTTCAGCACGGCGGTTGGCCTTGCGCGGGTCCCAACTTCTCTTCCACATTGAACGGTCCTTCGCAATCGTCGTCCAGTGCACGACAGTCTTAAACGAAACGGGATCTCGGACGTTGTTTCGGAAAGCAAGCGAATCGGACCATCTCGTGGGCGGACGACCAGGTGGACGTTTGTGGTGACGAGGGTACCACAACATAGTTGTTGTGCTCCATCGGCCGTCGTCTCGCCTCATCAGATGTCCGGCAAACCTGTGTTTCGCCTCGTCGCAGTGTTGAACCACATCTCGTACTTTAGATCTCAGCCTCACGTCGGCGTTATGAAGGCCGAGTTCGCGCTGACGTGAAAGAGTAAGTCCGACAAGCCGACGCTCTAGAGAAGCCTGGAGTGTTCTGAGTTCGTCTTCGTTGGATTTCGTAAGCGCCCACGTTTCGCATCCGTAGCACATGGCTGGTAGGACTACCGAGTCAAATAGCTCAGCCTTGAGCCTCGTGTCCTTCGTGACTTCAATGACGGTTTTGATGGAGTTGAACGCTGACCAGGCTGCTTTCCGACGCCTTGCTAGCTCCGGTTTCAGATCGTTCTTCATGTTCAGTAGACGCCCTAGATAGACGTATTCGCTGACGTCCTCGACCAGATCTCCGTTCAGAATCACAGGAGTCTGCCTTGCGTAGACGTTCCTCATGACCTTCGTCTTGGACTTGTTGATCACAAGGCCTGCCTTCGAGCCTTCAGCATCCAAACTGCAGAGCATCGCGTTGGCCTCCTCACACATGGGCTCGCACATGGGTTCTACCGTGTCGAGGTGTGCGAGCTTGTAGCGGAGGCTGGAATACCCTTCTGGGTAGGGTTCGGCCAAGCCCCATACTGACCTTCGCGACTAAAGAACCCAAAGCGCCCAAGCTCATGGTAGGACGGCCACTTCCTTGAGTAACAGGAACGCCCCGGCAAGGCTATCCTGTGGGACGAAAATAGCTGCAACCACTTCTCAACATCGCCTTAGTCCCCTGCAGGCTGTCCCTGCCCAGTCCGGTAGCGCTGGATATGCACACAGCCAAAGGCGAAGAAATCTCAGGGCCATAGGCTACCATAGGAAACGGACCAGAGCGAGCCATCTGATTGCTTGCACATACAACTGTCGCAGCATCAGTTCGGCCGCTCAGCTCTCGGCACTCATCGATGAAACAAAACGGATCAAGTTCGATGTTATCGGATTGAGCGAAACGAAAAGGAAAGAACCGCTCTCTTGCACGTGGAATGATGGGACAGGAGTGTTTCTTGGACCGCGGAAGGCTAATTCAACATCCGGTGGCGTGGGTTTTGTCGTAGCACCTCACTTCCTCAATAGCGTCATTAGTGTTACGTTCCACGGCCATCGTTTCGCAGTGCTGACCGCCTCACTCTCCAAGGAGAAGACTGTTTCGATCATTCAGATCTATGCCCCTACGGCAGACAAGGACGAGGAAGAGCATAACGACTTTTACGACCAGCTAACCGACCTCGTGCATACTCAAAGAAGCCACTACGTCGTAGTAAGCGGTGATTTCAATGCACGAATAGGCGCCTGCAAACCTGGAGAAGTTTTCGTCGGACCGCACTCGGCTGAGACGCGAAACGAAGCAGGAGAAAGGCTGGCGAGTTTCTGCGAAGTCCACCATCTTTTTCATGGAAACAGCCAGTTTGTCAAACCCACGGCTAAAAGATGGACATATCTTTCTCCTAATGCGGAACATCATCACGAGCTCGACCATATTCTGTGCAACCGACGGGCCATAACGGATGTCTCTGTGGTCCCTTCTTTCAACACAGGAAGCGACCATCGGCTCTTGCGAGCTCGCTTGCATTTCGAGCGTGGGCAGACGCGCATGCGGCGAGTCTTATCAAGGCAACCACGTCGAAGTGAAGTAGATGCGGAGGCAGTCAGCAGGATGATGACGAAGGAGCAATTCGAGGTGCTTGCTGACCTCAATCAGGACTACGATTCAGTCGTAAGCACTATTTCAGGCATAGTGCGCGAATGCCGCAAATTGGCTCCCAGTCATGCCTCACGCCGCATTTCTGAAGCTACGCGGACCTTGCTTGAAAAACGCAGGCAGATGGATCCAGTGAATGACCACCTGGAGTACACCGCCCTCAGTCGTCTTTGCAGGAAACGAGTTGCTGAAGATCATGCCCGTTATGCTAGAAACCGCCTGCTCGGTGCAGCTGAGGGAAAACGCAGTCTCAAGAAGGAAAGAAGAGGATTAGCGGAGTATCGTCTGGCGATCCCATGTCTGAAAACACCGGATGGGACCCGCAGCTCGTCCAGGCCAGAAATGGAGCGCATTATGGCAAACTTCTTCTCTGAACTTTTCAAGTCAAACGCGGACTCCACAGTAGTGCTGAGCGCTGGAGAAGATGTGTTGCCCTTCTTGCCGTCGGAGGTGCGCCATGTTGTCGAGCAAATGCCCCAAGGAAAGTCTCCCGGAAGCGACGGCATCACCGCGGAGGTGCTTCGTTCATGCGGAGAACCTCTGTATCGCGCCCTCGCTGAAAGATTCACTCGATATGTAAGAGAATGTCAAGTGCCAGATGCCTGGAAGAAATCAGTGACGATCTTGCTATTCAAAAAAGGGGACAGGGAAGATCTATCGAACTACCGTCCCATAACCCTTCTGCCGGTGCTGTACAAAGTTTCCACACGTTGCGTCCTTGCACGCATAAGAAGAGCACTTGATGAAGCGCAACCGGTAGAACAAGCAGGATTCCGTCGCACGTACAGCACACTGGACCATATCGCCACTTGCTGTCGGTTGATCGAAGTAGCCCGGGAACATCACATGCCGCTGGTGCTTACTTTTATAGACTACAAGAAGGCGTTCGATTCGGTGGAACCCTCGAAAGTGTGGGAAGCGCTGGAAGAGCAAGGCGTGGAGAGGCGCTACGTGAATGTGCTGAGCAAGTGCTACACAGATTGCATGACGGTGTTACGGCCTTATCATAAAGACATCGTGGTAGCAGTGGAGAAAGGAGTTCGGCAGGGAGACCCCATATCTCCAAACCTTTTCTCTGCCTGCCTCGAATCCACGATTCGTCGCTGCGACTGGTGCCAATATGGAGTTAACATCGACGGAAAGCGCCTGAACCATCTGCGATTTGCGGACGACGTCGTGCTGATTACCAGTTCACCTGAGGAGGCCAACGCGATGCTCTGCAGTTTCTTTGTTACCCATATATTTATGTTGTATTTGCCGAATGTGGGCCGCATGCAAAGCTCCACGCGAAAAAGTGAGAATTCGGCTAAGATACAGTTCCCCGAATTCTTGGCCGGATGGGCGGTGCCTCCGAGTAAAAGCTCTGTCCCGCCGTCATCCGCGGTTGGGAACGGAGAATGGGACTATTTACGTAACTTTCCCTTTTTACAATGCCTCTCCGGCCCGGCGGACGATGGGGTGGGCGTTTCTCAGAAGTCCCGCCCACCCGGCCAATACTTTGTGGTGCTGTATCTTAGCTGAATTCACATTTTTTTTGCGTGAAACTTTGCATGTGGCCCACATCAAGCAATTACATCAGAAATATATGGATAACTAAGAACTCAATTTTCCGTGGAGGATTCCTTTAAATGAGTACACAACTCATCACTGTAACCCTGCCTGTTAAACCCACCGGGTAGGGTAGAGAGAAAAAAGAAACGGGAAGAAATGTTCGTCTTGAAACGAATGTTTGAGGTCATAAAGGGTAAACGGTAGCGAAAACTTAGCTTGAAAAGCACGGCGTTGTGGTCTACATTCGCATATCTCCGAACTGCAACAACACCTTTACGAGTTGCTCGCTGAAGAAGATGTCAATAGTTGTCTTGTAGGGTGTATCTCATTCATTTATGATGATGGAAACAAGCCATACAACTAACAGCAATGAACAAGTGAAATAATGAAAGGAAAAAAGAGCAAAAGAGTAAGAAAAAAATATGTTTGTGATTAAGAAATCCAATAATCACACCCAACTTCTTGGCCGGTGTCGTGTGTGCATTAGAGGCAACTAAACGAACTGCTTTACCGTAGACCAAAATTACTGTAGACCAAAACTGATCCCTTGCAGTGTCTCTAAAGGAATGGACGAACGAAAAGTGCGCGATTGTTCATGTGAGTGCGCCCACACTTATCGCTCCGTCTTGAAAAAATATACAAAAAATAAAGGGAGAAAGATCAACTGGAAGTCAAAACCGATCAATCACCATTCAGGAATAATAGCTGCATCCCACGATTTTGGCGAAGCATGGCACTGCATATTCGTTCACCTACAAATACGATGAAGAACGAAATTAGCGCAGCAGCTAGAGCCCCCGATAGCTGTATTGATCATGGGATCTGATTCCGTCGGAGCAAAGCAACCCTTACTCATTCGAAATCGGATAACCGGTGTTCAATCGTACGTCAGGTTACCAGACACCGACTTATATGTCGCCTCCAAATATAACGAGCTAAGCGGCAGTATGTGCTTTTCTCCTGTACTGAAAATAATTCCGATATTTTTTTATGTTGGACCATAAAACGAATGATTTATGGTATCAACACATGAGAAGCATGATGCAAGAAGAGCGATGAGCTCCATCGATCTCGCTGAACAACCTTATGTCTGCTTCTCTACCCCGTTATTACCGCCGAACACCTAAAAACCCCTGCGGCGCCAAATTACGGGTGTCTTCCGGCCATTCTTCGTCTCAGGGAATCAAACCGAAAAGGGGGAGAGTTCAAAACGTTGTCAGTTTCGATAACTACGATTTACAACGTTTCGATAACTACGAACAACGGGGGGGGGGGAGTATTATCAACAATGTGTAGCTAACATTCATAAAAAAGAAATGTAAAATAAGAGTGGACTGGATTGCCAGAAGAATAACCGGATTGTCCTGTAAATAAATGAAGTAAAATTAAAGCCCAATAAAATTCGAAAATGCCAAATCAACTCTATGAGCTCAAAAAGGAAATATAATAATCTACAATCAGCTACTTATTAAGTTACTAAGAAGGTATGAATATAGAGAAAGAGGAAACCAAAAAGCTCTTCTAAGAATCACCCTATTTCAAAGTACCTACAACCAGTTTTTCAATGGCCTTTATATTGCTGGTCATACTTATAGCAATGAGCCTATTTTTATACAGACACTTGACAATATTAGCAATTACAAATTCGTCTTTCTATCCATTCGGTTGCAATATTTTTTTATTTCTGTATACTTTTGTGAATGAAACTACTATAAACCGTACATGTATGTGCAATCTTAAGCTTACTGTATAACCGAGCCTTTATTAATAGCAGATGTATTGTTGCAAGTATGTTGAGTTACGAAAAGTTTCGGTCTGGGATGGGCCTCGTACCGGCACTCCATGCTTTGCGGTCATATGTGCTAATCCATTACACTATCGAAACCCCTTTCACCTCAACTCAGCTTCTGAATGACATATTGTCAGCATTCACCCACATAACTTGTTGACCATAACTCATACTTGTAACATCTTTCGCATCACGCGCTGCAGTGAAAATCAGCAGCTATCTAGAAATAAAAATATCAAAATCAAGTCTGGGGAATTTGATAACAATCAAATTCGAAGTCATCAGTTTATTGAAGGATTCAGTGATTAGTTTAATATCAACAAGGTTAGTGGATAAATGTAAATTACAGCAGCTACTAGTTCACCTTGTCTTTTTTGAACATTATGTTTCAATTGCTCACAAATATCTTTTTCATCTTGATTAGGTATCACCCTTCAGCCAAGTATCACCATGTGAGAAAAACCTCCTTCCTCAATTGTTTATCGGGTCACTTCCTAAATCTCCAAAAGCTAACTTTTACTGATTCTAATACCCTCCTATTTGAACACGTGTAAAGAAGAGGAAAATTTAGCAAAATTTTACTTTCAAATCACCTGACCCTGATCTTGTCGCTAGCTACTCTAGCTTAGATAAAATCTCACAAAAAATCGATAAAAATGAGAAGTGTGTTTTGGGAAACCGTAAAGCAATGGCTATAGTTAGAGGCGTGATTATATGGGAACGGGTGGCACCGAGTAACACGAACATGGACCAAGAATTAATAATGCGTTTAATCACTGAAAAACAAGTCAGTCCTTGCTTACCACCTAATTCTGCGAAATGACGTAAACGCAAAGTGATATGACTAGCGGAGCTTTTCGGACATTCAGGTGAAATTATCTAAAGAAGCGCGTAAAGGCGCATTTCGCAGGAAATGAATTTCAGTAACGGAACAACATTTCTGCTCCTTATTAGTGACCAAGAGATCAATATCAAAATGAGAAATGAGGGGCTACATATTGTCGGTGTCGCAGGTGAAGGTGGGTGATCGTCCGGGAGGGGGTGGGGACATTGCAGAATGTTGACCAGCAACTTGACTAACGTATTGTTGATAACGTACCGTAGACACCGTATTTCTGTTCATATGGGTGTATGGTCCTGTAAATCCATTATTACATACTGCTCAACATTCATGTGAAGGCATGCTACTTTTGAAATTCCAAAAATCCCCTCCCCCTCCATTTTCCTTCCAATTCCTGTGGCATCTGAAGATGTAGTACTAGCACAGGGGAACAATTGGAAAAATTACAATAAATAATTTCAGTAATCGCGATGTAAATCAGGGCAACTAAGCGAATAGGAGACAGAATGTTCTGAGGACGTAAAGGAAGAGTTCGAGGAAAACAGTGTTATTTCCATTGGAATTCAGGATAGGCAAGAACTAGAAGCTATCGATCAATTGTGTCAGGTTTCACATGTCCATCGGACGGACAACTGTCACTGATGAGCCGTCAAGGATTCGATTTCATCAAGGACGTTTCAACTTCTAAAAAACGTTTGCCGCATCGATGTGAAGGTCAATGTCTGACCGCGACTCGAAATCACGGACAACTCATTCTCGATGATTTATGTGACATACATATATGAACACGCAATAATCATGCGAACCACAGCCAAGGTGAATTTTGGATACCGGGCAAACCAGTGTTAGTCATCTTTAGTTTACTTCGGGTAAGTCATAGGGTATTCGACTTGGTAAAGGAGACAGCCAACTTTTTATCTGGTAGTTTATACCCTCTAATCTGCCTCATGTCAATTGTAGTCGCTTGTTAGACAGACCAAAAACCGCGATTTTTATTCCCAGTAAATTTAGTTTTACAGACAGGTGAATTCCTATGGCGGTTCATCTCTGTCTCTGCGATGCGAACGATTAGGTTATTGAGCTGCCGTCCGGAAGCAGGACTTCTCCGTTCGCAGCTTGTAAACAATTTAGATGCCTACGAAAACATTTCCCGCGGCGGTTAGTGGGACATAGATAGCTGAGGGAGCGGAATAAAGAATGCCGAGAGATTTACTGATCCCACAGATTGGATCCGTCTAGACTAGGCGTTACGGAGTTACTCGATGATGCGAACTACTTATTCTTTATCTCCTTGTCGATGAGGGCTTAAATGATTTGAACATGGCGTTAGGGGCAATTTTGGCAGATTGTGGAATATGAAAGTTGAGATAATTAGTGGGGTGACAGTAGAGAAAGAACAGAATATAACGATCAAAAATCCGAATAGAGGGCCCGAAACCCACTTTCATTTTGCCCCCTCCGCATCACTAACCGGTGGGAGTATATAGATGCGGGGAAGAGGAGAATTGCCTCCCTTTCAGCAACTCGATTTCGATGAGTTGCAGTTCGAAACGATGCGCGGAAGATCGCAGTAGACTCCAAGGCGCGCTTTTTCAATGGAGTTTTGCCACAGATCAACTTCTGGGGACTGAAATGTTCGTTTACAGAAAAAATCTTTGCCCAGTTCTCATTTCCTCCTTACCCCTGGTGGTGCTATGAGTCAACGGCTGACTCAGCCTGGGCCAAAGCTTAGTGGTGGGGCTCCCCAGATGTGAGCCATTTAGAAAGGCCATACTAGACAAAAAAATTATTGCCCTTTGCGCGCGAATTCCAACTCGAGTTTAAGAAGACCGTAAGCTGTTCGACAGTCATGCTAGCCCCCTGAAACCTCACCTCAACCAGTCGCTTTCATCTTTTCAGTTACCTTGAAACTTCACTGCTTGACGTGTGGGGTAAAAACGCATCCAATTCAATCACATTTCCACAGGAAGGTCATGTGTGTGGCGCACGCCACTGAAGATGAAGAGTTGGACGCTGATCTATTCGTTCACTTTCGTCGCATATAGCTGCAAAATAATAAAAAGCTGCTCTTTGCATCGAAGATAGCAATCAGCGATCCACGTGTGCGTAGAACTAGATGTATATCAATGTGACTAATGAGAGGAGGGCAATTGCGTCAGCTCTTTTGAAGAACATTCCAGGATTACTCATACGTAAATATGGATAATCGCGCTCAGAAATGAAACTAGTGTTACTAAGTGGCCTTTCATAATGGAAAAAAGAACGAAGAATGCTTAATTCATTCAAAATTATTAACCCGAATTGATCCTCTTGCCCTTCTCTTCAATGCCTTTAATTTCGCCCTTAGTGCAATTTGTGCCATAGTGGAACTTGTGATGAAAAAGGTAAGCGCCTAGGGGAATCAAGATGAAGGAACAAAGATTCGGAAGATATTTCAAATCAAAAAAAAAGTGTACAGGTTGGACATGGTGTACTCACTTCACACTTCATTATATGCTTGAAGAATGTGCATGCAAATAAAAGGGACAGCCTCTGTTAACTGGAATCCGACGAAATCGTTACAGTTAGGTTGCATTGGCCCTCAGGTAAGGATTTCGCACCGCGTGGGCGGTGTGCGATGCGATGCCCGCGATGTACAGTTGGAGCAATTTCTACGGACGATACCGTAGAGACGGATGGTCCCATTCGACGCGGTTAGCACCGCAGCCCCACTTGTCTTGCTGGTTGAGGGAATAATCTCCTATAAGGTTTATCGTGTGATATTGGCCCACTTAGTCCCACGCGGAAGAATGGGGCAAGTAGCCTTTTGTCGAACTTTCGCGCAGCGGATTTCTTCGCGTTTGATTGCACTGGGTACACCCCCTTTGAAGTTCACTGAGTACACTCCCTTTGAAGTTTTACGCTTGAATTGATTACCAGTTGGGCGGGCGCACACTATTGCGCGCGTCACACATGGAAGCATGCAAATTGGGCTTGATCGCACCAATCGATCAGTATCATCATTCCAACGGTTCCCAGAAACAGGGAATTGGCAAAAACGGGAGAAGAAAACAAAATCCCTTCTGTCAATCTCGTCCTTCCGCATCAGTCGATATCGATCGAGCACATTTTGCATGCTTCCATGTGTGACGCGCCAGTAGTGTGCGCCAGCCCAACTGGTACGTAAAATTTTGGAACCCATATTCGCTGCAACGCGAGATACGAATTTTCCGCCATTTGCCTTTCAAGGCTCCTTATCAGCCCTTATCGATTGCTATCACTTCCGGGCCGTCATCGAATTTCCGGTCAAACACACACACGGAATCACACACACACCAACAGACACACTTAGCCGATTATATATAGTAGGATTTCTTGATTAGAATCATTTATTGTTGTCATGTAATGCTATAGTTTTCATGTAGTGTTACTGTTTCGTTTACTTGTCATGTTGCCATTTTGTCTTGTTTGGGTACAAGAATTATTGTTTTCGGATAATGATGAGATAAATAGCTATTTGATCAAAAGATCTTTGTGCTACCAGCCCCTCACGTCCTGAATGGGATTCCAACCGACCGCGGCAAGTCGTGGTGGTGGCACCGCCAGTGCGACATCGCAAAGCGAAAATTCGACATAAGGCTACACACCTGGAAGAAGTGGTTCGCAACAGCTTCGATCACACCAGGCCTGGCAGCAGATAGTGGGCTGAGAGAGGTGCAGAAGTGATGTAATAATGTATCGCTCCATAGATACTTTCCGCTTCGAATTATCTTCATTGCCTTCATCTCGTTCGACTACAACGTTTCCGCTCACACACATTTTTTGGTCTTTACCAGGAGGACGATGCGGACATGCTCAAAGCACATCTAGAAATGGCCGTCAGGGAGAGGCCACCGTGGTCCATAGAAGAAGACTATAAAAAAAGGAACTGGGACACAATCCGAGAAGACGCCCTGTACGTAAAATCCTCTTCCGTCATTAAGGTAGCCTTAACTGCCTTACTAGCATTCTCCTGCTTCCTTCGATTTAGCGAGGACTGACTCTTCCAATTCGCGGATTTTTCGCATCAAGGAAAGGGAGTTTGGTAAACAAGGATTGAAAGATCCAAGACTGACCAAAGGGGACGGGGATTCACCATAGAAGTCAAATGTGATTGAAATGAAGCCCTTTTGAGTTAGTTTTCTCGCCGACTCACAAAATCTCCTGTTTCATAAGTTCCTTTTGAAGGATACTTCGGGTCTTTCCGTCCAGATCCATGTTCCCAAAGGTCTTGAAAGAATCGTCTTGTTGGCGGGCTCCAACACAGAAATTTGGCTTCCCATTGCTTCATGTGAAAAGCGGCTATGCTTGTTCCTAGGCAGTGACTTGATCCCAGCCAAACAATGCTACCCGGTAGATGGAAATTCTTTGAAGATTTCGTAGCCAATGGGACTCATCAGACGGGGAATGACACAATCCGAGAAGACGCCCTGTACGTAAAATCCTCTTCCGTCATTAAGGTAGCCACAACTGCCTTACTAGCATTCCCCGTCTGATGTGTCCCATTGACTCGTTCTTACATGTTTCAGCGGGAATACCACATGAACAGGATGATAATCTTCGCAAGCAAAAAGTGACCAATTTCGTCGATGACTAATAGAGACACAGCCAAGCCGAAGCTGAAATTATATTAGTCACTAACTGTACGGGAATACATACTAGACGACTTGGCATGTGACAGGGAACACCTGTTCCGCATGAACAGCGTGTGGTCATAAGCCTGTCTGCGACAAAAATCAACAACTAAAGGGTCCTTTCCATGTTTTCCAGAAGTTTCATTCCATGCTTGCTCCTTGGCGCCGCACCGCAAGGGGAGAAATGTAGGGTAGTAGAACTGGGTGCTATGAAGAGATAATCTTTGATGAAGCTTGAGTAGTAAACCGCGCCTTTGGAGTCTTCATTGCGATGCCATAACGCTTCACTTGCGCTACGGCGTTTCACCGGCCGTATACAAATATGGCAGGAGACGCTGGCGACTGGCTGGCATAGCCACTCGTCGTCTGCACTTCCCCCTTAACGGCTAATGGCAACAGGGGCGGAAGAGAAAGAGTGAGAAGGAAGCTCTACTTCCCCTGTTTTTGACCGTTCCGTCCACTCCTCCCTCTGCTACCCTGTTAGCGCCCCAACTTCCATTGAATATTCCACAACCGGCTAAAGTTACGCCTTCCGGTGCCTTTATGACTAAAAATAAGGCCGAGCCTCAAAGAAAAAAATGTGCAGTGTTAAAATCTTGAGAAAATTAGTAGAACCTGAGATAATCTTCATGCCCCAGCTTTTATCCTGGCAAGATACTCCACTGGCGTATGGTCCTTGCAAGGACTTATTAGAATCACTCAGCTTTACACAATCCTGCTAACGGCCATGGAGCATGCATTTTTGAAGCTTATCTGCTATTTCAAAACTAGTATTTATTAAGGCAAGTTCCAATAAGAACATTATCTCACAGTAACGGAGTTGAACATAAGTCCGACAAACTCGAGATCGAAACTGATCTTAAACTCAACCAAAACTAAACACGAAAGTAAGTCATGGAATCGCGGTAACGCAACGACCTGAGCTTGCTAGGCCCACTGATATCAACAAGTACAGCTTAACAAGAAAAAAAAAATGGTTGTTAGTAAGAAGTACGGAAATTGTGAGGAGTCACCAGACAGATGAACTACTTCGATGCCGCTTCGATTTCATCAAGAACTTTAGTGGCTTCCTTCGTTGACGGAAAACGTATCACATATGTGCTTATTTCCTTTTCACTCGCCGGACATAGTAACTAGAAAAGAGTAGTTAAAAACCGGAAAACCCATCGGATCATAACATCCAAAATCAGAAAGCACTTCACAATTGCCGTGACACTGCTCATACATATTTAGCGAGAAGCAAAAAGCCTGGCAAAAACTTCTTCTGCTCGCTGGTCTTGCATGTAACAACTGTAATGAACTATGTATAGTTTCTAGACACTATCCTTACTACCATGTTCTACACTGCTATCACCCGGGTGTGTACCCTTATGTCAGGATTTTCGCACCGCGGCATGTCGCAAGCGAAGCTCCGGACGAGCTAAAGGCGCCATGTCGCTGGGTCCCGAAGTGGTTACAAGTCAACTGCGTATCGCACCCTTAGTATTGCTGTGTAATCGTTTTATGACCCAACTACCGCGACGCGCATAGCTCGCACACACTGCGCCGCTCGTAGTCGTACGAAAATCTTGACATAACGGTAGTTCAAGTTCAAATCCGTACTCATGCAGCAAACGTCCCAAGGGAGTTGAATATTACAGGCGAAATTCCACGTAAACCCAGCCCAATCTAAAACCAGACAACGTTCCTCGGGGCAGGGGAAAGGCGCTTCCTGTACGCCAACAGGCTTTCCCCCTTCGTGGTAACTTCAAGCCCGGTTATCATTCGTACACTGCGACCCCTTCACGACGGGGCTTAGGTCACAGAGATAACACTAAGGCCAGGGGGACTTTCCAAATGTTCCTTACTCGTAGGAGCGGTATGCATTGCGGTAGCTTCTTTCAATGAAGTTCGAAGAATGTCTAATTGAATTCTAATTTGGGGCTTCCTAAAACCTAAGTGGGGAAGAAGGAAAGCGAAAAAGCAGATAAATAAGGACATCTGTAACTGTACTGCTACAGCCCAGACCTACACCAGTCTCACCAACATTTCATTAGTAACTGGAGGCCTTGTGAGGGGTAGCGTCTACTTGTGCAAATTCAACATTTCTTACCCTGATTTTTTCTCCTTTCTCGTCTGCCTTCACGGCCTTCATCGTCTTGTTCATGAGAGCATTGACCCATACAGTTCCTAGACATTAACCGATAACAGTAAACAAATAAAAAGCGAACAAACAATTACAGCCATGCTCATGACTATTTGTAAGGAGGCAATTATACCCTGCGAACTCACAGTCCAATTGGAATAAAGTCAGATACGCATAGACCAGATTTTGTGATTCTGCGAGCCATACAATCGCAAAATCGAAAACCGCGCATGAAGTGTGCGAGGCATTCGGTATATGATACATACCACAAAATCGAAAAATTGAAAACTCAATGTGGGTGACATCGATCGCGGTGCGGTAAATGTGAGTTCCGTGATTCTACTGCATTGCAGTTTCGCAAGGTACAATATCGCTCCAAAACTTGAGGGAACGGCGGAGAAATAGACCGACTTGTCTTCTTTTTTGATAGTTGCGAGGATCCTGGACGGTTCCACAACTCAACCATTATGAAGAACCACAAACCTATTGCTGTTGCTGCCCTGACTAGAACAGACTTTTTTCCGTCAACTTCCTTCAAGTGCAGCATTCCCACACCCAACTTGGTGTATTGCTTTTCAACGAGTTTGAATACGGAGCACCTTAAATGACAAGCTTTAGGTGATAAAATGATTAGTCATTCTCAAACCACAAAACTACTACTCGCTTACTTAGACGAGAAGGTTGCACCAGGTTCCTCAAACTCGACCGCTTCAACCTTGGGTGGGACATACTCCTCTTCATCTGGAAGAGAGCCTGTATAAGTAATCATCGACCTTGCATTTAAAAGCTTTTGTAAAAAAAATAATGGAGTAATATTCAATATAGGATTTTAGTAGGAATGCAGCATTCTCAACGCTCGTCAATCCCGTCACAACTTCTTTTTTATGACAGTAAAAAGCAAGGCTATCCACATGATAAACTGTCAACGTCGGGAACTCAATACAGGGTACTGAGCGTGCAGTGCAGGAGATGCTGCCAAATGAACGCAGCGCTGATTGGATTCACCAACAAATCAGAGCCATACTTCAAGGCAATTGAACGTGTGATAACTGATATTGAGAAACTTTCTCGACTGAAAACAATTGACATGAACAATGATCAGCCGAACTAATGGTTCTACCACCCCGCATTACTAGCAACAGTCGCGTTTGAGCTTTCACCAGAAAGTTGAACTCTCATAAGAGGCTTACTTACCGTCTCCTTTTTGACCTTCACTGCTCGACTTTGGTAATGAACCGAAAGAAAACTGTAGCCCTCCTGATGGTGCTGAATTTGTAGAGGTACTTCCAAATGACGGGAACGATAGAGTAGGCCTAAATGAAAAATCGCTGCGATCATCGACTCAACAATGTAAACGACATGGCAGGATTATTAGACCCGACATTAAAAAGAATCCTCTGAGTGGTCATAAATCACAGAGCCAACCTGCATTCTGACACACGGGAGCCGGTAATTTTGGCCGATTCAGAAATATGGAGGTTGAGGCTCCAGATAGCGCAACAGAAGAGAAAGATCTGCATAAAACGGCCGAAAATGCAAGAAATGGAAGCTCACTTCTCTTTCATCCTTTTCGCCCTCACTGCTTCATTAGCCACTGAGAGTAGATGCAGAGGACGACAAAATTCTAGCCACTCTTCCCCGTCATCGCAGCGACTCGCCCAAAGAACCACTACAGCTCAAAATGAAGCACGCTGAGATGGCAAAAAGCCCCAAAGCACGCTTTTGCAATTCAAGTTTCGCCACAGATTCTCTTCTGAGAGCGACATATTCGCTTACAGGGAACATGTTTCCAATTCCGCTTTTCTTCATTGTCCCTTCCGGGGCTCTCAAAGGTACCAAGAGGGCACCATATAGTGGGTTCAGTGGTAGTAGGTACCTCAAACTTGGGTAATTAAACATTTATACAGATATTATTAACAAATAAAAATGAGAACAACGTGAGATCAATGTTAGAGATGAGATAGGTGCAGCAAAAAAGGCAGAAGAAATGGACTGCGGGCTCCATGGGTGGCTCCTTTTATAGCGTGCGGGTATTCAAGTGTTGGGAAGCACGTTCATAGCTAATTCAGGAGAAATATGTGTGACGCCACTCGTGTTGAAATGCGCGCCTTAAATACCTTACAATAGCCCACGAAAAACCGGAAGGCATGGTAGCCATGAAAGGATGGTCAGAGCTTAGCATGGCCGTCGCATATCCCCTGCAGTGCATCAAAAGGTACGAAAACGCATCCTTATGGGGAATTAAAAGGGGGATGGGTGTTTTATTGTGCAAGTTCTCAGCCGTTTTATTCCCTTCGTTCTTTCTCTAATGTGACGCTGCTTAGCACTTCGGTTTTCGTACTCAATAAACTGCCAAATCACCAATACTGGTGTCGCCGACAGAAACCCGCTATTATTGCCTCTTACCAATTTCTGTCCCGTATAAAGAAAATCTTACTTTTTCTCATCTTGCTTCTGCTCATCCTTCGCACTTCCAAAAGAAGGGAACGACAAAACAGTCCTGAAGGATAGAAAAATCACAAAGCATGTACAGCGAGCAAAACAATACCACAAAATGTACTTTTTCCCCTCGGAGTCGCCCTCCTGCTTAGAACCAAATATCGGAAATGATAGCTGGGATCTGAAAAGGATATTTAGAGAATTACGGAGCAAACCACAGATAAACCATTGCCTACTTTCTCTCAGAACCGTCATCGTCCTTCTTCGAACCGAATGTCGGGAATGATAGTGGTGACCTTAATATGTATCTTACAGATTCGAAAAAAAAAACTTTGCAAACACAGCATTTTCCTAGATTTAAAGCACTGCTATATGGGGGTTGCCATATAAGAACCATTCCATGAGTGAAGCAAAATTACGCAACCAAAAAACTGTCACTTCTTCTCATAACCTTCCTTTTCCTTCCTCACTCTAAATGAAATCGAGCACGTTGGCCTCAATGTACTGGCCGTATCATGACTTCAATCTCGTGATGAGTATTTTCAGAAAATTGGAATAATAAGCATAAAAACCCACTTCTTTTCTGAGTTATCTTCATCATTCTTTCTTGTGGCAGGAGATCCAGTTGATTCAGTTGAAGGTGCAGACCTAAGAATTAGAGATTCAAATGGTGATACCGTCGAAGGGATCAAATTGCTTATATCGAACACCACCGCAAGAAATATCAGAAGAAGAAAAAATAACATCGAGCAAAATACATAAAGTTAGTGTAGTACTCACTTGTCATCTTTGGATGCACTGAAGTTGAGCGGTTTCCCATTACCAAACGATACAGGAGGAACTTTGCTAAAGATAATCAATAAAATGGGAAATTATGCGAAGGAATTTCGTATGTCCAAGAATATGGCTCCTGGGTCAAATCTGAAGTGTTAACCCAATCCAGGGATAACTGTAACCGTTTCGTAAACTGCTAACAAGGGAAGGATCCGAGGTTGAAATGGCCATTCGGAATGGGACACATATGGCCCAACTTATTTTCGGACGCTGATAAGATTTGCAGAACGATTGTCTGAGTGGAGTTACGAGGCCGTTTTTCGACGAAAGCCGGCTCCAATACACCACAAGCGAGTGGACTGCCAGCCAGGGAAGACCGGTGGGTGTCCCACAATTTGAGCGAACGGCACAAATTAGCACGTTTCGAGGTTTCTTTTTCATTGCTTTTGCGCAACAGAAACGACCCGTTTCTGGACAGAATTGTCACCTGTGATGAACAATGGATCATGTCTGATACCAGGAGACGTTCCGGTCAGAGGTTGGATGCCGACGATCTCGAGGCAATTTCCAAAGCCGAATCCTCATAAAAAAATTATGGTCACAGTGTGGTGGTCATCGGCTGATGTGATCCACTAAAACTTTTTGTAACCAGGTCAAACCATCACAGCAGAGTTCTACTATGAAGAAATCGACGAAATGTACACGTTTCACAAATCACTATTCATGATCTGAACTAGCTAGGGATTGAAGTTCTACCACACGCGCCATATTCTCAGACCTTTCACAAACCGACTATCACCTTTTCAAGCATTTTTAGAGCTTTCTTGCTGGAAAATACTACCTCAGTCAAGAACAGGCAAAAAAAGCCTTCGTGGATTTTGTAAATTCTCTATCAACCAGTTTTCTCTTTGATGGGGTTTATCGACTGATGTCACATTGGCAAAAGTGCGCTAATTCGAACAGCACCTATTTTGAGTGAACTCGATGAGTATTGAAAAACTTATGATTGTTCAAAGGGAAACAAACGCTGAAAACTTTCCCAACATCCTAACAGTACAAATTTTTTTTCAAAGAAACCTCCATAGCTCCGCTCAGAGAATCGTTCTGCAAATTTGGAAAGCAGACTCGAGATCAGCGTCCGCAATATTACATTCAGCAAACTCGTGGAAATACGCAATGGAATTACTGGTGATGAACAACCTACTTATAAAAATCCGACAAGAAACTTACAGGAAACTACTAACTTGCACCGTAGAATTTGAGAACTTAGAGGAAATGTCTTGTACCGTAGGATATAAGACTTACAGGAAGTTATTATCTTGTTCCGTAGAATTTGAGATTTTCGACGAGCCAAAAGTAAACGTTGGTTTCGTTGTACTGAATGAGAGGTAGGCTCAAAGACTGAACGAAAAAAAAACAAAAAAAAACAAACAAAAACCGGGTGGGTTTATCATTTCCTGCACCATCCGTCTCTGGCAGGGTGGGTCACGCCAAAAATATTTTTGGGACGGGGCCGTAAGCAATTATAACATATATAATTAGCTAATAACCACAGTTTCAGGCCTGAAGAAGGCGTTATACGCCGAAATATTGCAAATATTTTCAAGACTTTTGAGACTTTTGAGGGGTCTTTTGAGTCTTTTGAATAAATATTTTGGAGTCGCAACTGTTTTTCAAACATTCAGAAAAAAAAACAGTCAAAACGTACTCGTTTATGTTGGAATCTCTCTTTTGGCTTGACCAGAATCCAGGAGTTGGCTTTGGAAGGGTAGTGGTGGGAAGCACTGCTGAGGATGAGGAAGACGCTGCTATAAGAATACACGTTATTAGTATTTTTATACCATATTATTTGAGTGTCTGAGAGCGTTGGCGCACATCTTTGCAACAATAACGAATCAACCGCAATATCCATGCAGCATTTGACTATTTCACGATCGCAAAAAAAATAGAGTGGCGGTCAGAAATTCGAAAACACTCTAATTTTCAATCTCGCTTCGCTACGAAAAGATCAATTCGTCTCGAATTCACATGGTAAGCATAAAATTGAGTGGGAAACACAATGCATAACTCGCTTGCCAAAAATAAACAAACTGATTGACATTATGCGATCTACTCATACGGTGGCGCGTCAAAGTACGGAAACTCCCTGATCGCTATATCATCCCGCTGCTGATTGGTCGAGTTTGCAATTTTTTTATAGTTTCAGGTAACATTATGGCATCGTACCTGATTTTCAAATAGAATCTGGTAAGAAAGTAGCATTAGCTGTGCAGGAGGCAATTGCTCGACGCATTCAATCTGGAACGCTCCAGAACCTACGTGCACAGCAGTATAACCTCGTTAAAAGCTCGATCACCGAGATTTTCAAGCGTTACCAAAGGCAAGGAGGTGTTGTGGAGACCCATCGCTCAGGGAAGCCGTGTAGGTTGGCGCCAGAAGACGACCCATTCATCGTGAGGGCCTCGCATGCTGACCAGCGCGCTTCGCCAGCCGACACTCTCAGCAAGTAAAGAATTTTTAGGCCTTCCTATCAGCCAAGGTAATATCAGCGTCGTCTGGGCGCTTGCGAATTATTTGGAAGACGTAACAACAGGAAGCCACTACTGAGCTAAAGGAGTAGGGAGGCACGACTGAATTTCGCCCGTCAGCATCTCGTCGAAATTAGAGAAGAGTGGAAAGGTTTTGTTCTGCAACATCGCAGTACTGTATTTTTGGCAGCGATGGCATGAAATAGTGAGACATCTCGTGAACAAGGGAAATCATCCCAGGTACCAGATGCCAGCAGTGAAACATGGCGGAAGTAGTGCGTTGGTATGGGGATGTTCCGCTCTATGTGGCGTTGACCCACTATTCCGTATCCAAGGGAACATGGACTTTGCCATGTATAAGGGTATCGTGCAAGGTTTCATGCGTTCTCTTACTAGTTAAGAATGCCGAGGAATTTTTTAGTAGCGTGACAATGAACGGGGGCATGCCTCCCGCTTCGCTGCCGACTTTCTGAGATCGAAGAAAATTACTGTCATGAATTGACCAAGCCGAAGTCCGGATATCAATCCGATTTAGCACTCTTGGGAGGAACTTGAGCGTCGTACGAGACACGAGAATGGGCTTCGATTCCTCAGTCAGAAATTTGTGCTCTAATCGCTTCAGTGTCTAAAAGGACTGAGGGTGTCATTAATCCATGATATCTAGCTTTTGCCCATAACTCAGCATCCTTGTAGTATTTTTCCACTTGAAATTTGCACTTTTAAAGAAAGAAGATACACTCTACTTTACTTGATTTTATGCCTATTCTGTGAATTTGACAAAACTCGATCTTTTATCAACCCAGAGCGATTGAAAATTCAAAAGTTTCCGAACTTTGACCGCTCTGTCAGCAGAGTAAACATTTCGTATAGCAGCAGCGCATTCGAGATTTATTAGTATATTTAAGCCTCTGCCAAAGAGACCGCTAGGGGTAAACTCGGCAAAGTGGAACAGCTGGAGGATATGAAAGTAGGGATACTCAGAAATGAGTGGAGAAAATAGAGATAAAAGATGAAAAAAACCGAACAACAAGAACACGAAATCAGCTTTCTCACTCCCTTCTTTTCGCGCCTCTCTGCATCACTACTCGGTGGGGTAGAAGCAGACGAGCGAGGGATTATGTCGCTAGCCGCGAACTTCGCCTGCCCCCCAGGCACCTCCTCTGGCGGATCCGTGGCAGCTAGACTCGCAATGCTGTGGGATCGTAAAAAGACCCCAAACCGCGCTTTTTCAGTGCTACTTCCGCCACATAACACCTCTTCTGAACAGGAATCTTTGTGTTCATGAAACATTTTTTCCAGCTCATATTTTTTCTTTATCCCAGGCGATCCCTCTGCGTGAAATGAAAGCACTGTTACATATCGCGCCTTCCTGCTTCCACAAAAATATAACAGATTGGTTATAGTTGTAGAGATACCGCACAATAACTTCGTACATAAATTTCCAAGGAAATACTCATCTCGAAATAGTACAATCAACCTTACCAGATGTATCGCTCCCGCGAAAAACGACCGTCTCTGCTCCCCCAGCTGGACCACCTCCACGAATCGCTCGTTTTCGGCCACCACCGCTGCCGGTATTTTCCTTTGTTGTGCAAGATTCAGCTGCCTACAAATGCTCATTTAATTCGCGAACAAAAATATGATGCCGTAAATCATACCTTTGGTGTAGGAACAGTCAAAGTAACGTCCATATTCGGCTTGATTACAGAGACATCCCTGTGAAACGAACGGCTCTTAAAGTGCTGTAAAAGAATACTCAAATGGAAATAATAGAGACCTACCCGAGACTGAAACGTGGTGGAGCACCGGAAGGCGTTGAAACCTTGACTGAATTATTGAGTTCATCACGGTTAGCACTTCCTTCGATTCGACGCTTTGCCTACAAACTTCTCCTACATCGTAGAACAATCGGTAAATGGAACCTTAAGCTACTGATGCAGTCAATCCTATTTCTAACGCGCACGAGTGCTGCCTAATACTATACAACACCTAGAAGACGATTAAGAAAAGCATGCTCAACGTCAGTACTCGAAATCTTTCAAGGTTCTTTGGGTGATCTTTTGTTTTTAAATCACCATTTTGGAGTCTTACACTAGTGTTGAACATTCGTATCATCATCATCTTCGAAACAACAAAAACAATTCGAAGAGTAAATGATTCAACAGAAGGTTATGGCAAAGAGTTGATTCCTCACCTTAGCAATAACTCGTCCTGATGCTGATGCTGTAGGTGTTTCCGTACCCACCGCTTTCGGAAGGGGTTTCCCGGAATACATCTCATCAAGTCGTTTCATATGTTCCAAATAAGATTTGACAGAATTAGACTGAAATAATTTTTAACAATATCTGGGCATGCTGCAGAAATGACACGATAAAAAGTTAGCTTCAGCTTCTACTTCACAGTTCCTACGCTTATTTCTTTTGATAAATTTATGATAACCCACAGTATATGATCGCCGTGTAGGTGGGAATAGCTTGAAGAAGATGTAACTGATGAACAAGGGACCCACTTTATATTTAAGATGGCACAAAATTAAGTAGAAGGCGAATAGTGGTCACAGTTCTATTCGGGAGACGACTGACAAAACTCACAAAATCATAGTGCGCACACTGCTTGTACCATTCTTGAAGTTGCCGAATAAACTCTCTGTTAAGCCGCGACACCTTGTCATTGAACTGTAGTGTACGCATTTGCTGCTCTGATGTCTGTTTGACTTCGTCGGCAGCCATTTTGTTAGATTGCCCGACTGTCGACCCTAAACAAGTAGTTGTAAAACCATGACATCTTACAAATTTTGCGACCTATTTGCGAGAACGACACGATCGACGATCAGAAGTTTTGCATTCTCCAAGTTCCAAGTCGGTAGAATCCAAGTTCCTTCACTATAGAACCAACCTTTCAGATTCTTACAGAAAGTAGCTATTATCACGTCAACGTTACCTTTTTGTATAATTCAAAAGTCTAAACATGGCTCTAGGCTCAAGGAGGATGGTACCCACATATACCTAAGAAGCGTCAGTGCGGGCGTTCGTATGCGCATGGTTGCTGGAGAGCACCAAAGGTTTTGAAAAATGAGGTGGGAGTGGTGCTGTAACGACTTCATGGAGATTTCACCGTAAAACCTCATGGTGGACGCATTGTAAACAAAACAATCACTGCATTCTGTCAACCAACAAGCAACGTGATTTAGTACACACGGTGTGACAGATCAAGGTATAGCATTAAGCTGTTAAAAAGGAAAGGTATATTTACTCTGATTTTAATTTTGTAATTTTGACTATTTGCTATCTAATAGGCTGAATGAGTCTTCGCTTCCAATTTCCTTGGCACTAATAAATGCGCGGAAGAAAAAGAAGAGATTCCGCTGATAGGTGACGTTGTACTTCATTTTAGGAAGCTCATTTGAGTGAATTCGCCCTCGTGAGCAGCATAACAGCATTTCACTAATCATTTGGAATGGATTCAGCATTAATAATACAAACCTTAACAAAAACGAAAATTGGTTCAACTTCCAACAGTCACTGGTGATCTTATGAAGCGTTTACTTAAAAGGCAGTATCAGAAAGCAAATAGTACAATCAGCAGAAAAAATCGTATGTCATATTGAAAGATGTAGAGGTATCGCTCAATTAAATACCCCGAACGGAAACTATTAGAAACAGACATAATAATGAGAAACAAAAAGCTTGCCCACAATGCATCTCCTTACACTACTTTCCGAAAGGATGCTGATGCTGAAGTGAAACGCTTTCAAAACAAATTACGTCAAGCACTCAATTCACCATCAACTGCCAATGTTCTCAACTACAAACATTTACAAGTAACTTTGCAATGATATACTGAGTGCAGCACGTGCAGCTGTATCACTTAACGTAACCGTTATTTGATTTCTAAATGGGCGAGCTCAACATGCATGAAAGAGCGTAACAAATACTCGGAGACTCCTGCTAGAATCGGTATCTGATTCTGAACCACTGCAACACAAAATCCATTGTTACGTTAATTTCCGCATCAATGCCAGTCATTAGTTCATGGAGCACATTGGAGTCACACGAATTCTACTTAATGGTTGCCATTACAAGGATTGACTACACCCAAACCACAATTATACGCCACCGATTCTGGTGCCTACAACAACATGACCTGTCCCAGATTCCTACACTAGACGCCTCCTTATAAGCCCTTCCATAAATGATTTACCATGCCTATGAAGATCTACTTCATGTGCTAGAATGACATCACTAAACGTACAAAAAGACTGCATGCACATAGATGTTTTTTTTTCATTTTAAAGGTCATGGTCCGAAATGGATTCTCTACGACTCCAATGACCACGTTTCATGATCAAATGCATAACAAATTTTTGTCTTATCTGCACCAAAAATAGTTCCATGAAAAAGATCATTTTACATAATAATCGATCCTTACAGAGCAATCATGGTAGGCGAACTCATAAAAACTATGTACCTAAATCTCGTTGGACTGTGTGTTTTCAACCTGTCTTTATCGGTACAAAATATCGCAAAGGTCAACGACCTGAGTACATTACAAACACACTAACTGCTACCTTTATTTCGAATAAATCAACGGATCTACCGCATCTAATAAAATGAAGAGGACATCTATATAACTGTTGCGATTCATTGCTTGTGACGATTTCGGTAGCTCTGTGGTGGACGAATGGCCTCGAAGATAAACAAGTCGGTGTAAATAGCCTGAAAAGCATCAGCAACCAATTATCACGTAAATATTAAATCCTAAAGGGTGAGACAGAAACAAGCTCGAAAAGACTCAGTCAGGTAGGTTTTGACCAGAAACTTTCTTTTCTGCATTTTTACAATCTTGACGAAGGGAGCTCACTCAAATATCTCATTCTAATGAATCACGGTGCACAGGAGCAAATAGACAATGCACAGAATATCAACTTTGTCTAGGAGAGAACTGCTTGAAATTCAGACAAACCATTTGCATTTGACTTAACAATACCGCGATCCTTGTAGCTCTACCCTCAAAAGTACACGTGCTCATAACTTGAATAAAAGACGGCTCACCAGTCCCAGAGAAATTGCGCACAACGATACAGAAATGGCTAGGTATGTGTTGAATTTAGCCTGTAATTCAGCATGCACTTTCTTGTACGGCTGGAAAGGTACAGCCATATAGTCGAGGGTGACTGGTGGTCCAGGATTCACAACCTGTAAAAAGCACAATACGAAAGTGGATTGAACAAAAGAAAAAACTGCGATCATTGATTACATCTGTCAAATTTTACCTTCGTAACCAACTTGCCCGCGAGCAGCTCTACAGGATGCGCAATAGATACTGTTACGGGGTATAAAACCGAGTATCTCTGACAAGAGTATAACAAAAGAAACGAAACCGGATGATGACGATTCTGAACAATATAACGATTCTGAACAATATGCTATTATCATTTTCGATGACGTCCTTGATTTAAATGACGGTGCGCAGATGCTCGGGAATGATGACAGGACCCATAAACTCGACGTCGAGTTTTGCCCACTACCGTCGAAGGACAACCTTGAGTAACTCAAAACTTCGATAAGATGTTGCGCAGGCCCTCTCTTCCAGGGGTGGGGGTGGAAGGTCGAATTTTCACGCGACCGCCCGCGGAGAGCGACGCAGCGAGTGCGGGTTGTTTGTAGTTTTACCAGCTGAGACAGCAGCAACCACAACAGATAAGAACTTCCGAAGTTCCAATCTGCAATCTTTGAAGGTCCCTCACGATACCAGCTCACTGCTACTGAGCAGAATTCCAACCGACTGCAGCAAGTCGTGCGGACGGCTCAGCGAGTGAGACGCCACGAAGCGAAAATCGACCATCGACCACCACCCATAGAAAAGTATGATAATATTTGGTTCAGAATCGTTATGAATATCCATATTTCCGTTTCTTTTGTTGCACCGTGCTCCTTTATCGCGTAACTGTATTGAATGCGCATCCTGTAAAAGATAACGAGCACTATAGAGTTACTATAGTTCTACCTCGTGATGACCGCCAGATCCGAGCCGTTTTGGCTGCTGCGTAATGACACGTCGCAAAGCCAAAAAACGAGAGAACAGGGCACGATTCATGGCTAGAAAGAAAGCTGTGAATCAATGAATTAACAGAATTGAAAATTACGAACGAACGTCTAGCGCACACATAACACAAGTTACACTTCACACTTATAAAAGCAAGTATCAGAAACGATTTCTCATTTCTTCTTTGAAATACACCCTTCGGTCTATTCATATATGACGACAAATACATGCGATCCTTTCGACTGGATGATTTCAACGAAGCAACGAGTGTGTATAACCTCAAGGACGTCAGCAGCGAAAAAAAGGCATCATAAAACGCAAGTTCAGGACGTCGGAACCGTTTCACAGTGATCCAGACGTGAAATGAAGCGTCCGTCTGCAGACCACTGCGAACCATACCACATCTGGCGACTTTTTCCGCGTGGAATGCCCCTACATTAGCATCAAAACTGTTCTTAAGAAATCAGGATAGTCCAAACAGTGAATACGGTCCCATTAGGCCGCGGTCATACTTTAGGCCGCTTCAATACTTTGCGCACCGACGCCGTCACGCGCGTGCCTGCGTCACGCGCGTGCCGGCGTCACGCGCGTGACGCAGGCACGCGCGTGACGGCGTCGGTGCGCAAAGTATGGAAGCGGCCTTACGTGTCTGCGGCAGGGCGTGGCCGCGTATCTTGCGTCTCCACACTGCCTCGTTGCCTGCGTCATCTCTGCACCTCCCCGGTGCCACTCTCTCTCGCTGCCTGTGAGAGAGAGTGGCACGGGGGAGTTGCAAAGATGACGCAGGCAACGAGGCAGTGTGGAGACGCAAGATACGCGGCCACGCCCTGCCGCAGACACCGCAGAGTATGACCGCGGCCTTAACCAGGTTGACGTCTGCGATACCGCTAACGTCAACCAGACATCTAATGTGACGACTGTTTCTGCTCAAGGCTAGACTGCGTTCATACCCAAGTGCATGGGATTTTCGGCGTATCGGCGATCTGCGACTAGCTTTGAGCGTCTGCTCGGTATGTCAGTGTCAGCTGGTATTTCAATATGCCTATCAGTACGTCCGCAAGCGAGTGGTTATTATAAGCGAATTGATAGAAAAAACAACCACTCACGGGATGAGCAACTAGATGATCTCGCAGTATCAACCTCAGATCATGATAACACTCATCCTCATGTAAACACCGATACTCGCAGTGATTCTACGGTGCGCTAGCGCCGCACTGTGTATCAGCGCAGAAGAATGGTGCGCACTGTGCAAGCTGCCGAAGAGCAGTACGAAGTCGACTAGATCAAAGGAAATCGAGCAGATGAGAGCGATTGCAAGTCTTCCAGTCATGACTAGCTCAGTCTGTCGATGTGCGCAGAAGGCCTAAACGGATGGAATCACTCGCGCAATTATCTATCTAATAAGTTCAACACGATATGCTATACCTCACGACTCGCTCAGTCTGTCGATGTGCGCAAAAGGCCTTAAACGGATGGATTCACTCGCGCAATTACCTATCTCATAAAGCTCAACACGATATTCGCTAAACCACATCGCTGAGCAGCCTTTCTTGAATCATGCGTGGCTCGACATCCTAGTGACTGAGCGATGCGCGAAATACATCGTCAGACTAAAACTGGTTTGAAGAATTTTGTGAAAAGACTGCAGCGCTATAACATATTATACTCGCAATCAGGGCCACAGATCATTTCCATCCTTTCGTTAAGAGCAATCTGAATTCGTACTTTTCACCTTAGCCATCTCGAAAATGAGACTGCTATTGAAGCTAAGGGCATTCACTATTGCGCTATCGTCACTCACTTGGAAGCGTTCCACAATAATCATTTTAAACACTCAAGTGTACAGTTTTACCTATGCCTTACTTCAGAAGGGTAGGGGCTAAAAAACCTAGGTGAATATGGCGTAGTCCCCCCCACCTACTATTCATCACCTAAATAAGAACTAACAAGTCTTGATCTGATTGTATTTTTTTATTCGAAAAAATAGTTTTCCGCAAGAACCATAGTGCTTACAGTGGGCGCTGAAGATAATGTTCTGATGTATGAAAGCTCGACTGCAAAGCCAAATAAATCTACTTATAGTGAAGAAGATATGATCAAGTAAAAGGACAATGAAAGGATTGAACAGCCGCTACCACCAGCGAAAAGTTTCAAACGATTCAAATATTGATCCGTTACGGCGAGGTCTTTGTCAACTCGTACAGACGTAGTTTTTAAATTTACTTAATTAATAAAACTAAGAGAAACGATGTGATAATTGGTACCAGATTAATCACATTACGTATTGTATTCCGCTGCAAGTGACTACGCAGTGTTCAACACGAATTGGGAATGAAAACAAGCCTTTAAAATAAGCCCGACGAGACGCCAACCAACAAGTTAAATGACGCGCTCGAAGTCTGCTTGTGCACGCATTCGCTCGATAATTCTGAAGCTTCTTCTTCCATGTTTCAGTACTCATAGTGAAACTCGTTTATTTAAGTTAAGTCGTTATTTCATGAAGCTTTTGTGAGTGAACATTCGCTTGTTCAAAATTTCTCACTCTCGAGCATACTGTATTTCAAGACATCCTTGTTATCGTATCATCCACGATACAGTATCCAAATTATTCTATTGGAGCAGTAATCATCGTTATTCGTTGCGTACCGTGTTGAAATGATAAGTGGAGGAGACAAGTATGAATCGAAGAGTTCTGTAATGAGATATTGACTTTTTGGATCGATACTGATAACAATTCCAGGACGCACATCATGATGCAGGATCCGAATATGCCGAATCATCACCCAGACATGATGGTTGAACATCGTCACATCGACGGCGAACTTGTCGACGAAGCTAAGGTCAGCCATGAATCACATCATCTGGTGCGTGAAGTACATCATCAAGATGAGCAGGAGGTTCGTGTGTGCCTCACAACACCTCAAGTTTCCGCACCCCTCATAAATGGGCGATGGCATAGGGAACCACCAGTGGGGATTAACTCCGCAAATGTGTGGCCCTACCGACGTAATTAAGTAACACCCTCGTATTGCTAGAATCACAGTAATGGGAATTCCAGAAGATTCAAAAAGGAACTGGTTTTTTTTCGGAAGGGAGTGGTTTCATGAGTTTGAGAAGGCTTGCAGCGTAGAGTTTAAACGTTTTAGATTAGATTACAAATTAGAGTTTAAACGAATGGTCCTAATATGTTTACGGGCAACGAAGAGGGTAGCAAGAGGTGAACTAGTCCCTCGAACCTCAACTCCTTTACTTCCCTGATGCTCATATGGTAATAGTTTGAATTTTTCAAAAAGTTTATCGTATTAGGCAAATAAAAATTACTGGAGGCAGCGGGGAATTGTCCCGAAATCCGACAGGGATCTGTGATTCACTCTAGGATTTCAAAGATATTGCGGTGGTACTCCTCTTTGTCAGTCCTCAGTTACATTTTTATGGCCCATGAGACGGGGCCGTAAGCTAGTGGTATACAACGTATATCATATAATTTAGCTAACTTCCACAGTTCCAAGCCTGAAGAAGGCGTTAAACGCTGAAATATGCAAAAATATTCTCAAAACTTCCGAGACTTTTGAGGGGTCTTTTGAGTTTTTTGAATAATCCAGTAATGAGCAAATGATTCAAGTTATTTATATTTTTCTGCTATTGTAGTAATTACTTGGCATTGTACGTTAACCTGCTTATACGTGCCTCAGCCAACTAAATATGCCTTCAATGTATTTTATCAAGTTACCGAATTCAAATATTACTAGTATACATATCAGATGCTCATTGAAGCTTATGGTATCGGAGATGTTAGAGTACAGGAAAAGATGACCGTAGCGGCAGGGTCAAAATCCTAACCATCATTCACTATTATGGAAGAAGTTTCAAGGTTTCTTTAAACTTAACTTCATATCCATCTGAAGAGTAGGTTCTCTTTATCAAGTAGTTAGCGAGTTCAGTGCTTGCGCAGAGGTGATTTTAAGTTACTATCGGGGAATCCTGACCAAGAATCAAGAAGTATCGTGATGCATTGTTTTCTTGTGACGTTGTAGAGTAATATTGCTCATACGTTTGGGAGCAGAGAACCGACTATGTTGTTATTGCCATTTTCATTTGGAAAATAGGCTGAAGACTTGCTCTCATCCTCATTTCTTCTCGACTGCTTCAAGGCTAATAAGTAGTTTCTCAAAAATTTGCTTAATCTAGTAGAGAGCGAAGGTAGCGCAGCGGTTAGAGGCACCAAGCTACAGTTCTTGAATTGTGGCTCGTTGCCTCAACCAAGAGTTAGTCTTCTTCAGTCGCTCTATTGTTACCATTTTCATCACAGATTACAAAAATGCGGTCTTAAACGAAGACACAGCGTTATTCTTCACAAGTGAGCTACACACTCAGATAGGCAGACTTCCCGCGATTTTACGATTCTACTGCTTTCGAGTCGCATTTTCGCTTATGAAGTCGTAGCTGCACGACCTGAGGGACCGCGTGTGAATGCGCGGCACCGCAAAAACGAAGCCTGGCATATAAGATTGAGACTTTGAAAGTGGGCGTTTGTGGCAGCACTTGAGCGAGAGCGAGAACCCATTCAGTAATAGCGCTCAGCGGCGGCCGGTACTCAATTGTCGTCGTCAACGCGAGTGCCGTAATGTATGAAAGTATCTAAGATATTGAGCTAAAGTGAATTTTGTGAAGCACGCTGGAAGACCCAATCAACATTCGTAACACCATAATTGTCGATTTAAGTTATTTTTCATTATAAAATCATCGCTTTATCGATGCGGTTGCTGGGGGCTCTTTCCTGGTGAGGTAGTTATGTGCTAAACGAACTGATGAGCCACAATGATTGCGACCAAATCCGTGGTCTATAGCTCCTGTCAAGAGTTTTAGGAGTTTCCTGAAGAACAGCTGTGATATCGTAGTAAGATGCCGATAGCATCTGGCCGACAGCTTACAGTGAACTAACTTCAGCATGAAAGTCACCGCAGTAGTCTCAAGCGGCGTACTAACACACACCACATTTGACGTCGAATAAACTGGTCAGTGCTCCTTGTATTAAGGGATCGCAATATGAATCCTTAGGAACCTAGTATGTATATTACCTGGCGTATTTTTCGATATCATTAATCTCACATTGGGAATGACTGTTACTGCAATGAGGTGGGACGATTGTTTATTATTTATTTAATTGCACCGATCTATTTATTTGACGGCTGGCCTACCTTCAGCTTATTTCTAGCCTGCTTTTTCTTGCCTTCAGCTAAGAAAAAATGCAAGATGCTTACTCCGACTGTGATCTTGTATGATGTATTTTCCGCGATCAGCAGGTGTCTTCCAACGCAGTAGCCGTTACGCATGTGAGGAATGCGACAGAATAATCTCGTCGAGAGTTGCTTTGCGAGGTGCATATTCATAAACCAGCCGAATCATGGGGTCGATGGCGCAAACGCAACGCACTACTGCAGATACCAGTTATGCAGTCTGAAAATTACGTAGATCTTGATGAGAAAGCAATCCCTAACAAACTCACGCAGAGTACAAATGCCAATGTAATGGTAGGGTAGGGGGCACTCATATCCGCGCTACCGTCTCTCACCTAATACCATCCTACGTCCACCAGTCTGCATACTCAAGCGTATGCTCTTGCCTGAGAATCACTGAAGGTGGAGAGAAGCTCCCCCTTCTGAGGACTAGGTAAAACAGAGAACACATTTGTGCAAAACACTGGTGGTGGAACTCAGTTGAGTTCACGCACTCCCCTCCTCTTCTCTCTCCCCCAACTACAGCAGCGCTCAAAAGTCTTCGGCCAAATGGTTTGTCACTTTGGTTTTCACTTGTAACTTTTTTGCGACTGGACCGATCTAACAATAAGAGAAATTTTAGTACGTTGTGCTTGGAGACACTGCATACTAAATACTATTTTGGAGCTCAGCGGTGTAAGTTACGTGGTAAAATGCAATTTTTTTGTTTTTGGAATGCCATCCCTATGCCTTCAGCTGTCCGCTGTCATCAAAAGTCGTGGTCTTTCTACAGAATGAAAATATTGATGTTCTCTGAGGCTTGCTCGTGTTGTTTTTGTGTAAAAAAAAGACGTTTTTCTTGACCAAGCCTTTTCCTTTTTTTCGGTGGTTCTGTAGTAAATTCTGTAAAAACCATGAAAAGAGTCAAGCGGCACTCAAGTAGAAGGAAATGCTGGCAATAGGTTCAGGCACCACATATTAAAATTTTGTCAAATTTGGTCAAGTAGAAAAAAGTTATGACAGAAAAGTGTTTGGCCGAAGACTTTTGAGCGCTACTGTATAAAAGCACTAGAGATAGAGGGGTTTGTGAGATTTCATGAACAAGAGATCGCAGGATCTGCTAAATCAAAAGCAGACTAATTTTAGGTGGACAATTGGGTTCTGGATGAGCGTATGAAAAGAATGATTATGGACCTTCAAAGGCATTGGTTAACCGATTATCAACAATCGCGCGAAAAGTTGTTAGTGGAAATGACTGAAAAGGTTCGTTTAATACACCGATTTTAAGTGTCACTTGAACTCTGTACGATAATAACTATGATGCCTCGGTTTAAGCTACATCAAGAATTTCTATCGGATCAGCAAAAGATTCGAACAGAACTACTGACTCAGTTCAAAGATGAGTTGGACACAACAAGGTGGGCAGGCCTTTTTCCTGAGCCGTAATCGTTTTGACTTCTATGCTTTTAGAGCGGAGCTTGAAGACAAGTACAGAGAATCATTGAAGCTAGAAGTAGCGAAATTGGTTGAAAAACACAAACGAGAATTGACAGCAGCAAAGAAGAAGCAATGGTGTTGGCAGTGCGAAAGCGAGGTACGGTCATATACCTCCTCTAACAATAAGGCGCACTCGTATGAATGGGTCGCACGCAGATTGTTAAAATAAGACTAGCGTTAGACTTCGCCACTTGCTATTTTGAAAACCTAAGACTGTAGAGAGTGAAGTCGCAGAATCCGAAGAAAACGAAATTGCGACTGCGCGTAATAGCAAAAGCGCTGATATCAGCTGTCGACTGACGTCGAACTTCGTTTCTTGCGTGTGTGATTTTGCGACTCTGCGATTCTGCGGTAACACGACTCCGCACGAGCACATAGTATTACATAATCTTAGCGCTGCAGAATTACGTGCGAAAGTGTTAGGCCGCGTTCATACTTTGCGGGCCGGCGGTAGGGCGTAGCTGTGTGTCTCTGCATCTGCTCCTGTACCACTCTGCCTCGCTGCCTGCGGACGCAGCCCCGGCCTGCCGGCGCAAAGTATGAACGGGGTCTCACACCACAAAATCGCTCAGCCTGACGTCGGCCTTACACCACTGATTCAGAAATTAATGCAGGAGGGTAGTTCACGTCGCAGAGTATAAATGTAAACCCAATTGTTTTGAATTAAAGACAGCATTAGGGGTAACGGTTATTTATAAATCTCTAAAGAAGTCACTTGCATGGATACCATGGGTCTAAAAAGGCTCTCTGTGGTGCAATCCCGGTGAAAAAGCGCGCCCCTGAGCTGTAGAAACGGCATAACGGTTAACACCTGACGCCACTGGATGACGGACCCCGCCCCTGACGACGTGACGCCTGGTTGGCCTCGATCAGAGCGGCCAGGGATCTGCGGCAAAATCAAAATGTAATGAGGCGCGCTTCCGCAGTTCTAGGTTGAAGCTCACTCCAGAAAATAGATGCTGTCGTATTTACAAACATTCCCTTTTGTATATTGGCAACATATAAATGGAAATCTCGTTCGGACTAATCGCTTCTTGACGGAAGGGTCGTCCGGGTCGGGAATCAACGGTGGGAAGCGGGTCCTACTTCTCGGGTCTTTGGCCAATTCCTTCCGTTTTTTTACCATCGTATCATTGAGCACCTCGTATTTCATATTCGTACTTCTTTAACACTTGGTCCGAACTTTCCCTTATGCTGCCTTTAAGCTTATATCGCCTAAATGATTAGGTGATTTTTTTTTACTTCAGGCGATTTATCATTGCTGTTGGAATACAGCATACTGTAGCGTTGAATGCCAGCAGGGACACTGGGCCACTCACAAGAAGTTCTGCAGGCGTAAGAAGGGTCAGCAACAAGGGCAAGGAACAACTAATTCTGGGCAAGGAGGGCAGCAATGAATTGGAAGCTTGTAAGGTGCGTTTATTATTGTATCTAATTTGTATCCAGCATCTTGTTAGTCGCAACGGAGCAGCAGTAACTGCCGAAGATGTTGTATGACGGTAGCTCTACTTCAGGTATATGGTCTTTTCAACCGTGAGCAGGCAGCAGTCTGTAAATCATTTTAACTAATAGCCTGAATTGAATCCTGTGACCTTGATCTCGGTGTCGTTTTATCCATCATGTAAAAGCTATTTAAGCTAGAAAAAGTTGGCGCAACTTTGCGAATAGGTAAAGTCATAACTAAGTCATTACCTGCTGCAGAACACGTGTTACTAGGCGTGTGCAGTGGATTAAATTGCTCTTACGTGGAGGATAAGATTTTGCTGAGACTGAAGTCATTCTAAAGGACATCATATTCCTCTTTCCTTTAGTCAGCAGTGTACTTGCATATTTGATTACTTAGTGGTCAGGGATGGTTCGACGTTCAGTCCCCAGTCGGTTTTTTGTACATTGCCATGTTCATGTATCTTGTATAGGGTCAGTTGTTCTCCAACTTCCTCGAACATTCTAACAATGTTAATTTTTTATGTTTATACTTTCAACTATTTGATTTTCTCGTTCACATCGTTCTTGTTACACACGGTTGATGCTGCACTTATCGTCGAAACCACATTTGCGACACGGGGCTTTGCAATCGTCACTAGGGTGTCACAAATGGTAGAGTAGATGATTTGTCTGATTTGGTTTCCTTCTGCTTTTCCACTGGTAGTTTTGCCACAGCGATACTCATGACTATTTTTCCTTGTTTTTTTTTTTGATTGATTTAGCAATGAAGGATTATTTTATGGATTGTTAACGGTTATCTTGTGTATATCAATTCATACCGAAGCGATGGATAGTTAAGCTTATTGAAAGGTTCTTAAAGGCAACTCAGTGCTGTGAGTTAAAAGGTGGTGTGTGTATGAGATAGCGGTTATTATGGTGGAACAGTGGAATTGCGTTTTCATGATACTTTGGTGTCGTGGAATCTGCGGTAAAGGGATTGGATACATATACATTTTTAGTCTCCCTTCAGTGAAGAGGATTAGAGAGCGCCAGATTTCCGTAGAACTCCAATGCATTTCCATAATTGTTCTGGTCGACGCGTATCTAATCCTTTTTCACAGTTCCGCGTTTCCAACAATTCCACCACTATGGAGACTGCCTCATTTTTACTGACCCACCTCGACCTGATCGGCAAATCCTGTCGCATAGAGTGGAGCGTAGATCGGAGCAGTCAGGTGCATGAACTATGTATGGTATTGGGGAGCACAGAGCGCCTTTTCCTGTGCAAGTTGCGCAGACGTAATCCTGCAGCACTCTAGAACTCTTCTGGAGGGAACAATTCGGACATTTTGTGCATAATGTCGTACCAGTTTCTAACACTTATTATGCGTGCAAGCTGGAAACGTGTTCCAAGCAGTAAGCGCAGTGCCTGTCATCTATTGGGTAGTCTAAAAAGTCTTCGTATATTTAAATACCGCTTTTCCCTCCAAACTGCTTTCCAGCAATCTGTACATACACATGTAGTACGAGTTCACTCGCATCTATAGGTATTATTGTATTTCATCTTCCGGATAACCTTTTTCGGCAAAATAAACATCAAAAGTCAACCACATTTTCAATACAAAATTTTTTCTTTGAATGGCGTTAGACAGGGAAAGAAAAGGTGATAATCCGATAGAGCAAGACCAGGGCTATAAGGTGGATGGGGCAGCAATTTTTATCCAAGCTCGAGAATTTTTCGGCGAGGCAATTTTTTGGCAAGTCTTGTCACTATTGAAGAGTGAGTCGCCAAAAAATTCCCGGGCTTGCATAAAAATTGCTGCCCCATCCACCTTGTAGCCCTGATCTTGCTCCATCGGATTATCACCTTTTCCTTTCACTGTCTAACGCCATTCAAAGAAAAATTTTTGTATTGAAAATGAGGTTGACCTTTGATATGTTTATTTTGCCGAAAAAGGTTATCCGGGAGATGGAAGACAATAATACTTATAGATCGTGTGGATTTGTACTACATGTGTATGTACAGACGAGATTGCCGGAAAGCAGTTTTTCGGGAAAAAGCGGTATTTAAAAAAGCGAAAAGACTTTTTAGACTACCTAATATTAACAAATTCGGTGCTAAGGTAGTTGGGGGGGGGGCACTCGACAAAGGCAAGAGTCGCGCCCAATTTCTGCTCATAGGCACTCTCAAGTTTATTTTATGCCTAAATACAGCTAACTAACTGAGAAAACGATTGAATAATTCTTCCATTAGTATATTACGAAAAATTAGCTACAACTAGACTAAACAACCACTTACGCGTATTCGCCTAAGCCTAGGGGAAGAGAATCTCCTTCCCCAAGGCTTAGGCTAACATAGGATGAAAAAACACACGAATTTGCTTTACAGAATCGTTTCTAAGCAAAATTCGAATCCGATTCGGCTAGCGCTATGGCTTCTCTGCGCTCTAGCCGTGCGTTAGAGACGCAGAGACACTACTGCAGTGCCCCCCCCCCCCCCAACTACCTTAGGACCACAAATTCTTTGTGTGGATTTTTTTCTCATTACGGGGCAGTTGAAATGGTTCACAGCTGTTCATCTTACTTTTTGCTGTGCTGCTGTAACCTTTGAAGTACGCCTCAACCCATACAAAGTAATTTTGTCATTATCAAAAAACAGCACCGAATTTGTGATGCGATCAATTTTTGAATCGATAACTCGCATGTCAGTTTTTGATTTTTCAGTTATGGAGGGCGAAGGAGAATCACTGATAGAGGCTTACATGATAGAAGATTACTATGTGACGGATCTAATAGGAAATGACGAACGGTGAGTGCAAACTTCAGATGCCGTAGAAAGGTCTATAGTGGTGCAATCAGGGGAATCGGTGGAAAAGCTTCTGATACATATTGATCGAAAGTACTGTGTAATTCGAGATATCGTGGAATTTGTGGAATTAGCGGACTTGGAAAAGTATTACATACGTCTCGATTTTGTTATTCCATGATCCTCTCAATTGATACGCATTAATTTTTTTGCCGATTTTTGCGGATATCAGTGAGGTTGCGTTCATGCCCAACAAAATCGGATTTTCGGCGTATCGGCTTATCCGCGATTTGAGATTTCTGGCGATGCCACGTCATACCACCTCCTCGTCAGTCCACGTGCATTGTGACAAATGTCCAAAATCGTGGACACGCCCACTCGCCGGAATTTAGACTCGCGGATTTGCGGATGCGCTCATTTTCTCGATTGATAATTATCTTTTTCTTGACGCTAAAAATCCAAAAACCTCATTCCGTTGGGTGCTAACCCAGCCTAATTCTCCCATATTGCATTTCACGAGAAGGATAAAGCAACAATTACAAATTTTTTTCAATTCTTCATTCACTAATCTTGTCGAGTGGGTTGAGCCAAGTAATCGATACGTATCCAACTCTTTTTAGCGGTTTCCGCATTTCCACAATTCGTCCATTCGATGCGTACCTTTTTCGCTAGTTCCACGCTCCCTCTAATTTCAGCACGTTGAACGATGCCTAATGGTAACGGGGTCAAAATTATTTTGAAGTAGTGGAACGTGGAATGTCCAAATAAAGAAACTGAGGAAGTGATACTCCTCCTCAGCAAGTCTGTCCGATTCAGAACAATCAACTCAAGAATGAATCCTAAAATTCTACTGTTTGATGGTGGTTCCCAAACAAAAAATAGTATAAGAACATCTTTATAAATACTCCCTCGGTAGTATTCAGAGGGAGTGATAGTGTTGAGATCGTTTTTTCAAAAGTTTCACGAAACAGGGTCAAACTTGGTCGAAGGGATCGGATTGTTACCAGAACCTGAATTGCTCTTCTCCGTTGAATTCTACCAAAGTGTAATGGACTAGTATAACAGAGTGTATATGCATCAGATTGCATTCATAATTACGCAGTACTACTTCTGCCGGTTGTAATTTTAGAACCGATTTGATTGCAGTGTATTGATGTTCCCATTAGAGATAGTTTTGGCTAAATGTGAATTCAAAATAGGAAAGTCGAGGTGCTCTGTAGTACAACAATGTAGAAAGAACGCCTGAAACGGTCAAAAATCCAAAAAGTGAGACGCTCCACTACGGAGGACGTGTTTTAGCGCATTCTGCCCCATAGCCGTACGCTGGGCAGAAGGCGAGAGCACTGAACCAACCAGCCGCGAACATTGCCCTGCCTGCCTTATCTAGAACTCAGCAATCGATAGTAAGCACGAAGCACTGCCAAACGAGGCTGTGCTGAGGACTAGGGGGTAAGCTTTTCAGCGCAAGTTTGGCCACATATGGACACTTCAAAAATCGGGTTCTATTGGGGTCGCGTTCATACCGAGCGTTTTGGAATCATTGGCGTATCGGCGCATGGCGATGCTACCATGTCATTCTTTTTGCGTTACGGCAAATGATCGAAGTCGCGGATGCGCCGATCTGATGATTTTCAAAAGGTGGGCCACGTTAACGAAAGACCCCGAAACATGAAAGAACCGCGATTACAAAGCAGGAGTGCTTATTTTCACCGGTAATTACGCCAAGTATGATCTTCCAGACCCGTACCTATCATATGTATGATTCACTTCAGTGGTTCTTATCATTCACATTACCTGAACTACTGCTTTTGACGGACAGCTATACCTGGCCGCAAAAACCTTTTGATCAGAGGCCTCATGGATCCTTCCTTGTCTCTCAAGGTGTCTGCAATGTAGGGTTTCTGAGAAGTTGTGCGGATTAACTCAACTTGTCTGTAATTCAATCACCGAACGCAAACTTGTAGGTTATATAATACAAGGCATCAAGTTCAATACATGCTTTCAAGTTGGAGAACTAGCGGTGAAGGTTTCGCGAAGCGCCGGCTACCTAAAGCACTGCAAGCATACGTAAGGGGTTTTGCTGCCTATCAAGTTGAATTGTCCGTGTCTTTTACATCTTATTGGGATTCATACTGGACGGATATTACTGCTTTCTGGAATATATGTCTTGAAGCCGATGTTGAACCATGTCCTCAAGTTGGGCAGTCAACTGTTTCCACTCGGCTGCTTTATCTTTACCTATTTATTGTATGTGCAAGGTGAAATTCTTCCTCACGCTCTGAGGGCCACGCATTGTTCCATTCCGAATGATGAAATCTGAATTTCTATATTCTAGGGTAAAGAGGGTATTAAAGGAACATCATATATTTCTATATATGATGTTCGCCGCTAGTCGGATGGCTTATAATAGGCCCCCAAGGATTATTGAAGCCTTATGAGGTGTTGTTTACGAAAAGCAAAACCTCCCAGAAGATTACCCAGCATTAGTCGTTATGTAATTCTATGCAAATGTTATACATACATCTACAGTAGATCTAAACACGTTTGTCCATGGGTAAGGTGCCCCACAAGGGTGCCACCGAAAATGAATGGTGACTACGGCCATCGGCAGCTGCGGCTGCCATTTCCATCACTCGAATCGCTTTAGAGTTGGGGACACACTTCACTATTTAGAGGTCAGGCTTCAAGACTGCCATTAAGCGAATTTCTGATTTCGCTGGATGATGAAAGAATTTGCCCGACATGCCTCAACGCTGGATGAGAGTACCACGTTTTTCAGCCATCGTGGAGGCGTGCCCAGCCACCCTCACGCCTGCCGAAGTTATGTCCCGCCTCCAGGTAGATTAGCTGAACTTTGACGGTGCCCAATGGATTCCATGTTATTCCATCATAGTCTCCTAACGATCCTCATTGGATCGTTTCTAGTATTTATTGTTTGTGTGCTGTGTATTGGAGCCGCTAGTGATCGTGGATTATGTTGTCGTGATTCGCAAGACAATCGGCCTGCTGGTGCGGAGGAGTGCTCTTGTGAATGCAGTAGGAACGGGAAACCTCTAGAAAACGTGGAAATGGAGTCTGTACAGCACCTGCTCCCTTTTGAAAGGCAACAAAGCACCGGTACTTTCTTTATCTTGTTCGTTTGATTCATTTAGTAGGCGAATGTATTCGTCCTTTTTCAGTATTTTTAGTGAAAAATTACGTGTATGGTATGGCATACAGTGAGGCAGTAACGGCTCATTTCTTTTTGAGATGTAATGTTTGCATGTTTCATAATGTTATTTCTTCTACTTCGCTGTAATGCTGAAGTTGGCCGTCAGTTGTTATATATTACACCAGATATCGCTCGATCAGATTTGTCATTTTAAGATTAGGAAAAGCGCTGACACCTTGTAACGGGTGGTGTAATTTGACTTTTATCAGTTCCTGCTAAAGTATGGGACCCCTTTTTGGGTATCGTAATCGCGTGTTCATATAGAATATATGCATTTTTGTTGTTTTGTGTGCCCCAACCCATTTCCCCATATCTTCATACTACCGGTTTTACAATGATCATGAGACCCTACGGTGGGAATGTCTCAATAACGGTATTCGTCCGAGATGCTTAATGAAGTCACATGGAAGCAACTGCTGGCTGTAGCTGATGGCATTTTAACTGATGTATTGCATAGACGATTCCCCGCCGTACACATCTCTCGACTAAAAAACTGGTACAGTAAAAAATCGGATAGTAAATTTGGATCTTGTTATGGTTGTTCCGGGTATAGTATCGAAATGGGTCACATCGATATAAAAATTTGTTTTTTTTTTTTTGGCGTAAGAAAAGACTCTTCTTGAGCTGGTATCGCTGGATCACGAAGAGCATACATTAATCATCCCTTTTTTGAATTCGCTGGAACGAAAGGAACCAGGGTAAACTCCCCAAACAGCAGTATCCCCAGATTTGTCTGAATTCATGACATCCTTCTGCGTTGTATTTTTGGGGCAGGTCTAGGCTCCAATGGGTATCGCTTGAGAACTTGTCTTGCTATGGAATTTTGCTAATTGCGAAAGGAAAGACCACACGGGGGCGTCTTCTCTGTCCCCTCTACGTAAATATTGTTTTACTGTTTGAAAGCTCAGCTGCTTGAACGACGTCCTTTTTTTGAGCACTTGACGACAACATCGCTTTTCTGCAGAAGAAAAGCTTTGAAGTGGTCTCTTTCTGTGTAAGCTGATATGAAGTGCGTCTCCGGAAAAAATGACGCTAAGTGGTTACAACATTTCATTCCGAACAGCTGTGGGCCATGCCGGGTAATCCCTCATGGTGACAGAAGTGTTCTGATGGCAAGCCACTATTATAGTGTTGGACGAGTGGAAGTTGTTGGTGTGTGTTAAACAATAATATGTCTTAACATGACCAATGTGTCAAAATATGTGTGTGCATACGAAAGCGAATGTGGATTCTTGCCCACATCTTAGTGAGGAGCGGCAATAAGCGAACTTCCAAATAATGTGAGCCCCATTCATGCACAAGAAAATCACTTCTTTCATTCCGGAGCAACTTCCCACAAGATCTCTTACTTGACTAATATTTTCCTTCTCGCCGTACGCCTTTTTTGTCGAATAGCCTTCAGAGGCGATAGTGAAGACGAAGGAAATCCGAGAAAGTGATAGAAGAATGAACTGAGTGCATGAAGTCTCCTTTTATCTCATAGCGAATCTAATGGAGCCTCAGCATTGTTCATTTATGATATGTGAGTTATCAGATGTCGATAACGGGTCGAAGAAAGAAGAAATAGACATCCTCATAATATTCGAAACTTAGCACTTCCGCGTAGACGTCTGTCACTCACTTCTGCTATATGTCTTTGGTAATATGTGAGAGCAAGAATTTGGTTAATGAGCGATACCACATGAACTTTGGATTCTCTTCCTTCACAACCATATTTTATTAGGGCATTGATCTGTCTCAAATCTTTATCCACCTAGAAATCATTGTGAGATCTCAGAAATCCATTCAAATGAATCAAATAGCGCATTTCTTGAGCCAAAGTAATACAAATTATTTTTATATGACAGAGTCTGTGGGGGAGTCCATCAGTTGGTTTGATGCTTGTTACTGAATTGTAACTATAAATTAACCGTGGTTACTGTTAGTTTGCTTATTTTTGCTAGTCAACCTTTTTGTTTTTTGTTACCAAACAGCCACAGCTTGATCTAATACAGAAAGGTCAATGAAAACCCCTCCACACAAAAGAATGCTGTTTTTTCCTAGCAATTCAACGCGAGACTTGATAAATCATACCAGAGCGTATCTATGACAAGGCTATCAATCTTCTTTCCTAGCAATTTTCTCTTGACATTGTACTTTATCACACGGGCTACGGTTGTACCAGAGTACTTCCTTGTTCCAAGGCTGCTGGATACCTACGTATCGATAAATCAGAGGTTCTAGGCTATTAATGACGAAAGATCTTTAGTAGAGACTTTTGTTCAGGTTCTCTGTTAAACTTGTTGACCAGTATTAGTAACTTTTCAGTATAGCGATCGAGCAGGAGGTAGTGATTGGTGTAGGTGAAGATCATAGATACTGTGAGCAGGAGCCATTATCTTATTCCTTCGTTGAATATGAGCCATTTTCTACGGAACAACATGAGGTAGGTATTTTTCTTTAAAGACACTTAGTCTCTATCATCATTGTGTATAATTAAATAATACATACATGTACAAAGTGTTATTGTGTACATCGCTAAGTCTGAGTGGGTTCTATTGGTTCTCAACTGACCGGGAGCATTAATTTATGGCTGTATACAATCCCAGCATTTTTTGATATTACTCATACATTGGAATGATATTTCTGTCAATTTGTTCCTGATCTTAAGGCCGCGTTGGAACCGAGTTATGAATTTTTGTTGCGCGGACCCCTACAGGGTGCGCTCCGCCCACTGTGCCCAGGCCTATTTCTTGGATACTCATGGCTATCCTTAGCCCATCCTTTTCTCACGTTTGGACCATTTTTTGGACCGAGCAAACAATTTCCGATCCAAGGACCAACGTCTCAGTGCACGCTCCGCCCACCGTGGGTGGACCTTAACTGAGTCCATGTTTTTTACTTCTTGAACCATGCCCTACCCATCCAACAGCTTGTCCCCATTTCCATAGGTTGTTTTTCATGTAGCGTCCAACCTCCGCCCACTGTGCCCAGGTCTCTTTCATGACTTTCAGAAAATCATTCCCGACCTTAAAGGAACCGGAAGGGGTACGAAACAAGAGAAAAATACAAAGAAATGAGCATTTTGTAACGAACGCAGAAGGTTAGAAACGATAATCGGTGAAAAAACCCGTATTCAAAAGTGCATCGCTGCGGTGTGTATTCGCGCCTCATTCGCACCATCGCACTGACTTTCCGAGTTGCCCGTTGTAGGAGACGGGCCGCGGTCCAACATTAGTTGTAGCACCTGACTCCCAGCGCAGTGGAGTGGCCATTCCCAACTACATTAGCATTCATGTAAGTACATCTAGAAACAGTGTAAGAAAGAATAAAGGAAAAAGTAAAAGGAAAAAGCAGATTTATAAAAGAAACATCTTCTCTTGGCAGCATGCCACGGCGTCAAATTGGGGGTTTGTGCAATGACGGCCACTTTAACACGTCCACACTACGTCTGTTCTACCGCAGGCCAAAATTACCCCCTTCTGGTGTCTTTAATCCATATTTACACTAGGTTGGGTCACATTAGAACCCAATTAAGAGTTTTCGGCTTGAAAATAGAACACTCCAGTACACGCTTCGCCACCATGGGCAGAGCTCAACTTGGTCCATGTGTGGTCTTTAGTTCTTATCCCATTCCCTACTCATTTCATACTTGTCCCCACCTCCACAGGTTGTTTTTCATGTTATGCCTAATTCGTGAGAGTCGGACGGACGGACGGACGTACAGACAGACGGAGCGTTTTATATATAGTGGATATAGTGGGTATATAGACATATATGAACAGATATAAATCTATAATTTATGGAAAAGCGATTTAAACAGCTTATTTCAGAAACTGTGTTTTCTCGATGCTTTTTTTCGGCAGATCAAATTTCGCCTTGTTTCGATTCCGAACTACCTGAGCTTCCCCATCTTCAGCTTTACCCACACAGCGATAGCGCAGACGTGGTCAACTCAGATCAAGTCGGGATTGGGTGGGAGAACTTCCCGTGAGGGTAATATGTACATTCGGAGGCTGACACCGTCACAGAATGCTCCCTCAAGTCGCCTTTGCGAACGAGCGCTAAAAGCGGGATTCTTCCTTCCTGAGTTTAAACCAACTTTCAGGTGTCTCGAAGCCTATGTTCCTTTTTTATCCTGCTAGACATCCGTCGAGGTCGCTACATGACGATGTTTAGTGTAGGTTGCATCTGCTCATTGATGATCCTCAAGGGCTCCCTCAAAAGCGTCGCTGCCTACCACTTGAGATCCATTTGCGTTTTTCTCTTCATCTGCTTTTTCGAAAATGCTAGAGAAAGAAGTGAACAGAAAGGATCAGAGACCGGCAAACAAATCGAGGAAAAGAAAAAAGTGGTCCGATTCGCCCCAATGTCGTAGGTACCATTTGGAATCCGAAAACCACAGGGCAAGGTATTGTTAGGCACCTTTGAAGGCACCGGAATGGGGAAAATGAAGCAAAGCAGAACTAGGAACGATTATCTCTACAAATGAAACTTTTGGGGACTTTGTCGCCATCTCATCGCGCTTCACTTCCAGTTGCAGGGTTAACTAGCCAAGTTGCTGTTATAGGCGACGTACGCGGTGGGCTGGCATCGCCACTCGCCATCTGCATCTACCCCTCAGCGGCTGGTGATGCATTGGGGGCGAAAGAGAAGTCAGAAGCGAGTCCTATTTCTCGTCGATAATTCCTTGAGTCTAGTCAAAAATGATCAATGTGGGATGAGGGGCCGACTTGCGTTGTTTGAACTTTCATACTATTGCAATTCCATATCAATATAATATCATCAGCTTGCAGTGTAATACACATTGATGGTCAATTATAGTTATTTAAGCCTTCCATGGCGGAATCATATGATGGCTTAGATGTGCTAGTCGACCATGTAGAGGTTGTCGATTCTTCCACGGCCGAGGTAATTAGGTTTAATCATTTTTATGGTGTGATGAATGAAAGACTTTTCAAGTGCTCAATATCTCAACATTCCCACCAAACGCTGGTCGATCGAAACAGAACAAACGAAGAGCAGCCGAAGTTACCGAAGTACGTTCTATCTTCTTCACCATAATTATAAACTTCTATCAGTTGATGATAATCAGATGTGTTAGTTCAGTGTGTATGTGAAAGGCGACCGAACGTGGAAATTCCAGAAAACCACAGTTGTTGCAACATGTGGAGAAAATGGGTATGTGGCTATCAGTTATTCACTTACATTTGAAACAGTTGGCTGGCACGCTAAACTGGGTGCCTGTTCCGATCAGTTTTTCGGGAGGTAGGGTCACCACTGTTGCGTGGCGGGCAGTCCATTCATAGAAACGACGAATTTAACATTTTATGAGACTAAAACATCTTTATACGGACTGTCACAGTGACTAGTCCCACCTTTTTACGAATCATATTTTCTTCAAGTGGGGAATTATATTTGATGGGAGATGTCACAACTTAACTATTTGGGTTACAAATATCTGTGGTACTACCAACCCGTTGGAGGCATTACCCACCATTACTTGTTTCCAGCCGTCTACACAAAGCGATAATTTTGATCGATATTGACCGGTACTCATGATCTAGAATTTGCTCTGCGCATTTGTGTTTACCTATTGGTATAGTCTATTGGTAATTTCTCTCTTGAATGGTAGTTACTTTACCAGTCTCAACACTGTCTGACATCGTGCTGCGCATTTTTCGATTTTGGCTCTTCCCATCTCGACGCCGGCCCGCTCATGATGAGCAGCATTTGCACCTCATTCCTACTCTTCTTCTCACGCCCAGACTTTTGAAACCACTTGCAAATTTCATTGTTCAGGCTCCGCCCACCATCGCGGAAGCTCCGCCCATCGTTTGAATTTTGTTCCACAGTGCTAGCTACTGTTAACCACTATACTTTCCTTCCGGTATTGTACACTTTCTAAATGAATTTCATCGTTGATTATATGTGTCGATTTTCTCTAATCCTATGCTGCGTTGGAACTGAGTTAGTGATTTTTGTTATCATCTCCCAATCGGGGTGCGCTCCGCTCACTGCGTGCGAGGTTCTTTTGTCAAAACTCATGGCCAACGAAAACCCATCTTTTCCCCACGAGTGTGCTCATATGTGCTCTTTGCCTCTTGCCCCATACCCTACCCATTTCAAACTTGTAAGCACTATTCATTGTGATCTAGAGTCTAAATTTTAGACTAGGCATGTCATGACTAGTCATGCATTTCCCATCGAACAATTTATGTGTTACTCAACATTGGTATTGCAGCTCCTGTCATTGTCTAATGCTGCTTCAATTTGTGGTCGTAATCTCAAGTATGAACTACAATCTGTTAGCGCACTTGCCCTCGTTCAATCGATTGCTCAAGTTCTCATGACGGCCACTGCAGACCCAGTCACCTGAAGCACGCATTATCCACTATAGAAACGACGAAATTAACATTCTTCTTAGACTAAAACATTGTATTAGGTTGTCCCAAAAGTCTTGTAGGAGTTTTTCGATCACCACTTTTTATTATTTTTTTCTTCCAACAAACAACAATTAGGCAACAACGTATCCACCATTGTTATCGACAACACTCTGCCATCACATAGGTAAATCGTTGATTCCCTCCTCCCAGAACTTTGGGTACTGAGAGTCGAAGAAGTCAGCGATCGCTTTTGCAAGCAGTCATAATCAACAAATTTTTCTCTTGGCCAGGAAGGATTCAAGAGGATGGGTAAGGTGATAGTCAGAAGGGGCAATGTCTGGAGAGTATGTAGCTTGGCCTGGGTACTTTTTGCAAAATGGGAGCGGGCGTCGTCATGAAGGAGGGTGGCCGCGGACCGTTTTCGGCGCTTTTCTCGAACAGCGACGGGGAGCTGCTGGAGCTGGTAGGTGCATACGACAGCGGTGATTTCCTGTTTCGCCTTGTACCAGCACCTCTTGGAAAAACATTCCTTCCGCGTCCCAGACGTACACAGTCCTTAGCGTGGTTTGCCTTCCATGTCAATCTCGCCGTTGCTGAAGCTGATGAACCAGCGGCGCACGGTCTCGTAGCTCACACCTCCCTTGACCAATGCAGCGTTGTTGAAGTGGCAATCTTCGGTCGCTTTAGTGCCGCAAGACCACCCACAGATGATGATCCCGCGTCTTGGGTGGGTATCGACTACGGGTATTGTAGCTCTCTCCACGGAATCTGGTGGGTCAAAATATATGGTGTTAGAAAGCTTAGAGAACCTTCTACCATATTCCTAAGTCGCCTAGACCTGCCTCGAAGTAAACAGGAGTTTTTTTTTTTTGGAAAAATCCTACAAAACTTTTGGGACAACCCAGTATTATGGACTGTTACAGTAACTAGCTTCCACCTCCAGCATAGATAGTATCTGCTTTCAGTTAGAAATTGTATTCAATGAAGAATGCCCTAACTTCACTGTTTAGTTTACAAATGTCCAACTTATCACATATACAACTTCACAAATATCTGCCTCTATTCTTAGGCCTTCATCTTTGACATGACTAGGCCAGGGACGTAGCCAAGATCTTGAAATCAGTAGTAAACCAATTGTCCTGTGAAGTAAACCTACTCATGGGTGTCCTGACCCCATACTATTTACCGGAATACTTGCAACACACCCCGCCTTACTCTCCTGTGATTGCATCGTTTTGATAGCTGATCTCTCTTCCGATGAAAGCACAAGAAGGATTGATTCAGATTGCAGGTGTGGGGAGACATGTTAACTATAACCGGATGCTCGGTGTAGGGTGACGGGCCGGGGTCCTGTTCGCCGTGAAAATGCGTTCTAATGAGTGTGGACGGCCAAGGTTGTACGTTGGGACGGACTTCGCATCTGTACCAACTTTTTGCAGTGGGTTGGCCATGTAGCGATGAACTACAGCGACGCAGCAGACGCGAAAAGACATGAACCAGTGGGAGTAAGGGATTTTTCTTCGGGTTCCTGGAAACTTCATTCTGTTCTTTGATACGCAGCATCTACCGTATTGAATAGTTCCAATTAGTTCCGCACTTTTCTCTTCATTTTCGACCATGACCTAATACCTCATTACATGGCTTTGCTCTCAGTACTTCCGCCTGTTGTGAGATTGTCTTTTGCTGCAGCTTTCCGCCAAGCAAACTTTGCGCTTTGATTCAAAGAGGACATTATTCTGACAAGAGTACGGTCTGTTTACGATAACAAAAGCGGGTTTTCTGCAGTAGCAAAGGGCTCCGACACTTCACCTTTTTCGAAGCGTTGAGTTGTAAGAATAGTAACACAGGTTTCTGGACTACTCGCCAGGGATTCTAGCTGAATCAGCGAATAATAGAGCTGTGTTTGCATTGTTTTTGCTTATTAATGACGTGTATTTTCAGGCAATTCTTCTATCATCCTGACCCGTTCTCTCCTGCACCGCCTTTCAAAGGTTCACCGAGTGCTGTTAAAAGGATGGAGTACGCAGCGAGACGAATAGACAATAGGAAATACAGGTTTGTTAAGCCTTATTTGACTTTGCCGCGTTATGGAACTGAACGGGCCTGTTGTTGTTTAGACCTTTCCAACGAGATAAAAGGATAAAGGATTAAGCTCTTGGTGCCAAGCAATCCCTTCTGGAGGATGCACCGCGCATCTAAGTTCCAAGTTTAGTCGTGGTGGCAGGTGAATGCGATTTGGCCAATACAATAACTTTCGGGGGCCAGCCGATGTACAGGTTAGTCCTAGACAGCTCTGGTATCAAATTACCAAAGGCATGGTTGGCTTAAGCGGAACTGATGATGAGGGACTTGATCCCCGCACAATGAGAGTGGGACTGCGCGCCACCTGCCAGCACCACCTCCGCCCTCACGTTCGTCGACATTACTGTAATCCACAGTGATCCTATAGATTTTCTCCTTTGCCGTCGTTTATTCAAAGAATCCATGCGAAAGGTATCGTATCGCTTGGAGATAAGCCTCGTGCATTTCGAACCCTCAAATAGGACTGCATCTCCGTTAACAGTATTACTTCGTTGCTATAGCTGGAAAGAAGGCTCATCCCGCCTGGTGGTGGAGGTTCGACCGTGCGGCTGTGAGGAAATTTTAGAACAAAAGAAAGAGAAAATTTGTACGCCATAAGCAGGAATTTGTTCTTGTCCAATCAGACGTCAAGCGACAGCATTTCATGTGAGAGGCGAGCCCAGAGCTCCATAACAAAATGCTATATAAATTAACTGACGGCTTCCGAGCAAGCTCCGCCACCAGGCTTACGCATCGTGTGCTGTGACCGCCGCGTATCACAGGTCCACTCGGTTTCGATCGATGCCTCACTGGTACGGCACGCAGAACTTAGATAGCGGCGATTTCTACCCGTTTTATCACTTTTATTTTCATGGACCACGTAGATTACCTTAGTCACCTATAGTTGAAATAACAAACTGAAGCGTCCCCGGAAACACTTTCTCAATCAACTTTTTCGGTGGTATTTCAGAGATCAACGTAGCAAAGTCTTGGAATCTGATAAGTTGGACAGCGCAACATGTTCCAAGTGAGTTAACACGTCTCCAGACGTGCTCATTTTATACAGTAATGAAGGTGTTAGGCGGGGTTTATAGTGGTAGAATCAGCCTTTTTGTGGAATAGTGAAATCCACAGAAAAAAGATTAAATGCGTAGCGTTTGGGAGAATTGTGGAAGTGCGGGATTGTGAAATCTTGATTTCTCTAATTTTCAACTGGGCGCAGCCTGGATATCGACACGTTTATCAACCTTTTTCCGCGCATTCCACAACTCCGCATGTCTACAGAAACACAAATTTCGCTGTTCTCTCAACCGATACGTATCTTTATCATTTTCCTCAAATTTCACAATTCTGCAGAAACGCAAAGTTCTCTTCGTTGTACGTTGCCTTATCATCTGTTTGAGGCATTCAAATCTGTAGTGACGAATTGACACCTTTTTTATTTTCGGGTTTAACTTGAGATCAAGCATTCAGATGCAAAATGCGATTCTTTCTGCCGTTCCGTCACTTCAAGAACAGAATAACATACCGTGTACCTCAGAATCCGTATCTGTTGCCGATGCCTCGTTTTCGCTGTCCTCTCTGTGAAGAGGATTCAACGATAGAGTTATGACGCGATTGGTTCATGTAACTAAGTGTGCAGTGAGCTGCCACTTTTTTTGGTATAATTCAATCGGGTAGACATTGTCTTTTTTCTTTCTCTGTTGCAGATGTTGTGATTCTTCATGCATTCGTTTTCTTTGCCATTGTTGTGCAAATTATTATGTTGTTAGTTTTGAAGGCATTGATATTTGTCGAAGAGAACAGATTTATTTCGATGAGGAGTCACAGTAAGCTTGCAAAGCGGGCAGTATTCAGTGGTCTAATACTGCGGTACTGTGACCAAGGACCCGGAACGCGCGCGTCGTTTCACGACCGACTCTGTGGGTCTTCATAACACGCTGCGCTCCACTCTGCGAGTATCTGATGAGTCTGAAGATACGATAACACACCTGAGATGTGATGCAGATGTCAGACATCGCGATTCTACGATTTCGCAGCTGTGATTCTTCTGTTTCGCGCACAATTAGGCCGCGCTCAGACTCTCCGGCACCGGCGACGACGGCAGCAGCCTGGCGACGCCGTCTGTTTACGGTTCTCGACCGAGCCATACTAGAGTACGATGATCATAGCGAGAGCACGCGCAAATATGCGCGAGAAGTGAATCCTGGCGAGAATATTGGCATAATCCTAACCTGTAGCAAGATTCGCGCTCGTTTTCTGCCGTCGTGGTGGACGATGGGTACACGATTTTGCCGGCTTCGATTGTCCCCAGCCCCAGTGACGCGAAGTATAGACGCGGCTCTACGAGATCATGCAATGTGTACGAACGCGGAGTCACGCAGTCTCACATCCCAAGATGCAAACCTATTTTGATGCGCTATTTTGAGGGATGGCGCAACTCTGCTCTGCATTATTCAGTTTCGATTTCCTGGTTAATTTCGTCAAGTCAGAAGTAGTCGAGATGCGGGCAAGTGGGAAGTGAAAATGGAGGGAAGACAGGAAAACAGAGGTGTTCCTGAGAGAATTAATTGAGTCCCATGTCGATCCTTAAGTGCACATGGATTACAGCAGTCAAACAACATTTTAAGAAATGCGAAAGTCGTAGTTGGGTGTGTGTATGTGTGTGTGTGGTTTTTTTTTGTTTCAGAATGCGAAATTCACCACTGAACTTGATGTTGTTAGAGGAACTCCTTGAATTTTTGGGACATTCTAAAAATACGCTCCGTTCTTCCTGGTGGAACAAGCATATTGGGCTAATTATCGTAGACTCAAAGAAAGAAGGGATGTTGCTCTGGAGGGGAGCGGTAGGGGCTTCTATGGAAATCGAACTATCTACTCGACGAGTTGAAATACGACAATCTTCTTGGTAAAGTCAGTCATAAACTAGTGTAGAAAAAATGATAGAAAGATCTTTTTTATCATCTGCAACAAATGAATGGATATCAGTATTAGCCATGTATTTTTATTTATTGATTATTTATGTGCATAAATACACGCCAGGTGTGTCATTGGTATCGACTGATATTATTACTACGATATGCCACATATCCAGGGAACCTTGTTAATTAATATTGACAGGATCTGCGTCAAGAGCATCGTACTGACATGCTGGATGGCAAAGCCCAAAGGAGGTCCCACCTTTGGATCTCTACTTGTCCCATCAGGACTATTGAGTTTTGCTGAGTTTCTGAATAAATTCCTTGTCGGCGGTATCCGATCAAAGTGAATCTTTGCGACAGTGGTGGGGGTAATGTTGGAAATGAGGCACTTCTTAAGTGAGCCATCGAAATGAAAACAGAGGATTCAAAAATACCACGTGAATAATCCCGGTAAAAGGCGGTCCCTGAGATTTAGCGGAGGCACCGCTGTTGACAGCCTTCGCCTTTCTTAACATGGTCTTCTCCCTATCGCGAATTTCGCCGAAGAATGACTGAGATCTAAAGTAATGAGTATGGCAGAGGAGTTATACATACCGTAACGTGTTATTGCCGCATCGATCGAAATTACATGGTGCTTGACGGTCGGCCCTCGGGTGAAAGCGTCCACCGATGTATCAAAGATTGCCATGAATGAGACATACATTATATGATATAATGTTATACATACATAGGCAATAATGATATGATACAAGCATTCATACTCTGCAACTACATGGCAGAATGTGACGGACGGGGGTTTGGGAAAGTGCATTCTTCCTGATGTTCGCTCAAGTTTACTTCTACTTCACGTCGTTAGGTTGTGTTCAAGTTGACGATCTGCGCTCGGGGTGATTGGGCGATCAGGAGACTGGGCGAAATGAATAAGATTCAAATCGATCAGCCGGTAAGATGATCACGCGATTAAGCGATCAGGTGGAAAGGGAAAGAATGCCATTGCAATGGTGGGACATCTCACTATGAACGCTATCTTCACCTGAGCCAAAAGGAGGAAACCAACCCCCCCCCCCCCCCCCTCCCTTGAGGCCTAGGCAAAAATATGACCTCGAATGTGCAGATTCCTCAGAGATACTGAGGTATGCAGCTTTATAGGATGCCGAACCTACCCTTCCCCCCCCCCTCCCCCCCGCCCCTCTACCACATTTTGACAGCATCAGTGAAGGATTCATACCGGTTAGGCTATTACGCCGGCGATCTGATGGATACTGTGTCATATCCATTCCACCTCATTGCCTCATCACCTTATCGCCTACTCGCCTATTCATAGAGTAGTAAATAAAAATAGGAGAGTAGGGTAGTAAATAAAAAATCGATCTGAGGCGGGCATCATCCGCTTTTAATTTCGTTTCAGGCGACGTGCGACGCGGCGATCACGATGGAGCGCGGTATCCATACTAAATTTCAACATTTTGGAAATACTTCAAACTTTGCCTAGAGCCCACCTTTCAAACAGCTGTGAACTGTTTTCCTAATAATTCCCTTAGACCTATCTATTGGCCACTTGCTTGCTCCAATGGTTGCTTATTGTTAGTTCTCGATATGGGTTTCCAGATGAGGATTTGATGAGGAAAATTTAGAAGTGTTTCACGGAAATGGCCATAACTTCCTTCAAACTCAACCATATGACTTCGTTTTGGTGAAGCAGGGCCTGCTAGGTTGTCGCTTCCGAATGACTTCCTGAGCTATGCCATATCTTCAAAACGAAGCAAGAAAAATTCAGAAAATCCAGTTGAGGAAAGCGTTTCTTCGTCGAATTTGCGAGATCTCCCCACGAATCTTCCCAAAAATCGATTCATTGTTACTGAAATTTTTCCAGTATGCATCCTTCGCTCTCGGAGGCCTAGTGGGAAGGCGAGAAGCGTCGGTCAGCTTTTCTGTGGGATGCGCCATGCATGAGGATTTCATCCACATTCTCAATGAATACAAACGTTTTTCCGGTCCGCATAGTGGCCGCCAACACTAGATTACGTACTTGCGATCGTAGTAAGATATGGAAGGAGTCCATATCAGCTAATTTTCTGCTTTCATCCCATTGTTTCTGGAGTGTCCATCCACGGTGGTACCCGTTGATAGATATCGCTTTCCACGGCTTATCGGTGAATTCCGGAGGTGTCTCTGTGCGTGGTTTCGGTGTCAGCGGACCAACGAAAGAGTTATTGGTACTGGCCGGTTTCGTGTGGATTGCGCCATGCATGAGGTTTCCATGATGATTAAGTTAAACTAAATTTGGGTTCGAACCCATTTAGTCAATTTAATCACTTCTCTCCTTACACTTTAGACCCTTAGCCTGAGAAATTCTGCTGATCACTGCCTACCTCAACAATTACGACCCCCCCCTCCTAGCGGACCAAATACGACCCCCCCCCCCTGTTGAGGATTCCTCAACGGAGGCTTGACCCTGACTGCCCAATCGATAGGTATATTTTTCACCTAACGCCCTAATCGCCTAATCTCCTGATCGCCCAATCGCCTAATACACAGCCTGATTGCCTAATTTTGCGTATCCTAAATAAATAAGATATGCAACGATCGAGAATATGGGAGTATCTCCGTGATTAAGGTTCCGGAGGATTGGCGTATCCGCGATTGTGGATATTTGTCATAATGTCTATAGACTGACGTAGTGTGTGGCATTGCCAAAAATTCTGAATGCCGAATAATCCGATCCAACAAAAATCCCATTTAGTTGGGTTTGAACGCAGCCTTAGGGATGAGCCTTGTATGTTTACGATTCTTCATTCATTCAAAGCAGCTATCATTGATTTCTCATTATCAAGGTCATATAAGGCAATATGCGGAGTGTGGTTCATTTTTCCTAACATCTGCAGTACACTTGTGACCGTATCTGCTACCAACTAACCTGCCTTCAGGCCATCGCTGGTTCGTTCAGTTATCTCTAAGCGGGCCATATACAGCCGCGATCATCTGATATGGTAACTGCAGATCTACTGACACCTACTCACCACTAACAATATGGGCAATCGTCTTGGAGCAGTTCAACGAAAGCGTGAAAAACCTGAGCATGCAGCGCTAAAAGTGTCGATGAAAAGAGTCAAAGGATTGGAGCACGTAAACAAGATGCCGAACAGTAAGAGTAGCGTTGCGAGTTAGAACTCCTAGCTAAGTAAAGCAGCTCCTGTTCAGTTATACCCCGTCGTGGCTGCCTTTTACGTCTTCTGAAGCAGAATCGTGTGCACGACTATCTTCTTCTGGAAACAGAATTTATCAAACGTCAAAATCAGTTCAAATCGCTAGAAAGCCAGAGGCGAGAGGAGCGAAAGGTCATTCAGGTGGGAAAGGACGAGTTCAACAGACAACATGAACCCCTTAAAGGCACCCTCTACGATGACCACATAGGTCGACTTACCTTCTTGGAGCAGTAGTTTCTGGGACAACTATTTAGGCTTCACCTTTTTCGCTCCGCCACGGTGCACCACCAGGGCGCTTCACTTGCCGGAATCCACTTCGACCACACCCATTTCAGCTCCTTTGGTCACCTGAGAAAAATACTCAGATATAGTTACCCAGGGATCTATTCTGACAAGGAAGTAAGTAGATATATCCGGTCATCGTGGAGTGTGACTTTAAAAGATGGTCGCTTTTGAGACTTTCCCAGCAAGAAAGTGTGCTTTAACCTTTTGCGAACAGAATTATCATGGTTTCCGGGAAGCTGGACAGGCTAACCGTGGAAGCTCTCCGGGTTCGAAGTTCAAAGGAAACTAGCAAAATCCTGCACTTACCTATTCCGAAAAACTTGTAGACCGCTACCAGATGGTGGGGTGGAGTGCAAGTGTTCCGACTGGTGAGGCCAGGTCAGGTTGCGCGGGGACAAGCCCATTCGCGCGCGGCGGGTTGCAATCAGGTAAAGACAGGTAAAAATGCCAAAGCGTCTCTCCTAGAAAGGCTCAGGCATATCTGAGAGAGCCCAGACGGCGAAAGACACGTCACCATTCGGACAATTTGCGAAGCGTCGCCGCGCGCGGTGACCCGATTCAGTGCCGGCCTCTAAAAATCGGTACGCTTGCAACACACCCCCGAGATGGTGCAGTCAGTGTGAATCAGGGTCTTAAGCCATATCACTACCTTTTATCATGACTGTTCCTTCTAATAACATATCACTAATACAGCGGTGGTCTGATAAGTATGACGGTGTTCCGAAATGAGAGCTCACTGTCAGTGTTTTCTCACAACGCGGGACATAATGAGCCCAAATGCTTCGTTAGTGGTCATGAGGGTATACTGAACTGAGATGATTTTTTCTCCTCGAATGGTGGGCGACTTGAAGAGACGGACTGTGGCGAAACGCGTTGGTAACTCGCCTTAGACTCTTTATCGGTGCAGCGCCAGGGTGCGTAATGTGGTGGGTGCCCACGGCATCGCCGTGGAGGGCAGAGCATCGTTTACAAGTGGCCTCGCAGTCTGCATTACTCCCTTCAGCGATGTAGGAGTGCGAAAGCACGTTCTGGATGAAGGAGAGGAAGGGGGACGTGTCTATCTCTTTGCTTTCTGACCGCATCATTCCGTTCGTTATCTGGTGCGAAATGTTCAGCACTTCAATTTGCATATTTCACAGTCTACTGGAATCATCTCCAACGGTGACTCTAAGGCCACAGTTATAGACCGCCACGCATGAAGTGCGCGTGATCAGAACGTGTCCCTCTCTATGATTGCAGAGATCGCGCCATCGCTTATCAATACGCATTTCATCTCGACCCAAACTGCAGACGAACTGCAAATTAGTTGCGAGGTTTAACTGACTGGCCAAGACGGCTTTAAGCAATGCATTGAATTTCGTAGACGAAAATATTGTAGCAGTTGCGAGGGACACCAACAACATTGGCCAAGGTACACGAGCTGTTCAACGATGAGCAGGTACCAATTCTTCATTACTTTGTCAAAGAACTCTGCTAAATGTTATAATTCACTTTAGCATGCCGTTGTGGTTGTCGAAGGATCGAAAAGAGAATGGTTCATACCGATACTATCGATTGTTGATAAGGTGAGTCTATAGGGATCTCATTTTTCGCATTCTCCTGATAGCTCAGTGTTTCAAAGGATCTCTTGCACCTGAATGCGCTGGTGATGGTTAAAGCCAGTGGAATGTTCAAGAACGTACCTACAGCAATCGTTGGCGTGTTGCCAGATACCACTGACTCGTGTGCCCTTGGTCATAAGCTCGAAAAACCACCGAAGGAGACCTTTGAGGTATGCCATCAAGTCTTTCCGCTCGTCGAGACTGTCACTATCGCTAGCGCCCTCAGGGCACGGAAACTGATTTGCGCTAGCATGCACTGAAGGAAGTTTGACGAAGTTGCAAATCAACCACGTTCAGGATATTGGTGGATTGGAAAGTCAGATTCAAGAGATGAAAGAATCAGTCGAATTACCGCTCACACATCCGGAATACTATGAAGAGATGGGGATAACGGCTCCGAAAGGAGTGATTCTCTATGGAGAACCGGGCACGGGTGAGTTGGCTGTTTCTGCTCACTTGAAATCAGTGCCCAGGTAAGGGGTTGACTAGATTTTCAAGGCGGCATTCGCTATGGAACCTGGAAGGAGAAAAGGGGAGGGGGAGCAGTATACCTCTACATGACTAACGAGTCAGGAAAATAAACCCGTACAACACACACCCTCATTCACAGTTACGCTGGCCATTGACCCGACAGCCATGTAGAGCCATATTTTTGCCCCTTGTATTATACTTCCTCGTCTGCCTATCCATCAGATCTTGAAGCACATAGCACTGGACTGCTCATGCTACGGTTGACGGTCCTAGCCCTCTCGGGTTTATAATCAATCTTCAAAAGATTTTTCCAATGCTCTCCTCACGCTTCAGGGAAAACTCTACTAGCCAAAGCTGTAGCGAACTCCACGTCTGCTACGTTTATTCGTGCAACTGGCGCTGATCTCGTACAGAAGAACTCTGGTGACGGTGCCAAACTGGTCAGGTGAGGCTTTGAATTTTGACCGTAAGCTGTGCTAGGGAACTGAAAAATCTGTTCCAAGGGAATTGTTCAAAATGGCAAAGGAAAGCGCTCCATGTATTGTGTTTTTGGACGAAATTGATGCTGTTGGAACAAAGCGCTTCGACACATCCAGCAGAGGTGAACAGGAGGTCCGTTTAGCTCTTTTATTATCGGCTGTGTAAAAGGTATAGTCCATTTCTCAAAAGCTGATTGGGCGTGTCCTATGGACTTGGATGGTGTATCAAATTCTCTCAGCTCGCCACACACTCTCACTCTCGCCACGTAATCTCACTCTCGCCACTCACCCAAGTCCGTAGGACACGCCCAATCAGTTTTTGAGAAATGGACTGTATAGTTTGGGTACATCTGGGATGCAGCCGTGTCCTACGTGTCCTATTGACTGTCAGTGCGCTCCTTTAACACGTTCACCAAGAAAGGAACTGCGACTTCTGACATGTATAGTTGCCACAATATCGAGTACGATTCTTTATATGTGATTGGCTTCGAACCACTTAAACTGTACTAATAATGGCTACTGATTAGCTGCATCTGTTCCACGGCTAGCTGAATCTAGTCTTCGTTGTCCGTCGGCGCTTAGTACAGATTGTTTCTTAGCTGGACAAAAATAGGTGAACTGCGAAGGGGAGATCTCTGGTAGACAGCAGAAGTAGACCAACCCAAGTAAATGGATGAACTGTTCTTTCATAGGCTATGGGCGGGGCTACTAAATACATCGATCAAACAAAAATGCAGGCTATAGCACCAACAATTAGTGGAAAACATGGCAGCTGGCCCCATCGAGAATACGATCAAAATAGCATGAGGTGCTAGATGGAACATGGAAAGCAGTACTAAAATAGCACAGAGAGTATACATATGTGATAGATTGGAACAAAACCATAACGCAGAAAAGTACATCCAAAAATACATCACTGATACCTACAACTCAAAACACCACTGATATCTGCACAGCCCACAGTTGAAAAAATCTGTCGCCAAACGCCCGTGCTGGATATCCGATGCAATCCCAAACTCTTTCTACCATTGTCCTAGTGTTGCCCCACCCCAGACAACCCCGCCTACAACACGTCATCGTCAACGCCCTTGGTATCTCGTCATTTGATTATTTAGGTGCAACGTACTCTTCTAGAACTGCTTAACCAGCTGGATGGTTTTGAAAGCAGAGGTGATGTGAAGGTAAAAGGAAACCGTGTCTCATTCACATTAACCGATCATCAATCGATCCCACATTTTCAGGTAATCCTTGCAACGAATCGCATCGACTCGCTCGACTCAGCCCTTCTTCGACCAGGACGTATTGATCGGAAAATTGAACTGCCAAAGCCCGACGAGAAGACACGGCAAAAGATATTTCAGGTCTTTCTCTAGCTAATGGTAACATAGTTACGATGGTTAGCATAGGTATCGATTTTGTGCGCTTATGAGCACCACAGCACCATGTACTTGAGCGCAGTTATATGTTCTGAATACATGTAGCGATGGATAGCTTCCAAAATTGGTGGGCCAGGTCATTTGAACGCACTTAGCTCAACACATACAGTAGCGCTCAAAAGTCTTCGGCCAAAAACTTTTCTATCATAACTTTTTTCTACTAGACCGAATTTGACAAAATTTTAATAGGTGCCTGAACCTATTGCCAACATTCCCTTCTACTTGAGTGCCGCTTGACACTTTTCATGATTCTTTACAAGAATTTACTACAAGACCACCGAAAAAAGTAAAAGGCTTGGTCAAGAAAAACGGCTTCCTTTACAAAAATAAAACGAGCAAGCCTCAGAGAACATTACTATTTTGTAGGAAGACCACGACTTTTAATGACAGCGGCACAGCGGGACGGCATAGGGATGGCACTCCAAAAACAAAAAAAAAATTGCATTAAATCACGTAACTCACCCGTTGAGCGCCAAAGTAGTATTTTTAGTATGCAGTGTCTCCAAGTACAACAAACTAAAATTTCTCTTAGATCGGCCCAGTCGCAAAAAAGTTACAAGTGAAAACCCAAGTGAAAAACCATTTGGCTGAATACTTTTGAACGCTACTGTATCTTTCACATGGCAGTGTTAGCTGGAAATATATGCATTGCATTTAAGATCCACACATCGGGAATGAATTTGGCTAAAGATGTGACGTATAATGTGGTGATGTCCCTGGAAGGAGGAAAAACCATGTCTGGAGCCGAAATCAAGGTTGGTCCTGTTGGATTGATTTCCGACTTCGGAAGTACTCTCCATGTTCACCACGAAACGGGGCCATTCCGATTGTCAATGGTGGAAGCACCTGGCCACACCCCTGGTGGATCCAGATGCCGCCCGCTCCCGACAAGCTTGCGGTTGCCTTGCAGTCTCCTTTTCAAGGCGCCGATTTTAGGCTGTTTGTACGGAAGCCGGTATGTTGGCGTTACGTGCTCAACGTAAAGTGGTATGTGCTGACGATTTTGAGAAAGCTGTGAAAAACGTGATGCTCAAGAACAAAGGCGGTGCTCCTGAAGAGTTCTACGGTTAATATGCTCATTAACGACTGAATAACATCCACTAATTGTATAAAATATCATACACACAAGCTACGTACGCTATTACTAATCGATAATTAACAATGAAGATTTCAAAAGTGTTACTGTAGCGAACCTCTTATAATGATATGTCCAGATAAAGCTGAAGCAAAGTACGGAAAGAGCTGTTGTGGAAGTGATTAACAAGATTTTAGCTGTAACACTGTTGCAGTGGTTAGAGGCGTCACTCTCACTGGCACGGTCTAAGGTTCGGACACCGCCTATGTCAAACGAGACTTTGAATACTAATTCGCCGACTGATGAGATTGTTCGGTTGCACTTAGATTCTGGAACACGCCAACGCAAGCAGGTTATCCAGTTGACCCCTCCGTCGCCCACCGTCGATTTTTCAAAAAATGCGAGCGGTATTGTATATGCGTGCTCTTGCGTGAGTGCGCGCGTGTCGTACAGCCATGTCACAGAGTATAAATGGAATCTCAGAGGATAAGGCATCGCATGCACTCACACAAATAATGCGTCCTACAATATCAGGTAGAGGTCAAGTGCGTGGCGCATATTACGAGGTTGAACGCGGTCGACCTTTTTCTTTGGCAGACATGTGTAGTGCATATTGCCGACTCTACATGGTGGAGATTTCATGCTCCAGAAGCTACACTCTAGAGAAGTCCACAATCGAATAGTTTATTTAACAAATAGATTAGCTTCTGTACACACAGTAAAGAGCGTAAAAATATCAGAAAAACTCATTGCAACTCAAAATTCAACTAATGATACCGATCCACACTAACATAAGATTTGTCTCAATACGAATCATTTTTATGTACATCCCGTCAAGCACACAACCTGCTCCTCAGTCTGTTGTCATTAGCTCTCTTCGACTACTCGCTAAAAGCCAATAAATTGAGTAACGAATGGAATGCTTTCTGGGTTAAATGAAAAGTTCGAGCAAAAATGAATATCGGGACTCATTCACGAAACTTCTGTTACTTCAAAAAAAAAGGGGTTCCAGGAAATGGAAACATTGGAACTTAAATGAAAGTGCCAATGGGAAATGAAGAAAAACTTACGGTTATCAACGGTAACACCTTTTTCGCGGTGACTCCTTCGTTTTCGAACGATTTTTTCGGATCTTTCTCAGTCCGTTTTGCCTCCTTGTACATGATGATCAGCTTGTCATTTCGTGTGGGACCTTCTTGTCGTAGTATCTAAAAAGAATTCGGTTAGTTGATTAATACAGCCACAGCACGGCCCACTAGAAGGCTCATGTTATTCTTGAATTTCTGCTGTTGAGAACAAATGGGTGGCTTTTTGGCTGGATAGATAAATCTACCATTTCTTTGGAAAGAGAGCGGGAATATATAGTTGATGTACCAACAAATTTATAAGTTCAGGATATCAGGACGCCGTACCATAATTTACTTTGCTGCCTTGCAGTTGACCCAGAATCCATTTGAGTTATTAATATGCTCTTCACTGTGTGGCCCATATATGGAATGCGCGATCGTGAAGATCACAAGTGAGCTGCAGGTGTTGAATAGCTGTTTTGTTTTTCTAATTTATATTGTAAAGGTTGGTGATCACTTTACACAAAGAGTTCAAATGAATCAGCAAACGCCTTGGTTTAGTGAGAGATAGTGTACTAATGATTTCGTGGAAAATATATAGCTAAGGTAATGATTAATTATTTATATTAAAATAACCAATAATTAACTGGACCGAAGATGAAACGGGTTGACTTTGTTTGCGGAAAAAATAAAAGTAAAGTGGGATGCAAGCTGCGAGAAAAAAAGTAAAATGATGTTTCATACCCTGCTCATATATTCTATCCTGAGGTAAACTCCAATGATGGGCTGAGACACTTTCCATTTCATCATTTGCCGTTTTTAGGGAAAGTATTGACCGATATTACCCTTATAGTTGCAATTTCTAATAGTTGTACAAATAATAGGTATCATCAAATAAGCTTTGGAGAGTTGAAAACTGCGCCTACTTCGCCTTGAGATATGACTGGCTGCGAGAAATCCCGAAGCTTAAAGTCCCACAGGAAATAATACTCTCTTAGCTTTCAATTTCACAGTCATCTTAGAGCAAATAATAACTCGATGTGATCGATCCTTCATTACTTTCAGAATTCCATACTTCGAAAAATCTTACCACTATTTCAATTATTCAACCTTATGGCTGTGAAAAGCTGTGAAAAAGCTTCATCAGTAAGTATTGATTTCGTGAATGAATCAAGAACTGCCTCGAGCGTTGAGATCATTAGCAGGTAGCTGATTGTAACCTCAATTCTGAGGTGCTTCACTTTCTTCATCTTATTCAATTAGCTACCAACCAAAATCCTACTTAATTTGCTTGTCGACTTATCCATAATCCTGTCTTACTGGGAGGGAGGTTGATTCTCTTTGGGCGCTTTGGGCCGTTGAATCGCAATCAACAAACAACTGCCGCAACAGCCCGCCCAGACTATATGTGGGCTGCAGTCGCGAAGCTCCTCAAAGCGTCACGGTCCCAAGCTGTAACCATTCGCGAAACCTGCGCGGGCTCCACTGTGTTGAAATGAAATCCAATAGCGCTCAAAACCATAACATAGTATACAAAAACCTGCGGAATCAGCATGACAGATTACTCAAAGATCTTGCCTTAGAATGAGACCACCGAGTGCATTTACAGAAACTCCTCATTTTTCTTGACGCGTAATAGTAATTCCGGTACTGTTATATATATACCGAGACACTAAAGTAATGGCCTTGTAGCGCAGCAGGTAGAGGCGGAAGGTTGCAGTTTTGCAGAAAGGCTGGTGGCTGGACAACGGATCCATCTACCCCTTGGATCGAATGAAATGCTATTTTGTGATACATACTTTGATATTATTATATGTCATACTTTGATTACTATAATTCAACTCAACAGTTTCCTCAAATCACCCAGTCCGCTTCCCAGCCCATAGCTTTCAACGAATATGCCACGATTTTTTTGTGGAATGATTGAGATGACCCGCGAGACCGCCACGCCTCTCCGTAGCATATGGAGGGACAAGGGTATCCGGCATTGTTCTACACGGGAAGCTGTCAAGCTCTATTCCTCATGGGAGCCTTTTATAAGACAATACTGCATAAGGAGACAGCATTCCTTTCAGTCAGCTCTTCAGAAGCTGCTTGGAATTTCAGGAAATGCTCGGAATTACTACGGTAACAAGACACTAAGGAAGCTAAGATGATCAAAGGGGGATCAATTTGTGATTAAAGAATCCTGAATAATGAGTGAAGCGCTCGGCTTTCCACTAGAACTTGCATCTATGCTCTTCGGGAACAGCACTGATCTATTAACACTGAGACTCCGAACGGCTCACCTCATCTTTTACTGTGGTGAGCCGTAACGACAGCTGGAATACGCAGACATCGTTGGAAAAGAGTTCTAGAGCGCTGGAGGTTGTAGCTTCAACCGCTCTTGACTACCGGATGCGTGTTAGAACGGTCCAACTGCTTCGGTGAACCAAATCATTAGGGTTGCGGTGTGCGCGACGAGCTCCTCGATGGTCCCGTTGTGAAGCTGTGGTTTCGCTGTAGACTGGACCAGTTTACTGCAATGGACCAGCAAGGAACTTGTCGCGCCTGGTGATCTAGTTTGCGTGGCCTAGTGACGCAGCTGAACACCCTGACGCACACCCTTAACTACCCTTGAACAGGCAGTAGTGAATTGATGGCACCGACAGGACCATCTCCAACGCCAGCAGAAAGTCACTGGACCCTTCAAACAACCGTACCAATTCTGTATCATCTCCAGCACTAAAGGTTGTCCGATGAGCCCATGGCGGAGGTTCGGAGTGAGTTTTTACCATATATAATTAATTTTGGATAATTCTACCCCCTTTCATGTAGTCGCCAACGGATATTCCATGAATATAAACCATTCAAAACCACTCAAATAGATTTAGTACATGAACAGAAGCACTGGAACTTCCTTTGCATCAATGCTGAAGTCGAAAAGCTGGAGGAATAACATCCCGTTTGAATTCCCGCCGACCGACCTTTGAAGGGGGAAAAATGCACTTTATGGTTCCGCACCCATTGGTGATTTGCTTTCAACTCTGCGTTTCTGACCTCGTGATCACCTCTATGGACAGCTCAACCAGATTCTTCTTTTTTTTTCACGTGAAACTTTGCATGTGGCCCCTATTAAGCAAATGCAACATGAACATATGAGTGACAGAAGGACTCGAATTTTCGTGGATGATGATTGCTTTGACTAGCATGAGTTCATGAATCACAAGCAGCTTAGTTCATCATAAACAGTTCATAAAGCACTAAATCTTTGATTTGCTTCAACGAATAAAAAAATAAAGAGCAAAAATTAAAAAAATGAATCTCTGGCGATTGGGTAGCTTATCACCATGACATTCCCAATGATCGAAATTCGCAAGATCGGAGTTACAGTCCAGTTCGGAGCGCCTGGCAGGGGGAGGCCTACGGATTTGGGTGAACTTGTATCGAACTTTCTCACCCCGCCACACACTCTCAATCTCGCCATGTACTCTCACTCTCGCCACTCACCCAGGTCCGTAGGCCACGCCCTGTCAGGCGTTGGAATTGACTGTACATAGTTTCCTATGAGTTTTTCATGGGAATGGATGCTGTGGAGCCTATCTCAATGGCGGTCGATAACAACGCGCACCTATACGTATATGTACCAAGTTATTGTTGTTCATAACTACGTTCTTCGTACAGTGATACGAAAAAAACCCGATCGGTTCGAACAAAGAATTATCTGGAGGTTTTGATAGGAGTAGCTGTCTGGGGTTTGCTTCAGCGTCGGATCTCGTATTGCAGCCACAAATGACTTAACTTAGCAACCACTGACCACGACCATCCATAATGCCACCCGTCCACGACTGGTACGATCTTCTTCCTCAACCTGGAGTACGCCCCCCCCCCTCAAAACTCAACTCATGTTCGACCCTACTCCATAGCATTCTTTAACTACCCAGAGACTAGAACAAGTGGTCCATGATTTGCTACGAAAACGTTCATTATCGAGTTCTACCGAAGCGATATGCTTCAGAATGTGATTCCCATTGGTGCCAACTCAGCAATTATGCTGATGCATTGACGTCAATATTTCAACTGTTTTCGAACACTGCCAATGCCTCTGAGCCACAATGTTATGATGAATAGTCATCGCAGCGTTTCTGCTTGAAATTGAGTGGAAATCCGAGTGGTAATTTTGTTAGAATAATTTCTGTGCTGTCTGGTGCCGTAAGAGCAGCAAAAAGCAGTGCAGATGAGCAAGCCATAAAACTGACAGTGTAGATGGAAATGACAAGTGGAGAAATACTGCCCTCGACCCATTCTCCTGAACCCAAACAGAGATCTCCTTCCATCAACCAGGTTTCACCATTTCAGTGAAGTCTGGTTTGTGGAACTTATGCGCAGTGCCAAAATTGATTTTAGGCACAGCTGCCGATTTTTGAAATTCTCTAACGCGTTCAATCAGAAAAATAATGGATGGTGTTGGTGGAAGTTCAAGGTGACTGTAAACCCCTTACTCAGTGATTTTAGACTACAAAGATCATGAGTGTAGCCATGATCTTTGTAGTCTGAAATCACTGAGTAAGGGAGTTTACTGAGTGAGGGATCATGAGAAATCAGAAGGTAAGACACGGCACCTCAAAGGGAAATGCCCATGGAAATTCCATGACTGTCATTCCTCTTGAAATCACTCTATGACACACAGTGCATGAAGAGAAACACGAAAAGAGCAGAGAGATTTCCTTGAATTCAGATCATAAATCGAAAAACTGCTAGAAGAGCGACTCGTTTGAACTTCCGCCATATTCCCCGCCACAACATTTGGACAGCCGTCGGCGGCCAGAGCGCAGTTCAATTTCTCGCCTCTTCGCTACACACAATCAGCTCTCTAGCGTCCAAACCCACTCGAACGCTTCACCCTTCCCTCCGTCAGCATCGGAAACTGAATTTTGTATATGAGCATGAAACTTGCATACGGCCCTTACCATGCAGATTTAACATATAAGGGGGTGCCAAAAAAAGTAAAGTAATTTTGCTCACGGCTGAGATCCGCCTAGTAACATAAAACAAGAGAAACGGAAGAGATAAAAGTATTGGGACAAAATATTCCCGAAATTGTCCTCTAGAAACAGAAGCAAGCTGAGACTCACTGCTTTCACCTTCATCAAAATACGGAGCCTTCAAGCGGCGCAGTCGGGCCTCAGAGCACCTACGATATCAAGGTCCGTTTAAAACAGTGGAGCCAGGTTCCGTGGTAGGCCTTTTGTGGGAAGCTTCGCAAGGATTGGACCTTCCGTTCATGGAAGTCACAGAGATTTTGCTGCTCGAACAACGCTGTTATGATCCAACGTATCATTTTTCATGCCTCAAACCTGCCTTCGGAGAGGTTTCAGTGGTAACGGCATGTTGTGGTTCTTGGAAACGAAGAGCGCTGGGAGCACGGAAAAGGCGAAATGTTGAAGAATACGATCCAATATGAATCCCCTTAGGTACCCAGAGTGAACGGACTTTAGCAAGGTTGTGAACGAGGGCGACGAAATTTTGGATTTTGTCCAGTTGAGGTGACACGTCTTGTTCACAAGCTCCCGTTTCTGCTCGTGCAGAAAGCTCTTACGGAGTTTAGTGATAGTATGAGGTGTGCTCCTAAATTTAGGTATGAAAATACCTAGTCAGAATCTGCTGAAGTTCGATTAAAGTAGAGTTGAAAGTGGAGGAGAAAAATTACTTTTTGGCTCCCCCTGTATATGAGTGAAGAATTTACTTTTTTGGCACTCCCTGTATAGGAGGGTAGCGGAACAACTTCAATTTGTGTGGTCGGTTCCTTTAATACAATGACGACAATATTTTCGCTTAGCGGGACGAAGCGCATATTTCTCTCGTGGCGAGCGTTTATAACATTGAACGCTTTCACACCACTCACAGTTGATGAGTTCTGTAGATGGTTACTTTATTTCATAATGTGTGTAACTTAGTGATTGTGTTTGGATAGTTAATATTTTGCGGTTGAAGTAAGACCTTTATGGTTAAAGGAACCTGAAGGGATCCGAACCAAGAGGAAGTTGTAAAGAAATGAGCATTTTGTAACGAACATCGAAGGTTAGAAGCGATAATCGGTGAAAAAACCCGGATTCAAGAGCGCATCGTTGCGGTGTGTATTCGCATCCAATTCGCATCAACACACTGACTTCGCGAGTTGTCTGCTGTAGGAGACGGGCCGCGGGTCAACGTTAGTTGTAGCACCTGACTCGCAGCGCAGTGGAGTGGCCATTCCCAACTACAGTAGCATTCATGTAAGTAATCTAGAAACAATACAAGGAAGAACAAAAGAAAAAGAAAATGAAAAGAACAACTTTATAATAAAGCATCCCCTCTCGGCACCATGCCAAGGCGTCAAATTGGCGAGTTTGTGCAATGGTGGCCCCTTAAACTCGTCCGAACTACGACTGTTCTACCGTAGGCCAAAAAGTACCCTCTTCCGGGTTTTTAAATGAGTAGTGTACACGCGAAGCCAACCTTGAAGACATCTAGGTGTGGCAATTGGGGCCTACAGTCGGACCTACCGTAACGCTTGCAGTTTGTTAACTTGCAGAAATTGCGCACACGACACCTAGCAAAGACATCGAGTACAACGAATACACGAGCGCTTATTAATCCGCGTTTCTCTACCGATTATTGCTTTCAACTTAGAATGCTCGTTTCACTACAATCACTTCTTCCATCTCTCTCTTTTACCCGACCCCTCCGGTACCTTCAATATGACAGAACCTGAAAACAATCATTTAAATGATGAAATAGCGAATTCCGCATAATTTGGCTAACTTTCGGTACTGCTCGACATTGTCTCATGGGACTGAACGTCTGTCGAACATCGCTGACCGACATCGTCGTCATCATGTCAAACGGCGATGTCAGACGTCTGGGCTGAGCTGGGATTACTTACTAAGCGGATGCTTCGCTAGGCATTGGCCTGATTCCATCAGGCGCTGACATTTCTTCGAAATCAAGTCGCATGCTACGTAACATGACCCTTCCATTAGCACTTTCATTAATTGTTGTCAATTCGATGAGAGGAAGCTTTCGGTGCCACCTGGTAAGCGTGCGAATATGTATTGGTGGTATGGCGGAACGAAACAGACCTCCAGGGAGAAAGGTCAGCAGAAGTAACGTTTTCCAGCAGGTTCTCTTCAGTAGGACAGAATAAAGTTAAGGCTGCAAATGTTGTGAAATTATGAAATCTAGTAGGTTCAGTAAGCAAGTCGGACGATTTATTAAGAAAGATCGGACAGTGAAAGTGTGTACGAGTTCCCCGGAGCCACTGCTTTCCGACTTCTTTGCTGAGAGCGGATTTAGATGGTAGGTGTGTCACTGGTAGAAAAGTAAAGCAGCAGAAAATGGGAGAGGGGAAATGGTAGGCGACCAGCAGAGCTTTAGAGAAATAATTGTGGATAATTCTGCAAAATTCAGAGAAAAATGTGCCACTATGAAGTAGATTGAGGCTTGCGACGTTTGTGATGAATGGATAACGAGCAGGAGCAAAAACAAGCCAGTTCTTTAGAGCGAGAATGAGCGAGAAGGAACTGCATTGGATGCTGAGAAGATACTACTCAACTCGTCACTTGTTTCAGTTTTGCTGGCGATATGCGGAACAACGTTCATAAGCAATATTCCTTGTACATTCGCATACCTGCAAATCCATGGAAGCACCAGGATCGAGAAATGCGTAGACTGGTGACACCTAAATAGGACTTATACTTATGCGCGAGAAAATCACTAAATACATTCTCTTGTGAGCGTGCATGTCCACCACCTGGGTCCAGTGCCGCCCTTCCTTTGATGTTGATGTTTCTGGCATGTATATCGCACTGTCCCTCACCTCTCCCTGTATCGCTCCATTCTGCTCTATTTGTCCGGTCTCTAGCCAAGCACGTTCGTGAACTGATGGCTTCCTTTCTTTCAGCTGACGTGAATTATGAAAAGTCGTCAAGAGGGGGTGCCAGTGTGGTAGAGTCACCACTGTAGATACTACGTTGGCAGGATTTCGCACCGCGGCATGTCGCAAGCGAAGCAATGCGGACGAGACAAAAAAACCATGTTGTGGGGTCCCGAACGATAACAAGTCAACTGCGAATCGCGCCCTTAGCATTACCGTGTAATCGTTCTAAGACGTAACTACCGTCACGCGCATATCTCGCACACACTGCGTCGCACGCCGCTTGTGGTCGTGCGAAATCCTGACATAAGGATACACACCCCACAAAGTCCTGTTCAAACACTCAAAAGACATTCCTAGGTGAAACCGGCAGAATAGAGTGTTTCTAAATCTGGCAGTTGCCGTTATGGCCTATGCTACGGATGTTCTCGTATTGGATCCGAACTTACCTTGAATAAGGAGTTATTGCTGCATTTCACTTTGAATACCATTCGTGAAGAGCCAGCATTTGTAAGCACGTGCTTAGAAGCGCCGCCGAATTCTAAAGCATTTTGTTGATTTCGATGTACCTGCATTTGATGAATCTGCAAAACCCACCGATAAATTCAGCAAGCGGTGGATAGATGTGCAAATCCAGCGTTGGTGGTGGCACGGGTGCTTCTCTGAAAAGAGAAGAGCATTCTTAGAATGAGAAAGGCCGAGACAGAAAATGATGAGAAAGCAGTTGGAGGAGGAAGAGGAGTCAAAGGCAGGATCACTGCGAACATCACAAGCCAGCGCCCGACAGCATGTTGATAGGGTGTTTAGAGGGTCGACGCCATCGCATTGCGCGACGTCGCGTGCGATTGCCGTCAGAAGACAGATTGCATGCACTTTCGCTATTGGTGTGAACTCGATAAATCACTCCTAAATCAGGTAACGGCGATAGGAGCTTTTTAGGTCGAGCTTTTAATTCGACATATACCATTATCTGGTAGTGAGGCGAAACGCTTAGAAGCAGGATACAAAGTAGTGGAGGATTAAGGGATTTTAGTGGAATCGTTACGCTCATTGAAGCGATATATAAGCGTTCGTTTGCACGACAGAGGACTGCGCCGCGACCGCACGCTTCTTAGATGCCCAACCTCTGAGGTGTCATTGCACCTTTACCGAAGCCTTTATTGTTTTTTAAAGTATATCAAACTTACCCAGCCTCACCTCATCACATTTGAATCGATGGTGAGTTGTGGCATGGGAAACGCGGTTTTTCAAATCCCAGAAAGGGCAATGGCATGATTGCCAACTATTATATTCACATTGATTGCCGCCAACGAATTCTTACAAAAAAAGAAGCAAATGGCTTTATGAAGGCTTTTCAACAAGGAAAAGTATTCGTGTAAGACTCTCCTGAGAGATGGCAGCTAAATCAAGGGAACTTCGAAGCAGAGAAAGCCAGCGGGAAAGACCTGCAAGTTCTTTATGTCCGCTGATACTATCCTATCTTCCGCTTACTGCCAGTTTTTGAAGGTTTTGATTAGTGCACGATAACGCTTCAGGAGAAATCCAGTCACCTCCCACTTACAGTGAACACGTCTTTTCAGTAAAGCAACCTCTATGTGACTGTGAAAGACCATGATTTCCAAGATCGCGTGGGGCAGCTACCCTATCAGTAATTCTAGCACTATCGTAAACGAGAAAAGTTACTAAGACGTTGGCCAGAACACTGGATTATCGGCGAACGGGGATAAATATTGGGAAACGATGCATGACCTGATACCTGGTAGGAATAGCCGAGTGGTTAAGAGAGTAAGCTCACGTCCGTACATTCATAACCACTGGGTTTGATCCAGGCCGAAGCACAAAACCATGCCTTGCAAGAACTTGCAAAAATGGTGACGTGACCAGCGTCAGGCCGAGGTTTACAGGCCGGCTGATGGAGAAACCTAGTCACAACAAAATGTCTCAAGTCGTTAAAGAAATCAGCATGGTCTAATAGACCATTGGATTGAGTCATGCATCGGACGTTCGTCAGAATCGAAAGGGAGCCACATGAGTGTTCGGTTTGTACAGTGCATCAAATTAGCGCACTCTTGAACTGAATTTTATTTTATGTTCGAGTCCTTCTTCTAATCAGATACCAATAAAATGATTACGGATGGCTGGAGGAATGGGCCACGTTCGGCGTGCACTGTCGTATTTCTACCGGCAAAATGTGTGGTCAAGAAAGTGTATTTGGAAAAAGCTGAATGACATGTCAATTTCAATCATAATTTTATGTAGAATTCTACTGTCAAATTTATGAGGAAATCCCGTCGGGGCGTAGAGCGCTTTTCCAAAACGGTTTTTCATTTTCTGAGGCACATACTGGAAGCAAAAAAGCCGTGTTTCCCTCGACTAATTGTTTTTCTGAAGGAATCAGAAGTAATTAGTAAGGTTTCTCTTTGAGTTAAGTGGTTTCAACCAACCCATAGCAATACATTCTAATTGTGGTGCTCAATTCGATATCTTTAACCTGTGGCACCTTACCGCGCGAGTCTAACGTTTTGTGCTGAATTAGAGTGGCATTCGTGTTCAGAGGTGAAAGTAGCCTGTAAATATCACCCGAGCTGATATATTGACCCAGTTCAATACAGTAAAGTGGCCTTGGGTATCTGATTCCTTTTGTTGTTGGGCAACAAATAGACACCAGCTCCTATGAAACATGTGGAGCTTAGACTAATACAGTCCATTTCAGGAAAATTGATTGGGCGTATCCTACGGACTTAAATGAACGTGTATCAAACTCTCTCAATTCTCTCACCCCACCACACACTCTCATTCCTGCCACGTACTCTCACTCTCGCCATTCACCCAAGTCCGGGACACGCCCAATCAGTTTTCGAGAAATGGACTATACATACTATGGCAGCAGCCCTAACAAACACTACGCAGGAGCGAAAGACCATATCTCCTGGCCTCCTGGCCCTCAGCAATCTCTTCAGTGCTTAACATGGAGCCAGAGATTGTAGCAGTGTCCATCCAGTTCTTCAAAGAACATTAATTTCAAACGATTGAGACGAAATTAAGCTTTTAGTGGTAGGTGTACCTCTCGGCGCGAATACACCACCGGTTGGCGTGAAAATGCTTGACTTGCCTGCTTTGGGCGCACTTAATCAAATCAGACTTCATATGCTGAAAACTGGTTACCAAAGGTAATCTAGTACGTTGAAATGACTACATATTAGTCATACCATTAGCTTGCATAGAAAAACAAAAATATGATAAACAGAAATTCGTCGCTAGCAAGCACACAGCCATGAACCGTTTTTGCACATTTTCAAAAAACATCGTGGAAATAAACGCAAATTTTTCCTTTCATAAATGTCCCCCTTCATGATGCAAAAAGCTTTTACAAGCTTCCCTTGTGAAACGGGCTGGCCCTACACAGAGAATTCTCAAGCAGGATCGCTTTTATGAATTACCCGTGAAGAAGCTGGTGATCGAAGGAAATACCGCCATGCGTCTGATTCATGCAACAGGAGCTTTGACATGGCATGAAACCGCGAATAAGGTTGATGCCAAAAATCTCTTGAAAAATAGCAAAAAATGCAGGCTCACTTAGGCGGGAATGCGAAGAACATCAGTGGATCTATTTGGCAAAAGCGTCGTATCGACTTCTCCATCGTCCTTGAGATTTGATTTCACCAGAAAAATAGCCTGAAATGAGCACTACTGATGATGTTCGGTCCGCAGCGCGGACTGGAATCATTCAACACAACGCATGAAACATGTCTTAATGAGAACATTATAGCTCTTTTCATCATAGTGGTCAGTTAGGGTAGAGCATTCGACGTTGATACTTTTCGGGATGAGCCATGCATTGTACTTTCTTTCAGAATCATAGTGTCATTTCAGTGCGATATCGTCCAAGCTTCGATTTGTGGGCACCCAATGTTAAATCGGTGTTTATTTCTTTCACTCGGGTGCGGCACCATTTCAACCTTAAACGGCCTGAACGGGCATTGAAACGGTATTATCGCCAGACCAGTGAAGCCTGTGTAGCACCACTTGTCACTTCACATACTCCCCGAATAGCTGCTAGGTCCAACCAGGGAACGGTTTTAACTGTCCATAGAGCTTTGAAATGAGACATAGGTGAATCGATAGGGTCTCTTATGCTGATTGCGAATGTAAAAACTAGAATGCAAAATGGCACTCCGAAGCGAGCTACGAGGGGTCAAGGTTTACTTGCGATGACTCTTTGACGGGGTATTTTGCGTCAAGTGACGCATCAACGAGGCTAAATGTGGTACAGCAACGGTCCCCGTGGCTTAGTTGTAGCGCCCTTGCTCCGAAGGTGAAGAACAGTGAGTTGCTTTTTCGAGACTTTTGATGAGCTACGCCAAGCCATGTATTGAGCCATTCCATAAGCAATGTCGTTTTTTTCAAGCATAAATTTTTTTGTGAAATCATATGTTCTTGCAACATTTCATATATCATTTGAAAGCGGTTTTTCTGCTCTGCAAAATGATGTGTTCAGTTTTTGAGTATGTTAGAATGGCGCCGACATTTATGCTGACGAAGAGGTAGGTCCAGCAGACAAAAATTGGCCAAACCGGCAAGCAATTAAAACACTATATTTTACTTGGGGAAAACTAACCAATCATGTGTTCCTACTTGGCCCCAATCTCTTCTGCAAGTTCCACCCACTGGTTACTTGGAAAGTCAGGTGGCTCTTTTCCACATCTAGTATATCCGCCTCAACTGGGTGATTTTAAACAATTTCTTCGAACCAAGGCAAGAAAATTTTCTCAACCAATCAGTTGAAAGAGTGGTGAAATATTAAGAACAGGTGGTGGGTAGGAACAGGGAAATACCACTGTCCGGATTCCTTAACCTTTTCATGGAAAAATGAATTGTGAAAAATGTCAACTGGACCCCTATCACATGGTATCAAAATTCAATATGAATCGCAGCCAAAACAGAATAGAAAGATATTTTTGATATAGCAGAACAAGTTCTTCGGAGTGGTCCATAAAACAACTCTAAGCAAGGAATGTGTATAAGGCAATGTGAGACTTCCAAAATTTATTCCAAAAGACTCAAAACAGCTTTTACAAAACCGATTGCAAAAATTGGTTGCAAAAGATATTTTAGCCTTATAGACAAGCTCTCGGCGCCTAGCGCCTTTATCAAGCCTGAAAATGTACAAATTAGATTTTATTTATAGACTCTGTTGGAGAGTCTACAGTCGTATTTGTACTTAATCAACTTACTGCTGCCACAGGACCGCTATACTTACCGCCAATTGGTTCCCTGGTATGGAGCAGAAAATGTAGACTCTCCAACAGAGTCTATAAATAAAATCTAATTTGTATATTTTCAGGCTTGATAAAGGCGCTAGGCGCCGTAAGCTTGTCTATAAGGCTAAAATATCTTTTGCAACCAATTTTTGCAATCGGTTTTGTAAAAGCTGTTTTGAGTCTTTTGGAATAAATTTTGGAAGTCTCACATTGCCTTATACACATTCAGATCAACATGAGGCTTCGGAACAAGACAATGCTTAAGTCTAAGCAAGGAGTTTGAAAGAAGAAATTTCATTTTGAATAAGTGTGGGTGCTTTCGAAGAAAAGTTTTTAGAAAGAGAACGATACGACTTCTTGATCAACTAAATATTGGAAATTGCAAAAGAGGTCAGGATTAAGTACGCGATACATGACTGGCTGATTTTCCTAATGTGAAATACGTGTTTCAATTGATTGCCGGTTTGGCCAATTTTTGTCGGCTGGACCTACCTCTTCGCCAGCCCAAATGTCGGCCCCATTCTAACAAGCCCAGAAACTAAACATATCATTTTGTAGAGCAGAAAAACCGCTTTCAAATGATATATGAAATGTTGCAAGAGCATGTAATTTCACAGAAAAAATTCATGCTTGAAAAAAAGCGACATTACTTATGGAATGACTCAATACTTGATCAATGAGTCATTGCAGACAAAATTCGATCCTACTATCTTGTTTCGGAAGGGCATTTTGCAATTTTTGTTTTGATAGCGTAATCAGCTATCGAGATCCTGTCGATCGACACGGGTTCTAATTTAGGGTTCCATGGGAAGTTCAAAGCCTTTCCGTAAGATAAGCCATCCAGGCACGCTTCCATGCAATATGTAGTTAGGCTATTCAGCTCTAAGACGCTTTCATGGATCCTGCACGTATGTAATACGTTATAAATAGCACTCGTCTCTGATCCACATTTTTCTTATGCCCCGCACCAATGGTTTCATACCCACTTACAGGGCACTCCCAGGAGTCGAGGAGAATAGCCGCTTCAGTACGACTCCCTCCACGGGTACCAAATACGACCTCCCACCATTTTTTTTACCTCTACAGTACCAGTAGCTGTTGACGGAATGTGCAGCAATGTGTTTTGTTACTATATATCCGTACTTGAACCAAAAAGATATTTATTTCACCCTTTCTCATCAGAATTGGTTGCGAAAAACCCATCGCTTCACATCTGCTTATTGAGTATTTAGATTCCGGCGCTTATCGCGGACCTCTGCAGGGACGACCCCCCCCCACCCCACTCACCTTCTCTCGGTGGAATACAACCCTTTGTCGAGGAATCCTCGGCGTACCCTGCCAACCTATTACCTAGAGAAACAGTGGTGGCAAAAGCGTTACATTAAAGGAATCGTCCACGGAAAATGCGTTTTTGTGTTACCCATACGTTTATGTTGTATTTGCCTAATGTGGGCCTCATGCAAAATTTCACGCGAAAAAATGCGAATCTGGCTGAGATACAGCACCACAAAGTGCGGTCCCAATGGGCGGAGCCTAAGAGTAAAAGCCTCGTCCCGTGGTCCGCCGCCGTTGGGAACGGAGAGTGGGACTGTTTACGAAACTTTCTGCTCCTACAATGCGTCTCCGACCACGGCGGACGACGGAACGAGGCTTTTCTCCTAGGCTCCGCCCACTGGGACCGCACTTTGTGGTGCTGTATCTCAGCCAGATTCACATTTTTTCGCGTGAAATTCTGCATGAGGCCAACATTAGGCAAATACAACATAAATATATGGGTAACACAAAAACTCATTTTCCGTGGACGATTCCTTTAAATCGCTTTTTATGTGCGCAATGATTATAAAGTTAGTTTTGAAAGCTTTCGCAATCTACATCAGCCCGCTAGCTCATATAATTCGATGAAGTATTGCTTTTTTGCGTTTTTAGTTGATATTATTGGGCCGTTTCTATTCAAACAGATATTTTTCCTATAAAGTTACAGGTTTGTGCAACATTTCATACATCGTTCGAGAGAGATTCTTCTGCTCTACAAAAAGGATTGCTCAATTTATGAGTGTCTTGAAATGGGACCGATACACAGGCTGGTGAAGAGGTAAGTCCAGCCGACAAAAATTGACCACTACCGGCAATTCAATAAAACACTATATTTCACTTTGGGAAAATCAACCAATCATGTGTCACGTACTTACCTCGACTGTCGCGGAACGCGACTGTCCCGGCCGGGTCTCGACCCAATTATGAGGCACAGAGAAACTGACATGTCATTTTGTAAACAGAAAAATCTTCTTCGAATGATACATCATTTTCTGCACGAGCTTGTAGTTTTACAGAAAGAATTTCGTCCACGGGAAATCAATTTTTCTGTCACCCATGTATTTATAAAGTTTTGCATGCAACGGCCCACATACAAAGCTTCATAAGAAAAACAATACTTAATCCAACCGATTTTGGAAGAAATCTAATTCCGTGGGCGACTCCTACACTAGGAACTGTGTTCCCGCCGTTACTTACATCGCAAGCTCTTACAAAAATGGTGATGCACACTCGGAATATCTTTTTTTACACTACGACAAAATGCCAAAATATTTTTTCTGTGGTCTTGAATAGGCCTCTGAAATGCAAGTTCCGGGCTAAGGTATAAAGAAGGCACTGCCGACACTCTACCCCTCTCTGAATACAAATATGAAATCTGATAAAGAAATTCGAGCAGTAAAAGGAAAGGACGTTGTCCGCGACCTGCGATTAGTGGGATGGAAAGGGTTTAGTGCTTCAGGAGGATAAGAGGGTCGGGGTGAAAAAACTTCTTGTAGACCAACTCCACGGAGGATGAGGTGTTCAGGGGGGAATATCTCATAGACGAGGCTGAGTCACTGCGCTTCAACGGTGAACCCAACCCCTCAAAGATAGGCAAGGCTGCTCCCCACAGTCTCCACTGACACGCTCAGCAGAACCCATCGTACTTCTCCAACCTTGCGCCAATAAATTACCATCTTTTTTCATTCAGTGTCAAGTCAAATAGGAGGCTTATTTTCAGTAATGATGAAATCTGGAGTTGCTCAACCACCTCTCCGAGTTTGGGCCAAGCGAGGCAAATTTGCAAAATGGCATCGCGTTGATAGAAATGCAACAGGGTACCGTGAAAAACGACCGAGAGCGCATGGTTGGCTGGTTCCCTCACACAAAAATTGTCGTAATTCATGAGAAAGTTTGTGGAGGAAAAAGGGTTGGAATTCAGTCAGTATTCGCTCTTTCACAATTCTGCCTTTTAAAGTAGTATAAAATGTGAAAGAGTAGCCACGTCAGCATTTTGACGAGAATTTTGTGAAAATAAAGCGGAAACAGGTTGAGAATCGAGTTTTGTCAATCACTTTTTGCAATACATCACGCGTATCGCCATTCAAAATCATGAGGATGTCGAAAAACGCAGAACCTGTGGTTTTGAATGCACTTAATCACCTCCCAATAGTTCCTTTTCGCTTTCGAATGGTCTTCAATATCTCCGGTCTTTCTATTTTACTTGACGAAAAAACAACAAAAATTGATTGCTTTGAAATAGAGAGCACCTTGAAGCGAAGAATGACGAGACCTGTAGGAAACCTACCGCGCTTCGCTGAGTTCTAATAAAAATGTCAACCCTGGGCGAGGTGACCTCAAAGAAGCAATCTTCTGCAGAATAAAAGAAATGAACAAAAGGCGAGATCTCGACGGCCGCCATGTTGTTAGAATAATTAATCGGCACGGCTTCGGGACCGACGAGCATAAGCTCAAAGTTTACGAAACGATGACCACGCCAAATGGAAAGCGTTGACTTTGAAATTGGCGCTTGACCAGTTTACGGATCCAGTGTTTAGAGTCGTCTTGGTTCAGAGGTTGAGAGAGGTGAAATGTTTGCTTGAATTGCGTAAATATGCAAGGAAGTCGATAGTAACCTTCTTAAAGGGCGGAAGTGGTGTAGTGACAGGTGGAGCGCTCTGTCATCCTCATGTTGTAAGGATCAAATCCCACATCTATGCCCACTCAAGCTTTCTATTCATTCGCGGTCGGTGAACCAGACTCGCCTGGGGGAATAAAGCCCTCACTTGTACATCAGCTGACTCCTGCATTTCATTGTATGGGCCTAATTGCATTCACCTGCCACCAGGATTCTGAATAAAGCTAGAATGCGCGGCGCATCTCAAGAAAGAATGCTTTCGCAAAAAACTTCACTCATTATCCCTTCACTATTCGTGAAACTGTAAAAGAACACTTTAGGATAGTGACAAGTGGCAGGAGAAGGGCTTGCTTTATCTTTCTTCCCGCTTCTTTCGCTGCGGTAGAGCTTTTCAGCAGTAAAGCCTTCATTCAAGCATGAGATCCACTTTATACCATTCTAAAAAGCTACTTTCACATCCTGAACGCCAGTGATATTCGTCTGCTACGTGGACGTGAATTTACTCAGAAAGCACTGGTCGCTAGGAAAAAGGGAAGGGATCAAACGAGGGTTGTTGTATCGGAAGAGTAGTCAGATAAAACTTAAACTTTCTTCGAAGTGAGGAACTCAACGATTACGCGTCTAATAAGCCAATTCGCGTATTTAACAAATTCCCACATAAAGGCTGTCGAGCAGTAATGTTTGCAACCGTACCGCTCCATAGAGACCAATTAGCCAGCGGAGTTGGTCAAAGATCGATTTCTCAAAGGGAGCAAGTACTTCATGCACAGCCCTCAGACTGAGCACTTGAACAATGGCAGCGATGGACAAAGGGTAAGACAGACGGTAAGACATAACACGATTCACCTCGATCTGGTGCATAAAGGAATCGTCCACAGAGATTTAGGTCCTTCTGTTAAAAATATTCAGGTTGTATTTGCTTACCAAGGGCTGCATGCGAAGTTCCAAGCGAAAAAGCCAGTGCAGCAAGTCAACATTGGGCGCGAAAATTTGAACTGCCTTCTGCTCGCCGACGTTTGTTCAAACGTTGCTCGGCGGGCATTCGAAAGAGTTGATCATCTTCCAGTTCTTCTATTTTTGCATTGGAACAGAGGAAATACTCCTTTTTCGGGTTTTTGTTTATGTACTGTATCTAGAGTAGTGATGTTGAGAGAAACCGAATTGTGAAATTTTTGTGGACGATTCATTTAACCACCTTCCGCTAACCGGTCCCCGTTACGGTTCTTTATTTCTGTGCTGGAATACGGATAAAGGATACTTCCAGAAATTTCATCTGCACGAAAAACACAATAAATGAAGTTTCAAAGCGTTTCCAAACCCATCCCCTACAGAACACATTTTAGCCACTCTCCCGCACACAAAATGGCAATTTTCGTAACGCTTTTTCTCAGGGATTCACAATTACGAATATTGCATACAATTACTTACTTAGCCATTATTGCTTACTAAGCTTGTAAGCTGAAATGATTAATAGCTTGTTTTAGACAAGACACTCAAACTTTGAATCAAGCTAGCCACGAAGTGGATTGATTCGTGATAAGTCTAGGAGAGACCAAGCGAATCACTAGAAAATTACGTTAACGTTCAAATGATGCTATTCGGGGGGGGGGGGGGGCACATAGCCATGTTCTCGATGCTTTGAGAACAGATCTGTATCGAGGGGGTTATGGAGAGACAACGTCCCGTCAGCGCATAACAGTTGTCAGCAGTTGTCCAGAACCCTGTAATGACCCTCTGCGGCCATAACCACTTAATTACCCAGCTTCATAGCTGTACCGTTTATGTAAGTGCGTTACCACTCAAAAGTAATACGAAACCATTGCAATAGTTCCATAAAATTTTGGCCTTGAAGTGAGTTCGGACCAGCGGGCTGCATGCATATCAGCATGATTTGGGGACAAGCGGGAGGCCCCCTCTATTTGATTCCTAGGTTTAAATTTCTACGATCACAGCCCAAAGCAATTAGCCCTCCTATCCCAACAGGAATGGTGATCGGTATAAGACTACTAGTGTGAAAAGATGGAATCACAGATGCACTTCGGTTGACCACCGCATTTCGCTGTATAGGCCAAATATAAAGCACTCACATGCCTCTGCAATTCTGAATGCAAGGTGAGTGAGTAGAAGGCATCACGTATGAAACCTTCGGCATCGAACCTTCTCGTGAATGCCTTCGATGCGCAGTGTATCCGTTAAAGGACCGTAAGGCGTAACAAAAAAAAAAAAGAAAATGGGAAAAAATGCTCATCTCAAACGAATATTTCGGGGTACATGGGGTAATCGGTAGCGAAACTCGGGTTGAAAAGGGCGAGGTTGTGACCTTTATATATTGGGTTGTCTAAAAAGTTTTTTCGTATTTTTAAATACCGCTTTTTCCCTCCAAACTGCTTTCCAGCAATCTCTTCTGTACATACACATGTAGTACAAGTCCACACGCATCTAGTATAGGTATTATTGTCTTCCATCTCCTGGATAACCTTTCTCGGCAAGATAAACATATCATGGGTCAACCTCATTTTCAATACAAAAGTTTTTCTTTGAATGGCATCAGACAGGGAAAGGAAAAGGTGATAATTCGATGGAGCAAGATCAGGGGTATAAGGTGGATGGGGCAGCACTTCCCATCCAAGCTCGGGAATTTTTTGGCGAGTCACTTTTTCAATAGTGGGAAGACTTGCCAAAAAATTGCCTCGCTAAAAAATTCTTGAGCTTGGATAAAAATTGCTGCCCCATCCACCTTATAGCCCTGATCTTGCTCCATCAGATTATCACCTTTCCCTTTCCCTGTCTAACGCCATACAATGAAAAATTTTTGCATTGAAAATGAGTTTGACCTTTGATATGTTTATTTTGCCGAAAAAGGTTATCCGGGAGATGGAAGACAACAATACCTATAGATGCGTCTTGTACTACATGTGTATGTACAGAAGAGATTGCTGGAAAGCAGTTTTGAGGGAAAAAGCGGTATTTAAAAATACGAAAAAACTTTTTAGACTACCCAATATCTCCTGTGCATTACTGCAAACTGCACGCATCACCTTTCCGAGTAGCTCGTAGTAGGATATGGGACCACAGACTGACGTAATTGTCATTTGTTGTCGTGTAAGGGCGTACTTCATTCATTCATGATGAAGTGAAACAATTGAAACGATAAGTAACAGCAAACAATTAAATTGATGAAAGGGAGAATAAGCGAAGCGAAAAAGTAAGGATAAAAGGCTTACGATAGAGAAAATCCAATCGAATAGAACATTCGGAGTGATTTACAAATTGCCATTACAAATCATGCTCAACACTATGCCAAAAGTCGTTTACGCAACTGCGGCCATTAGAATGAACTGCGGCTCTCTACTGTGAGCCATAATTTCCCCTTCCGGTGGTCCTAGGCTCGGACCACTCCTCATAACTCTGGATCCGCTCCTTCAGGCTTGTCTATTAAGGAGAATAAAATCGCAGGAACATCAGACAGTCTTCCGGTCCTTCTTTAGCCAGGCAGAGCTGCTATAGGTTACTCAGAATGGCTCAACTATTCTGACGTACGATACGCCGAGTGTGTGTGTGCAGATATGACCACGAATCGCGTGGCCGCCCGCGGCGAGCGGCGCGGCGGGTGCGAGTGCCAGTGGCAGGGCATGGCAGCCTCCAAGCGAGGCAGTGTGGCATGAGTGGAAGCGCAGACGTGACGCAGTCACGCTCGGCCGGTTCCCAAGGGCAATCGATACGGCGAGTCGTACTAGTGGCGCCGCGAGTGAAACGCCGCGAAGCGATTCGCTGTCATATCTGTCTGCTCACACCCATCTTAGGAATTTGAATGGGGTTTAGGGTTTCCATTTGCTTCTTCCTTCTAATTTTAGCATGCATGCTATATTTCTGCCCGCTAGATAACTCTTTACTCCGTTGTCAGATCCCCTTCAAATTTACGACTCAGCGAGCAGCTTTAGAGCACTTCACAGTACGAATAGGCGTTTCGCATTCAAGCGTAATGGAGTGGTGAAATGAAGAAGTGGTAGTGAACGAAAAAGCGAATGAAGAATTGGAAGCAGGATAAGTGGCGAACGAAAGGGGGAGTAGAGAAGCACTGCTGAAAGTGAAAAAGATTGATGAAGCTCTGAGCAATCTCATGGAGCCCATTTCCGTTTGCTGTGGTTATATGAGGAATGAGATTCCCAAGAAGAACTGCTTGATTCTATGTTCTCCTTAGGCAGCTGGATAGGAAACTGGCTTGTCAAGACTCGAACAGGACGTCATTGCCTAATTTATAGCAATTATCAAAAGATGGCTCCCATGCGCTGCCACACTGTTCGATCATAATCGAATCTTGACTCAATGTCCGTCCGAAGTATTCATGCCTCCACACCTCCAGAGTTGATAAAAAAACCACCAGGCTTGTCTGAAAGGGTGTTGTAATTTTCCTCCACGTTGGTTGGACCGAGCAAGCCGTTGAATGTACAGACTACATAGCATTCAATGCCTGAACGATTTTGAATGGAAAGGGGACGCACGGCGCGTTCAAGAAGAGTTGATCGACGCCGAATATCGCTCAATCGCCTCTTTATTACCGTATTTGTAGAGGGAATAGCTACTTATTCCCAATTATTTACTGCATACATGCGTCACACAGAACAGCAACTGATCAAACCAGCTAAGTCATCAGATCCACAGATCCACCAGTCAAACTGTGTAGATATACATACCTACAATATCTGAAAAAACCATTATCTAGATAGCTGAGAAAGGTTGTCGAAAAAATGGTTTGGTGGAAGTGCTCTTAAGGCTCTGCTTGAGATACCAGAAAGGGAAAGATTGCGGAAAAATTTTCAAGCATGAAAGTAAGGGTGCTCGGGAGTGTAACAGTGGAGGGAGAACGAAGTAAAACTGCTCAAAATCCGCGAAATCGGGACCTGTAACCCCCTTCTACTTCCTTTTGCGCCCCTCTGCCTCGCTAGCCGGTGAAGCGAACGCAGACGGGTGAGTGAGAAATCACGCATGATCATTTAGATCGTCATAAGACCCCAAGACGTGCTTTTTCAAAGCTGGTTTCGCCAAAAATCACGTTGTCGAACTTGGAAGGTTTTCTTCAGGAACACGTCTCCCTGTTATCCTTACCCTAGGCGATGACTTTGAGATAACATTTTAATGGAAGTTTAGTATTTAACAGTCAGTAGGTAGAGACGCTAGGGAGAACATCACTTCCGAACGAGCAGAAACTGAACTCTCTGATGTTACATCTCCTCTATCCCTATATCAGTCGCTCTTAGACGTGCCACAGAAAAGGGTATTTTTCCAAGTAGACAGCTATTCTTAATTTGGTCATGGGTATAATTAAAATAGATTAACTAAGATACTGTGAGGAGCCATTCATTTGTCCAGCCAAACTCTATATATAGCGAAAACAAAATGTGTGAAGAGACAAAAAAGCAAGTTGACGAAATTGGAATGAAATGGCCAATAGCAGGCAATCGGGTTGACGTCACAGTGAAGTTCGCACATTTCAAAAAATAGTACGAGTTCCTACTACTTGCGCTTGCTCACGACCAGCCATAAATAAGCACATAGCATAAGACCGATGGAAGTGCCTATAAATAGGAATTCAGGCAAGCATGCTCCCTCATATGAGTGGCTCGATATGTCACATACGAAGCCGTCATGTCCCGTGGGGACGTTGTCGTCAATCTGCATCTCGACCTTGGCGTATCCAATCAAAACAGCAATTTCAACTTTTCAACTCTCATCTGGAACTATGTGGAAAAATTTCCCTGGTAAAATTTGAGGAGCAGTGATAGTCAAACGCTTTTCGTGTTTGTTTATGAAATGTCTTAAAAATACACGAAGTGAAGTAGAGAACAAGGATATCGAATAGAGTATTTGTAGCATTCGAATACATTCTACAAGTGCGCTGGGCCCGTTTCCGTCACCTAGCAGTAGGGCAATTTGGTCACTACTCAAAAACTGTTCTTGGATCACAGCTCGGAAGCACGTCAGAGGATCAGGGCGACGTCAGGCCGCGCTCATACTCTGCGGTGCAGAGGGCAAGGCGTGGCTGCGTGTCTCTGTGTCTCCACCTATGCCACCATGACTCGTTGCCTGCGTCGTCTGGGCCCCTCACCGTGCCACACTGCTTCGCTGCCTGTGAAAGCGGGCACGAGCTGCTGGCCATGAGTATGAAAGCCGCTCGAACACCAAGACGCAATTCTGCGTTTTTGCGATTCCTAGGATTTTGGACTCTGCGTTCTGCGGTGCCGCACTTTCGCACGAAATTCTACAGCGTTGGAATTCTGCAACGCTGCATCTCCGCATGTGGGGTCGCGATACCGTGGTCGCGGAAACGCGATGTCCGATGACGGTCTTAGCTGTTTGTCGTCGAATACTTCAAAGGCACACTCCGTGATAATAAGATTAGCTGCCCAACTCGCTGAGGCAGATAGATACCCGGGTGACTGTCTAGGCTTTAACTTCCTGTGCCGCCACTGCACCTTTTCACGGCCTTAAGCCCATTCGAACCCTCTCCGATTCCGCTCACCCACTCTGCCTACACTTACAGACTACTCGTTAGCATTGAACAGAGTATATCCCAACGTGACGTTTACGTGGCAAAGGAAGCATGCCAGCGGCTGCGATGAGATGAGACAAGCCACAAATCCCTATGGCCAAGTAAAGTCAGCAGGGCGGTGCAAGTAATGTATTGTAAGTGATACCATCAGGCAAAGACTCTTCCCCAGGCTACAGTACTCGGACAAGCTCAGCAATCAAGGGGACCCACTCTTCGGTGGCCAAAAGTTTTCGTTCGTTTTCTTCTCTGGCAAGTAAATAAGGGGTCTTCTTTCATTAATGCACGCGGAATTCATCACGCTAAGAATTTACCGCGGAATGCGACTTCGAAATGAAAGCAGAGGGGTTTAGAGGCCTATCATAGAAGAATAAACGAAAGGAATCACCAAACAGCTGAGAGCAAAAGTGCCCTTTAGGGTTGTTCATGAATCGTGCTATACACATTGCGTTACGCCCCACTTTTCTTCCTTCTTGCTCCCTTGGAGTCACGGTTGAGATATTGGCGTACGAGACTCAAATAATGGCGCGCAAAGCCCTTGAGGCATTCTGGATGCAGGTAAGGGATCTAAAAATCCTACCTTAGTTTTTTTGTAAGCTCTATGGCAATGTCCGCTAGGAGAGACCTGTGCTGTGTGACCAGTTCCTCACCAGGTAGCACCTTGATATCCTTTACATTTTTAAAGAGCGGTCTCTATACGAACACATGATCTATTTCAGTTTGACTCCCCCTGCTGCTGTAGGTTACCTTTTGAGTCTCTCACTCAGCACTCCTTGACCCAACGCCTCTGCCCCTGTGCACTCTCTTTAGCCCTCACCTATCACTGCCGACATGGCCGTTCAGGTCGTCCGCTACGGTGAGGTAGTCATTTTCTAGGACTGCCTTGATAGCTTCATCGAGGTTCAGATAAAATGCGGATAAAGTCTTTTTCAACTTCGGGGCAACCAGCTTGCGTGGGTACACTGTCATTATGGTCCAATACCACTCATTTATGTCTATCCTTACAGCCATGATTCGGTCTCATACCCTATCCACTGCAAAGCCACAATTCTTAAGGGACTCTGCTACGGCCATGGCTACCCGTTTCGTTTGGCGTCCACTCTATTGTAAAAAAGTTTGACACCAACAAAGATCTCCCTTGCTTTAGCCCCTCTCCAGAGAACCGGTGTTTCCTGGAGGCATAGGACTGGAATGCTTCTGCGTTTTATCAGGCTAGCCACTTCCTGGAACTTGCCGGTCAGCGACCCCACATTGAGGGGCATACTGAGCACAGAACCCGGAAGAGGGTTCTGCAAAATTTAGACCTGATGCTGGTGAGGTCACCATTTTTGCAGTTGTGAATGTGCAGACGTGAGCCTACTCTCTTGAACACTCGGGTATCCCTACCTAATTGTAGATAATTACTCGAATCATAATGAGGCTCCGCAGTAGCACAATATTGAAACCTCTAGCATACTTTTAATGCCAATGGCAATACTTAGAGCAATATGATATAACCCTAGAAGTTTAAAACACATACAGTAGCGCTCAAAAGTACTCGGCCAAATGGTTGTTCACTTGGGTTTTTCAGTAATTTTTTGCGGCTGGACCGATCTAAGAGATGTCAGTATGTTGTGCTTGGAGACACAGCATACTCAACCTACTATTTTGGCGCTCAACGGTGTAGGTTACGTGGTTATATGAAATTTTTTGTTTTCGGAGTGCCATCGCTATGCCGTCCCGCTGTGCCACTGTCATTAAAGGTCGTGGTCTTTCAACAAAATATTAATGTTCTCTGAGGCTTGCTCTTTTTGTTTTTGTAAAGAAAGCCGTTTTTCTTGACCAAGCCTTTTTATTTTTTTCGGTGGTCTTGTAGTAAATTCTTGTAAAAAACCATGAAAAGAGTCAAGTGGCACTGAAGTAGAAGGAAATGTTGACAATAGGTTCAGGCACCACATATTAAAATTTTGTCAAATTTGGTTGAGTAGAAAAAAAGTTATGGCAAAAAGTGTTTGGCCGAATACATTTGAGCGCTACTGTATATGAGCATCATCGAAGAATATCAGCTCGAGGTGCCAATCTACAGCTCCACCTTTCTAAAAGGTCAGCGGGTTTTCAGAATACTACCTACGGTTCATTCACTCTTAGTTTCCTTCTGTAAATTGAAAAATGTTAATCAACATTCTGTTTCACAAATATGTTTCGCCTCCACAAGCTCCGAAGAGGCAGTATGCCGAAACTTTAGCTGGAGGAATAAATATTGGAACAATCTCAAAAATAAAGTGAGCCAAATTTCTTTAGGTAATCCCGACAGCCCTTGTAGCGCAGACTGAATGTAATTGTATGATGCCCCGTGGGAAATGGCTACGCATTGCAACGCTTCGCGAGAGTTGAACCATGGGGGCAGGTCGTCCACTTAAGGGTTCAGAGTTCAGAAAATCGCAGTCCTCGAAGCAGTCAAGCATGCTAGCTCAGAATGCACTCACTTGAGAACAACAGCGGATATACCCACAGAGAGAGAGGATAAGGATGGCAACAGATTTGAAGCCCTCGGCACGTGCACTCTTCACTCCGAGCAGGAAAGGAGCTTTTGTCCAAAACCTTCTCGAGCCTCGTAGGTCGTTGTGTGAATGGTTCAGGCGGATGGTGTTGACTTACTCTCGCATGCCTCAGTGCTTTCGCACAGAATTTGAGTGCGAGACTAATAATTTGATTAATGCCGACCATCTGAACCACTGCTTCATGAAATCGACCCTTTTGGTCAATTTCTATTCATTTCATTCAATATTATATTGCAGAAAATGAGACTTTTCGGTGGAGAAGTAGCAGGAAAATGCAGAATATAAGTTCAGGATACAACAGTGTGGGCTACTGCAGTCAAACATGTTGTCGTTACGCATTCATCTCAAGATTATCGCTACTCATGTTGTCACACATGACTAAATAAAATCCATCTTAATATATTTGTAGTGGATTCATAAAGAGTTCCTGATTCGCATTGAGTTTAAGAAAAATTCTTGCGACATTATTTTTGTAAGCTTTCTAAATATTTCAAAAAATTCTGTTGGTGGACCTCATCAAAATGCGCCCAGAACAACTAAACAGGTATTTTTCTACTGTTCCAGTCTCTTCGCCTGCTACAAAAAATTTGCTCGACCTGTTCCTCGGTTTCTGCTTATTCATGGGTACCGCCTGATCTCCGACGCAACAGGAAGCTGTGGCGGTCATAAGCACAATAGGCGGATTGCATATTTATATTTTATTTCATTTTTATTTCAAATTGGAAATTGACTTCCTTAGATTTTTGATTCCGAATATTAATACATCTCATTTTTATAGATATTTTCCGACAAGCCTAGTTTTTGGTGTGGAAGATAAAGTTTGGATAAAGGATAAAGTTATTGGCGTTAATCAGCCCCTTCCTGGGATGCGCCGCACATCCTAGTTCCATTCAGAATCGTGATGGCTGGTGAATGTAATGCGGCCTATCCAATGACTTGCGGTGGCCAGCCGATGTACCAGTCAGTGCTTTTATCCTTCCAGACAAGTCTGGAACGAAATTTGCCGACGCCGGCAGGGATGAAAGGCTTGTTTGGCCAGAGCAGGCGTTGGTGCGGGACTTGAACCCCGCACCATGAGAGTGGGGTGTGCGCCACCTGTCACTACACCACCTCCGCCAGCTGTGGAAGCTAGTTGTGAAAATTTAAAGTTACGAAAACGTTTAAGTATCATTGAACTGACATCAAATTTTGAAATTTTAAGCTTATCAGATAATACGATAGTAACCAAGTTGAGGTGTATAGCGACTGGTGCCGTTACAACTTGCACAGTCTGCTCAAATCCTGAACCTATGCCTACCTTGAACACCAAACCTTCCTTTATTCAGAGGTCGACTAATACGAGAGTGCTGTAGGATTATAGAAGCGTTGCCTTGCACATCGGCTGGCTCCACAAGTCATTGCACACGTCAAGTAGCACTAATAAATAACAAGATTAATACGACTTTGTATAAAAACGAAATGTTTCATCCTCCTTGCGAAAAAAGGAGCGAATGAGGTTACATTTAGACTATTGAAGTACAACTGAAGAGAGGGCGATGTCTCAAATTGGCCGACTGCCAACAAGTGGCTCTCGAAATGGACTTGCGGCTCAGCCAGGCATTATTCATCAGGGACGCGTTGAGAAGAAAAGAGCGTTGCTGGACTCTTCATGGAGGTTCCGGAATAATTGATGAACCCATCAGCGATAAAAAAGGATTTTAAAAGGCTGTCAAGTTCAAAGTTAAAGGGATGTCCTGGACCCTCTGAGGATTGCCTGAGAAGCTTCGCAAAGCACTTGGCTGGTCGTCTGCTCTTTTCGTAATCTAAGCTGCATTTCACATGAACAAGTGCAATAAGTAAGACATAAGAATGTTTCATACACTATGTACTGGAGTGAGATCCGTGGTTAAACCTCTGAATAATTTTTTCCCTATGTTTTTTTTCCTATATTCATATACCTACTTTGACCCTTATTTATTCCAAACAACTTGCTTTGTGACGCTGTGTCTTAAGATCATATCGTTCTTAATGTGGTCATTGGGTTGGCTCATTATAGCACTTCGTGAGAACCATATTTTAACTCTGAGAAGAGCCATACCCATGGTTGACGGGTCTCCTGGGGCTGATGAGAGTCTGTAGATTCTGGTTTTCAGGCATCAATCAAAAACACATCTATTTAGCAAGTGTCAGTGGGATAATGGTGGTCTGAACATGTGCGCTACATATGAAGACATCATCTAAGAGTGGCCTGAGTGTTTGGGAAGGAAAATACGCTATTGTAAAGAGACACAAGTCGAGCAAGTAAGCTATTGAGCCCTGCTCTCATAAGATGTCACGTGTTGTGCGTGACCGCCACACATCACAGATTCCCATAGCTGTCATCGATACATCTCATTTGCTTCATTTCATTTCTTCTTCCGTGTCATACTATTGAGCGCTCCTACTATTCCCATAATAGACCGAATTTCACTCCTATCCTCGTGGAGCTTTCAAAGCCCAATCCGCTCAAAAGAGTGGATGCTCACACTATCGGTACACCTTTGGCGTTCCCTACACTTAATGCCATTCAGGTGTTTTCAGAAGGCGGCCGACAGTCGAATTTCGGATAAGAGTTCCACTTCGCACTCTCAGCAGTATAGCTGGTGACTCATGGGTACATCGGTCTACTACTGCATTCGCCACCTATTCTCTAGAGAGACACACCTTCATTTATAGTTCTGCAATACCATAATGCAATAAACTTGCCTATTAGAAACTCGTGATTCGGTATAACAATCGGACACAGAATTTCGTCACTGCGTTCAAAATTTTATGTCCTCAGATATGCCAAACATAGCGTCCAGTTTTGTTACTTTTTGATTTTTGATAGCTGCTGATTATCGTCGCAGCCCGCGATGCGAAAGTTACGACTAGAATGCTGAGTTATGGGCAGAAGCCTCGGTGTCGGACGGGACTCGAACCCACACTTCATCTTTTCCGCGAATATGGGATATGGGTTTGAGTCTCGTCCGACACCGAAACCTTCGCCCATAACTCAGCTTCTTAGTATTAGGTTGGAACACAATTTCTGTCACACTTTTTGTTTTCCTTGGGGAAAACTGTGGAAGCTTCGGGGGCATTTGGTAGTGGGGGGTATATGAAGCGTCTGAAAAGGGCTTCTGAATAGCACATTCATATTCTCTACGGCTTCAACTAGCAGTGAATTTACGGCAATTTCGCGAAAGGTGCGAAATTCACGAACACCGCCTCGGTTCCTCAGCATGCGAGGCCACTAACAAAATTAACCAGTCGATGGAACCAGGTACTGCCTCTCATATGGCGGCAGCCCGATGGCTCGATCGGCTCAAATTGGAACAGGAAAAATTTCAAAAAATTGCATTGAGAAAAAACTTTTTTTTGAAAATTTTCAAAAAAATAGGAAACTGTTACCATCCAACACGACAGCCACTGCCGATCTCTACTGCAGGCAATTGGACACCGGAGCGGCAAAACTTACCGGAAAAATGGACCAAGACCTCTTCCTCCACGATAACGCTCACCCACATGTGGCAAAGTTGGCGTGTCAAAGGATCCAGGACCTTGGTTAAACGAAGCTCCCCCGTCCACCGTAATCTCCGGACATGGCCCCAACTGACTACCACCTATTCCGATCTCTGAGCCACTTCCTCGATGGACGGCAGTTCAAAGATGACGATGATCTCAAAATCGGCCTCCAGACTTTCTTCGACCAGAAATCTCCAGACTTCTATAAGCAAGGCATCTATAATCTCCCTATTCGTTGGCAATATATTGTTGATCATAATGGTGCATATTTTGTTGATTGAAGTTAGACACAAATAAAGAAAAATAAATTTGAAATTTTTTGTCATTGTGTGACAGAAATTATGTTCCAACCTAATAATAGCGTCCAGTATTCAAAAATTATCTCTCACTATAAAATCTCGAAAATTAATCGGGCTGTAGGGAAAAATTTGTGATTTATTTTTTCTTCAAAGTTTTCTGGAGATCTCAAAAAAAATTCAGTAGGTGGATCTATGAAGAAGGCTCCCAGGTCTGAACCGAACAACTCAGGTTCCTCTAAAATTTATGCCTTCAACAATCTCTCGATATGGGAATCTGCTGCTTTTTTTTTTCAGGGTTCTGAAGGGCTAGTCAACCACTGCGATGAGTTGATTTCAACCTTGTTTTATCTTATTGTCTTATTTAAAAAGTTATTTTTTACTGAAATCCATCCACAATGGATAGATTGAAGTAGGAAACGACCCCATTGGTGGTCAGATTTTTTGAGCTTTTATCTTTTAATATGTCTCAAAACATGGATATACACAATCACTGTCACTACTGTATATGTATTATATTGGGTTGAGGAATAAGTCCTTGCGGTTTTTTTCAACCTCTTTTTTCACATTGTTTCCTTCATCTTCCTACAAAGCTTATATATGTTTTCGATAGAGCTTTTTTCGCTCTATGAATTGATACTATCTGTTTTTCGATTCCTTCGACTACATAATATTTATGAGGTTTGGAAATGAAGAAAGCTGAAGGCAAAAATTGGCACTTGCGCACCGCATCTTTCTCGTCTGCCATTGAGACCGAAAAAAGTTTGTGTATATGTTTCGATAGAGCTTTTTCAGCTCTACAGAATGGTACTACTTATTATTCAAATCGCTCAACTTTTTGCTGTTTCTTTCTTTTCTACTCAACTTCTACTTTCTCTTTCTACTTTCTCATCAACTTTTAAGACTCAGAAATGCAGTACTCGCAAAAGTGTGCACTTTGGTCATCTTCTCTTTTTCGCCTATCATCGAGATTGGAGAGGATGTGCATATATGCATTCGATAGAGCTTTCTTTGCTCTACAAGATGATACCACTCTTCTTTTGTGTCCTCTCATATTTTAGCATGTAGGGATAAACTTCTACCTGTTTTCAATTCAAAATGCATAATGAAAATGAATTTTTTGACAGAATGTTTCATATCATTCGATAGAGCTCTTTCCGCCCTACATACAGTAACCACGGTTTTTGTTCAAATAAATTTTTGACATTTTTTTGATCATTTAAAAGTCGACGAAATCGAGCATTTTTGACACCATGTGACGAAAATCCTCGATTTCGTTGACTTTCAAACGATCTAAAAAACAGCAAAAATTTATTTGAACAGAAACTGTGATTACTGTTTTGTAGAGCGGAAATAGCTTTATCGAATGATATGAAACATTCTGCCAAAAAATTCATTTTCATTATGCATTTTGAATTGAAAACAGGTAGAAGTTTATCCCTACATGCTAAAATATGAGAGGACACAAAAGAAGAGTGGTATCATCTTGTAGAGCAAAGAAAGCTCTATCGAATGCATATATGCACATCCTCTCCAATCTCGATGATAGGCGAAAAAGAGAAGATGACCAAAGTGCACACTTTTGCGAGTACTGCATTTCTGAGTCTTAAAAGTTGATGAGAAAGTAGAAAGAGAAAGTAGAAGTTGAGTAGAAAAGAAAGAAACAGCAAAAAGTTGAGCGATTTGAATAATAAGTAGTACCATTCTGTAGAGCTGAAAAAGCTCTATCGAAACATATACACAAACTTTTTTTCGGTCTCAATGGCAGACGAGAAAGATGAGGTGCGCAAGTGCCAATTTTTGCCTTCAGCTTTCTTCATTTCCAAACCTCATAGATATTATGTAGTCGAAGGAATCGAAAAACAGATAGTATCACTTCATAGAGCGAAAAAAGCTCTATCGAAAACATATATAAGCTTCGCAGAAAGATGGAGGAAACAATGTGAAAAACGAGGTTGAAAAAAACCGCAAGGACTTATTCCTCAACCCAATATATAAAGGCTTTGTGACTCGGCCTGTCCGTCCGTGTCCGGAAAAGGCAAAAGATGAAAAACAACATATGGAGTAGGGACAATTTGGTATGGGTAAGGCATGAGACAAGAAGTGAAGTGCACACATCGTCCAAGATAGGCTCAGCCCACGATGGGCGGGGCTTAGCTTCTTCTACGTGTGCTCACTGAAATGCTGCGTTTTCAACCCAAAAATTGTTCATTGGGCTCCAATATCATCCAAACGTTGGGAAAAGAATTGAATGAGCCATGGGTATCTGAAATTCATGAAAGAAGTCTACGTGCAGTGGGCGGTGCATTGAAATTAATGGAGTGCTGAGTGATGACCAGTAGGTGGTACCATTAAATCCCTACCTTCTCATGAAGTATGACTGCCACGTAAACATGGAGATCTGCGGCTCGATATCAGCCGTCAAATGTCTACAACTACACTACAAAGGACCAGATCGTGCTTGGATCAACAGTGTTGATGAAATAAGGGAGCACATCAGAGTATTCACTACGTATGCGCCCTGTATGGGATGTTCGGCTTCGCAATGCAGGATAAGTTGTACACAATCTACATACTATGTAGCTGCTTCCTGTTTAACTTTCAGTTGGTGCACTTCCTCCAGGAGCACGTACAGGATTAGTTTGATCACGCTCACCGTTCTCTTACAACGCTCACGGCTTACTCAGAGCTCAGCAGGCAGTATGCAAATTGGTGATAGTCGCCTTGAAGCACTCATTAACCCTTGGGAACTGTTCTACTACCAACCCCGAGTATTTCAATTCTACGCAAAGCCATGTTGGTTACCGAGAGACGCACACCGTCTCGCGCAAAGACAACGAACGCTATTATCTTACTATTAAATACTGAAGGAACTGTGCCTTTCGAAGACATACGTACTGTAGATAGCATCACATTCAGTACCCTTACAGGGATAGCTAGACGTGCAAGATTTCTTGATGGCTACAGGTATTTTTGACACTCTGGTTGAAGCAGTTCGGTATCAATCAGCAGCATCTGCTTTTCCGATATCGTTCAAAATTAGGATTTGTGGAACGATTTTCCAGATGACAGATGACCACGTGCATCAAGGGTTCGATTGTGAACTCGCTGTTGCGTTGGCGTACCTCGATATATCAGACGAAATAGACCTCATAGGCAAAAAACTTGAAGAAATGGTTTCTCCTCCCGTTGCAACAACTGCGGCGATGGATTACAATGATCATGAGAGTAATGGCCAACTTTTGTATGAAAGTCTCAACGCCAAGCGAAAATCTGCCACGAACGAAATCATCGACGCGTTAGGCACATGGCGAAGTCGATGTATTTTTATCGACGGTCCCGGCGGAAGTGGAATGATCTACTGATTTAATGCTGCGTATGATAATGCTGTTGGACAAAGGCGTAAAGTTGCTTGCGTCGCCTGGATGGGGAGCAGTTGCGAACCTCTTGCCAAAAGCACGAACAATTAACTCCCTTTCCCATGAGACGTCGGCAAAAAAGGGCCAGAGGTCTGGTAATACGGATATGCCGAAAGCTGCTTCGAAACCGTCGACTTTTTTCTGAAGGACATCATGCGTCGTCAGATGCTGCAAGTCATCTAACATAGTCGAAGAGGAGACTTTCTACAAGAACGCCGAAGGTTGTGTTAGTACTCGATGACATGCCGTGTTCGTATGAGTAGAGGTGTAAAGAACCACTAAACTATTTGAATATACTAACCTTTTCAAAAACTTCCAAGTTTCTGTTTCTTATTTGCTCAGATATGGTCACATAAATTTTCGGAGCCACTCTCGACCCCAACAGGAGGTCGGAATTGTACAAATGTGCTATTCTACCTCTGAAGAACTCATATGTGCAACGTCTCGAACGCATGTACAGGAGAGTTGATGAGATTTTATCCCGAAGGACAGCATTAAGTTTTCCAACAAGAATACTTGAACATTCGACTCTCCTAGGTATTCTACTTCATTAGCTATGTCTCACGAAAGAGGCGATTGTTATGCTTCCCATGAATCTTGGTGTCGGCACTGGATTCCGCATCGAGAGAAGGTTGGAAGGAGTAGGACTTTTAATTCTTGGCTGTAGGTTTATTTGTGGAGGTAGGACTGGAGAGCTCGCTATTGAGAATTGATAATTCTTAAAACAACAGAACTCCTTTTCGACTTCGGAGTTGTCAATTTCTAGTGTGCGTTGCGTTTGCCATAACCGTTGCAAAGCACTGTTCATATCTTGAGAAAAAAATTTTCCAAGGAGATGTCTTCTCTCACAAGCAACTGTATGTTGCTTTCAAAATCAAGTCGCCTTCAAACGTGGTCAAAAATATCGCATCGAACGAAGACTTGCTACGGTGCAATGAGGGCCACTCCACCTCTTCAAAGGTTGTAGCAGATGCTCCCAACTTCCCAAAATTTGCTAATGTTCGATCGCAACTATCTTATTACAGCAACGCCAATGCATGTCCACTACTGATTTGCGTGTGCTATGGCACGCCTTAAAAAGACCCTCCCTTGGTTTTCCACATTGTTCTGATAATTAAAATAAAGCTACCCTATTGCAACAATGACATGGCACTAGTCAACTGCGTGAGCTATGGAACGCCTTCGAAAAACTCCAGTTAAGAGTGCATACGGCACTGTTAATATAGAAGAAAGCTCATATTTCAGAGTTCACAGCCAGAATCTCCACTCCAAAAGTGAAGTAGCAGTTTCCTATTGAACTCTCAGAATCTGATATTATAATTCAATATTTATGAATAGCTGAAGTTATCTTGTCACAGCAATGTCAATATCAACTATTCATTTGCGGGTACGTTTGGACACGAGCGCATATTTTCGTGGTGAAAGATTTTATGATACATTGCATAAAGAATGAAAAAATAAATATAATTGTTGACTACGTTTTTATTATCGCATTCCTGTAATTAGGTCGGACACTGCAGCTGTCAAACTATACTTATAAATAGTAAGATGGTAGGACTGATCCCGTAAATTAAATTTGCCGATCCCGTAAGAGAAGGTTTGGGCGAGAGATAAAGAGTTATGGACAGCGAAGTAAAGGAAAGAATGAAAGGAAACTGATAGGGTATGGTTAACAGCTATTGAAGCAGTCAAGGACGACCTCCCACAGGTATCGTTCATGTTTTGCGGGTGTGTACCTTTATGTCATGATTTCGCACTGCGGCATGTCGCAAGCAAAGCAATGCGGACGAGCTAAAGGCGCCATGTTGTTGGGTATCGAAGCGATTGCAAGTCAACTGCGTATCGCGCCCTTAGCATTAACGTGTAATCGTTCTGAGACCCAACCACCGCGACGCGCATAGCTCGCACACGCTACGGCGCACGCGGCTCGCCATCGTGCGAAATCCTGACATTAGGGCACACACCCATGATTCGTGATTCAGGTGATTGCGCAGTCACGCTTCTAAGTGGGAGATGGATCTTTCCAAAACCTGCGAAAATCAACTCGCCGCAGAAGTTATCAGAGTCGCCTCACCTTAGTTCCAAAACAGCCTGCACGTCGAGGAAAAATGTTCGGCTGTCTCATAAAGCAACATTCCCCATGCCTTCGAAGGTAATCTGTCTTCAGCGAGCGGATGTTGTAAGTAGCTTCGATATATCTCAGTGCCAACGAAAGTCGATGATGGTCGGAAGTTTAAATGGACTTATTTGAAACACTCGTATTACTCATACAACGGAGTTTTATCCACCAATGCGCGCGAACGCGCGCGGAAATCGCTCTGGCCACGGCAGGCGGCCTCCAAGAGGATTTTTCAAAAGTCGTGATTCAATCATCGGTACAGAGAATGGGTGTGAAAGACGAAAAAGCTGAAATAAAGGTCACAGATTTTTTTTACTACGTAATAGCAGGTTCGAATACTGTTCAACTTACACCTTATATCCAGGGGCCACGGTATCGTAATGGATTAGAGTAAATGGTCGGAAAGCATGGTGTGCGGGTTCGAGTCCCGTCTGAGACCAAAGCTTTTGCCCATACTCAGCATGCTTATAACAACTTTGGCATCGAGGGCTGCGGCGATAATCAGAAACTACTGAAAACTGAAATTTCAAAAATAAAGATTTTAATATCATATTATTGCACACGTTTGTGCAAACTTGGAGACCAAAAGAGCGAAAATGACTATTGATATGAATTCTTGTGGTTGAGATCTCTGTAAGACAGCATCATCGCCGACATGTCGCCATGGAAGCTATATGGGTGAGGGTAGTCCAAAAAAAAAGCCAGCCGCGAAAATAAACCCATCACAAATGAAAAACTGATCCTTTCTCTCATGACAGATATTCGAAGACGGAGACGATGTCGTAACTCTGGAAAATATTGCTACATGGGAGAGGCCAACAACCGCCGTATTGCTCAAAACACAGCTACTTAACAAATGTGAACATGAAAAGGGTTAAATAGAAATTTTTACCTATGGATTCCGCGGCTGGATCATTTTTCACACGAAGATGCAGAGACGTTAGGATGCATATCTGGACGATACTTGGGGTTTGGTTTCATTCCTATAGACAACTTAGTTTGGGTGAGTTTCTGGCCCGAGAGGGAAATATGAGTGGACCCTCTAGTCATAGGACCTCTCCGTATAGGATGTGGGCGATTAGGCCGAGTTCATTCTTTGCGCCAGCAGGGCGTGGCGATTTTCGCAGGCAGCGAGATAGAGTGGCACGGGGGAGGTGAAAAGACAACGAATGCAACGAGGCAGGGTGGCACAGGCGGAGAAGCGAAGACACGCAGCCATACCCTGCCGCCGGGACCGCAAAGTATGAGCCTTAGGAAAATTCGCGTGGAAGCGTGTAGCGTGCGATTCAGTGGGCGCGAGATAGAGCTGCCTTACCTGCGCCCTAAAGCGATAACGCCTTAAAAATCAGTAGGGCACCGTCATACTTTAACGATCCAACCAAAACGGTGTCCCTAGATCGCCCCATCGCGTGGTACGTCAACGCTTCAGCGCGAATTTTCTGTCCTTCTGGCACGACACAGAAGAGGACGGCACAGCGGTTTCGGTTATGGCGCTGCATCGCTCGAGTCATATTCTTCTGAAAATCTTAGAGAACTGAAGGATGCGGAATATGATTTAGATAGAAGCTGTAGGTGGAGCTAAAATTCATTCAGTATCAGATCTTCGAAAACTCTTGAAACCTCATTTTAACAGGAACGCCCACAAGAATTCTGTAGAGTCGTAGCCCATTATGTAGTACAACACGAGACGAATGGAAAGATAAGCCTTTCAGCGGAAAGCCAGTGTTGTTCAATTCCCATGATAGACAACCTGACCATTCATCATTCGTTATTACTGAGATAAAGAAGTCCCCTAATAGATGGAAAAGCCTAAAGTAATCGCTCCACACCTTGGGACCAGTCTCTCAATCAGGCATGCCATCGTACAGATTGAGCTGGCTGGGATACCATACGTAGGGCTGCACACCAGCAGTACCTTTTGTTACAGGCACACACCACGACCACATTTCCATTTCATCCGCAAAACAGAGGGACGAAAAAGATAAGTTGCATTAATCTGCGACTCAATCGCACATTTGCCACTCTCGCGCTCCATTTTCAACTTTTGACATGATCGCATCACAATATTGGCGCGAATCGTATGTCGTTTGGCGCGTCCCTTGCAGCTAATTTGCCAATGGGGCGCATGGGCCGTCTGGACCCTCCCAGATTTACCCAAGCCTTTTTAGGGGAGGAGCTTTGGCAGTGCCCCATTGGCAAATTAGCTCCGAGGGGTCGCGCCAAACGACCGTCTCCCGCGCGAATCCAATACCTGGTTCAGAAAAGAAAAGTAGAGCGCGAAATTCAGCTTCTGCACTAAAGGCACTTCGATCGCTTATGAGCAAACAAGTTCCTTTGTGAGTGAGGAAGTGTGGCCACTGTCTGATTGCTTTTCGTATATTTCTATTAGATGGTTAGGCAGGTTTCCCTACTTACATCTGGTTTCTTAATGTTGTGGCTACTTCTTCCTGATGCAGAACATCAATGCAGGGTCAAACCTAGCGTTGAGGAATTTTTTTTTTCAAGAAATATGTCCCTTCCCTGCGGTCAGTCATAGCAGTACTACGCAGTTGCCTACTGTTGACTGTGGTTATCGATTGACGACCTTTTTCACTAAAGATCACCTCTCACCGGCCCATTCAAAAAGAGGTGGTCATCGAGAATTTCAGAATATTCAAAATACGACCCTTTCACTTTTCCAAGCTCAAATACGGCCCTCTTGAGGATTCCTCACTCTGATAGATGCTGGGTCAAATGCGGTGCTACATCTTCGCAAGGGTCGGCGATTCTAATAACTCGCCCTATCGCGATTGCACTTTGCGGTCCTTTAAGGCTAAAAGGGCAAGTTTGTCGACTGTCACCTCAAGTTGTTGATCGAGTTTTTTACGCTTCAAACGTATTGAAAGTTCACGGGCTTCCATCAGCCGTTGCAATGGTGTTTGTCCTTCTCTGGAGTGAGATCATTTCGTGGCCATGGTTCCCATCTGGGGAATACCAAGTGCTCGAAAAATTTTCCACTGCACATGAGGATTTCATTCGGTAAACCGCTTCTGCCACTTTACACCAGATTGTGGTGTGTTGTAATAATGAAGTTTCCGTAGTATTTGGTTTTAGTCTACAACCCGCCCCGTTATTAAATGTAAGTTCGACGTCAGCTTTCGTTGTTGTAATCGTAAGGTGCCATCCTTCTCATAATTTCGTCTTCGTAATTCACTTCGCTATTAATAATTTCCCGTTTCGTTGTGGCGTGAAGGACAAAACGTAGGGGTCAAATAAAGTCAGAGGGGAGACGCAACTTTGCGTCAACGTCGAAGCTCCTTTCCCTCCCTAGGCTTAGGCTAAAATTGGTATTCACTCCTTCCACATGAAAAAGCATCTCTCAAAACATAGGTCTCATCTGCTTTAGCCTAAGCCTAGGGAAGGAAAGAAGCTTTGACGTTGGTGAAAATCTGACGCAAAGTTGCGTCTCCCCCCCGACTTTATTTGACCCAAACGTAGTCTCCGTCGTAAACTATTGTAGACGAAAACTTATTATCGTCGCGATTAACATTTGATCGCGGTTTTGCATCACGGAGTATGCCGAAGAATGCCAATCAGTAAAATATTGGGGCAGAACTTAATTTTGACCATTTCTTCGCTAACAAAAAGTGTCTATACTGGAAAGTTGGAACAAGCTATTCGAACCAAATCATTTTCTGCAACCTATTCTCATATTTCTAGCACTTTGATGACATCATGGCGATAAAACTGTACCATTATTGGAGCGTTGGAAACACTAACCTATTTTCGGGCTTCTACTTTTCAAAATCGTGTGTTAACTTTTCAAAATCGTGTGTTAACTAGGATGCCACAGTGATCCGAGCAAAGATTTTCAAAAACTACTACACTATGTCTGCTGATTACGCTGGTAGGAGGTAAGTCTGTTTTCTTGGTTTTTGCAACGTACTGCTGGGAAACGCCTCTGTGCGAGTGAATGGATTTGCGGCGGTCACTCACTGTTGTCAGCTGTTCTCGCACTGATTCCCTTTTCAATTTACTCAGTAGTGTCTGCATACATCACCAGTACCTTCTTCTTAATGGTCTTCCTAAATGCATAGCAGTAATTTAAGGGCGCGACCATTCCATTTCAACAGAGGTTTTGAAGATCTACTCACGAGTTCTTGCGTGTGGAACGCTGCAATAGATCCACCTTAGGTTGATTGTCACAATACATCAGAAAATGTTCTTCACTGCACCTTGTAAGAAATTAACCTATGACCTGAATTAACCTATGACCGGGTTAAGGACAACTGGTGTGGCACACTTTCTGCCTTCTCCTACTTTACCTTCAAATCTTTTGAATCTTTTGAACCTGTAATGATAGGTGATGTACAACGGGGCCTGATCTGCGTAAGCTGCCACGTCAGCTTGATGAACCTTAGAAGAATTTATGTCCATGTCAAACAGCAGAATAGGAAGTCGAAAGTTCAATTCTGAATGCCTCTTTGGTTAAGCACCATTGAAAACAAACAAGTGACTTAACAAAGGTAAAAACTGGTAGCTTTTGTGGGCAAAGGTCATAACTGTCCGCTGAGACAGCCTTCCAAGGAGCTCCGGGAGAATGCGTCACCACATAAATTAGTATAAAGTGGCTTGTGGGTTGAACGAACTCTGTCGTTGAATGCCTTTGTAAAAGATTACATCGGCTGTGAAACAATGATTCCGAATTTTTTGTGTAGGCGTTTTTTTGCAATATTATTAGAATATGAATGAAAACCGAGTAACATTTCCTTTGTTTGGGCAAATATATCCTTTTATTGCGGTAAAGGGGTGTGGTGTGTAGTTCAACTCTGCTTACTATCTTTGCTCTTCTTTTTCCGAACAGTAGTACTTTTGGTTTACAAATTGCAATTCCTGTGCCTTTTCGTCAAAATTGTTATTCCTTACTGCTGTAATATTTATTTACTGAACTGTTCAAGGTTCTGGTGATGTCAGGAGGCCGATACCTTTCTTCAGTAAATCGTTTTGTCAAACCATTATCTCCGAAGTGCTTGAGGTCGGCATTTACGTTGCGTGGCTCCACAAAACCACAGGGATCAAGCACGAAACAAATCAAATTTATCTGTGGCCATGAAACGTTTTTTGGAACAGGGAAGGTATGCTGATACTTCTCATGAATTTAGTGCTTCAGCTTGAGAATTTCCATTTCTGTTCATAAATTTCGATCAGAATTCATAGATAGAGTTCACTTGGAGGTCTAATTCTAGCATCATTTTTATCGTTAGGAGTGCTACCCTTGGCTGCGGTAAAAATAGTGACTGAGTATTTTTTTCTAGATTTTAAGCACATCATTCATTGTTCATCATGGGAATATGTGACGTACTGGTGGCGAAATCTACAATCTAAACGGCCTTCCATAGTGGATATTGTTTCGCTCACTCTAGATATTGTAGTATCGCAGTCCTTCGATGACGAAGGGATACTCCGAAGGGATACTCGTATATCCCTAAATAGAGGGGATTTCTACTGAGAAAACCTTCACTAGTCATCATAACATTCTTTAGTCATTCTTGCGGTTCCTTTCTCCTCATCCCTTTTACTTACCGCTGGTGAAAGTAGCTCTGCGTGCGTTCCCAGTGCACATTTCGTAGTCCTACTCTTCAACTCATTTGGGGACATCTTACTGGAATCCACCTGTGATCGTTTGATCGTTTAACTGAACTCCACTACTGTATGTGGTTACCATTCAGCATTAAATTTCATTTTGGTTGCTAGAAACCTCCTGACAAAATTGAGCATGAAAAGCATAAAAGTGTGGCATAAAAGCATAAAGTTTTGTGCTATGCATGATTTATCCTAGTAGAGTAGCCTCGCAGAAATGATCGTTCTCATTACCACACTTATTGGTTTTTGCTTTAACAGGTAGGTGAACATATCCTTGACGTTGTGGTGAAAAACAACATACCACTGGAAGGATTCGGTGCATGCGAAGGTTAGTTTCTTTATCTAGCGTTAAATGTAGTCCGAATTTGTAGGCACATACTTCCTCTTTTTTGCAGACTTTTACTTTTCGTTCATTTATTGAAAGTGCGTTGCCCTAGCGCACTTTCATTAAATCCCACCACTTTTTTTCTATTACAAATTCTGTCAATGTCACTACAGATATCTTGTGCTCTCTGTTGTTGGGACTGTATCGTCTTTTCGTTTTTCCACTATTTGAAGTCGTGAACTAGCAAGAATCATTGTTCTCTATTGAGGGCACCAATGGGAGTATTTGGGCTCATTGTGGATTATGATTGTAAAGGTGCCACGGTAGAGGAAGAACAGGCGACCATTACCCCACCGTCTTCACCCGCTGCGATGCTTCAGGGCAAGGGCGTGAAGAGAGCCTTCGTGCGCTCTTCAACGCAGGTTTTGCCGCACATCATCCAACTATCGGCAGAATACATGTCTTCCTATTCCAATCACCTTCACACTATTAACGGTATTCGTGCGGATCCTTTCTGTGATCAGTCCTATGCTGTGGCTGAGTGAAAGCATAGATTAAACTAGCAGAGACAACTCAATCAATTTGGCCAAGTTTCTAGTAGCTAGGCGTCTACATCGCTCACAGTGGACATTCCGGGACATTATTATGATTCCAGGAATGCGTGCGTGTTCCACATGTCATGTCATACTCGAAAAGGAACACTTTGACCGTGTTGATCGAATAAATCCATGTAGTCAAGACGAACTGGATCTTCTTGATAATGCACCTGGACTGACCGAATACTCTCGACTTGGATGCCAGGCTAGTATGAAGTTCTCTTGCATTTGTTTTACTTCAAAAACAAACATTCTTCTGTAATGCTCCTTTTGTTTTCCTTGACGGTTAATACTCTGCTGCTGGTCGATTTTGGAGATGGTATCTAATGCTATATTGCATCAGTCCATTACTATATTGCAGCAGTCCATGATGGTCTCTGTGCGTAGAGCATTCCATAACTAATGCTTTGACTGCTGTTAATTTAGGTACAGATTGTTCATCAAGGCAGCTTCAGTGCCCCATCTCCTTGTTTCCGTGATTTTCTGACATTCCTACTTTAATAATCGGATTTCTTGTCTGAATCTATCCTGTTTTTATCTTCTGTATGGTCTTAACAGTAGCTTTAAATCATTTTAAAATGACTCTGCTACAATCAAGCGTGTATCGAAGGAACCTTCGTAGTGCTGTCGTATTTGGCCCTTTGCAAGACTCTTGGGTGAGTGTGACTTACGCGATAAATTCGACGAGTGAGGAGGAGAGTGGGGCTTAGTAAGTACCAGCTCTGCTGTGTAACGTAAGATATGAATTTAGTGAAGCAGTACAGGCAGTAGCAGTACAGTGTAGACGTCGGAATCTTGTTGATCACTGGCGGCTTTGTTCATTGCAACGGTCATGCGTGGTTTTCGCTACATTTATTTATTTATTTAATTTTTGTTTGCACGACACGGTACACCAGAACAAAATAGAAGTTAGATGCGACACATGATTAGTCCACTCGAGTTACCTTGCTAGCGAATTATTTGGGGCAACAGAAGGATCAGAAAAAGGCTTTCCTCAGAACGTAGGAGTAATATGTAGGTTCTCAACAGAAAATGATTGTTCAAGTGAATATGTAGGTTCTCAACAGAAAATGATTGTTCAAGTGAATACAGCCTGTTTTAGAGCACTTATGTACAGTGGTAGTGGTAAGAAAACTGCAGAAAGGGTAGACCTTATTTCAACCATCTCTAAATTAATTTGTAATAATTACAGGTTGAACTTGCATTGGAGGATTCCGATACGATTACTTGTATTGTTCCTGCGCGTGTGGATCAACGCAAATAAGAAAAGCAAAACTTCATGTAAGTGCACCAATCGGAGCTCAACAGGAAGGTTGCTACTTAAGACGTTGAAGTATTGTAGTTCACTGTTTAGAACTTTCATGTTTTGGACTTTGTTAGCTGTTATACCACAACATAAACGAGTGCTTTTATCTCGAGGTTTATCGCCTGGCGAGTTCATTGATCCATTGATGCTTATTCAGATACTTCAACCATCTTAATGATAAGCTGCGTCGCGAACTATTTGCGGTTTAGCTACCATCGAATCCAGTCAGGTTATTTATTGAGAACGTTATTCTGTTCGGTCATTGTAGTAGAAGGATCTATTAGGGTATTTAATTAAGAATGAGTAAAAGTTGATTTTTTGGTGGGAGGGGTTCGTTCGGAGACTACTGCTGATGCCAGGCTCTGCGATCCCACATTCCTGCAATTTTGTGTCACTGTAACTTTTTACGAAATTCGCACGCGGTTGTGCGATGTCGTTGAGACATCACAAAGTGCGATGTCTATCATTAACCTCGGGGAAGAAGAGCGCGACCAATAGCTGTTTTTTTTTAAATTTTTCAACACTGCGGTTTATCCTCTCCTCAACCCGCGGTTTCCATACACTTCATATATATCGAATTATTTTCAGTATTTCCATTTCTCTGCCATTTTATGTTTTTTGTACTTGTAGTAAGTATACGGGCATCGAGTGAATTCGAAGATTCCTTGGCAATATAGATAGGCTCCTGTTGAAAACGAACAAGCATTATGCTTTCTGTGGTATCTGCCATTCACAAAGCGTAGTACTCGATATTTCATGATCGAGAAATCCGCCACCGTCTAGTGAAAACTTCTCTGGATATTTTAAATGACTTGGCAAGACGGGCCTTTCTATGAGACACCGTAAGACGCATATGTTCAGTTTTTTTTGAGATCACGAGGGCAACGTTGAAGTTTTCCATTGGTGAAATTAGGCCACGGAGAAGACAGCAGATCTGTAGATGCTGTGTGAGATGAGGAGGCTTAGGTTAGAGCGTATAAATTCGCATATCAAGCTTCAGGGTGGATGATCCAGTTTTGCGCCTTCCCCGTATTTCTATAGATTTACCTCTTTCCACTCTTATCCGAGATATTCTGCCACTTCCAGCATTATTTCGGTCTTTTCACCTTCACAATAAGAAATTTCTGATTGGATGGTCGAATATATTAGGTTGTAAGGAAAGTTCTGGCCGCTTTTCCGCCTTCACAAGATAAATCCAAATATCAGAGCGTCAATATGAATCAGCTGACATACTGTGCTTCTTAGATAGACAAAAATTTGCTCTTTCTAAATATATGTTTTATTTGGAATGCTACAAGGTTTTCGAATTATTAGGGAAATTTTAAAGTACCGCGAAAATGGCACTTTTAAGATGACTTCACTTCACGAGTTTTTGTTTAGCCGAGTCCCAGCGAAGATGACCACAAATGTGAGTGCTGACGGGGAAGGGGGTGAAGCATTGGGTGGAACACTTTGTCTCTGGTTTCAGAAGTGCAGAAAACAGAACGAGCTGCTTAAATTTGCAATTGATCAAATCGCTTTAACTAAAACGTCAGAAGGCGATGAGCGTCCATATTTGCAGGGGATATCCACAAGTATTGGCCGTCAACAAACAAACCTAGATGACCACCTCAAGTAGCCTTGATCTGGAAAAATCCAAAAAAATGGGTGCCGCGAGACCCCTCACGGCAGTTATGCGCAAGCGCATTTTTCACAAATCCTCTTCCAGTAATTGAAGAAGTTGCAGGCTGAAGCCCTTAATTGTCCATCATATTCACCAGATCTAGTGCTAACTAAGCCTCACTTTCCCAAACATCTGGACAGCTCCTTCAGTAGCAGTGTGTTCAGAAATAGTGGCGATTTGAAGTCGACTTTTTTTCATTTCGCGCAATATAAATCATCAGTCCTTCATCTGATTAAGATATATAGGTATGCGTAATGTTGCCAAGAGTGTAGCGAATCGAATGGTTCTTATTTTGTGAGAAAAGATGCACTCTGAGCCGAGTTATGATCTCTAGATGTTAAAATTTCAAAAACCGGCCAAAACTTTCCTTACAACCTAATACAATTGATAGCTTTGATTTCAGTTAGAAAGTTGCAGTGCGTAATGGCTCCCAGGTGCGGCTTTGTATAAGCTTTGGCATGGTCTAATTTTCCTCCTGTTCTTGGACTCGGTCTTCAATAAGGCCATTTGATTGGGCAGTTATTTCTTTTGATCCTCTAAGTCTGTGAGGAGACGATCCAGCCGAAACAAGCCAGTAGAGGTTTTTTTTTGCCAAGTGGAGATTTCAAGATCACAAAAAAAATTGACGTTGACATAGTCCCAGTCAACACTGAAATGTGATATACCTGGCAGTTCGTAAAATATGCACTGCTTGGAATACGTTGAGACGGAAATATCCGAGAGGTCGCGCAACGTCAAAGCTGAATAAAAGTGAACGACGATGTTCAATTCATAGCTCATGCGCAGAAAGCAAATGTGAAGTGTACTTGTAGTGGAAACAAACCAATTCGAGGATCAGTGAACAGGAAGAATATGTGATCTCGACTACCGAAAAAAGGAAAATCAACCTCCGTCTATCATAAGGAAAAATGAATTAGGTGTTCGATAATGCACATTACGGTTATGGTAACGTGACTCTTTAGAATTCCTAGAGCACTTGAAGTAAGCCCGGCATAGGTTTGACGAAGCAGTTCCGCTTTTGTTTAGATTTTTTATGTTTTTCAAAAAAAAAACTATCTGTTTTGTTTTCCACTATTTTGAGAAAAGAAGTTTACCGTTGGTCAGCAATGGTTCATGCAGTGTTTAGGTTGTGTGCATGGTACAGCTATAAATCTACTGAGTTTTCCGCAACCACCGGGGTAGTTGTGGGTGGGAAAAAGGCGACTTGACTTCTGCGACTTGAGTTTCCTGTCCATGCTGTTCTTCTAGTTAATACGGTTTTGCTGAAGTTATTATTTTGTTTCAGTTTCACTTAATATTACTCATTTCCCTTTAGTGTGCTGTGTCCGAGGTTGTGAATTCTGTATTTTGTTTCTTTTACATATTCCGTTGCCATGTTTCCGAAACCGTCGCGCTCCTCTCGTGGTAGTACGTCTTGAGAGGTCTTTTTGCTGCTCTCATACCATCACGCAGTCGATGATTACGTTATTTGCTACGGTTATGGTGAAAAGCGGAACCTTTTCCGCTCTATACACTGTCATAACGTATTCGTTTCAGATTGTCGGGATGTTAAGTAGTCGAGCCCTCTCGTCACTACTGCGTAGTTGCAAATATTTACAGTGTTCGAAATCTATATCATTATCAAATGCTGTCTCTAATTCTGTCTTCGTACGGTCTGCTTCTACTAAACGGGTCGAATTCGTATGTGGAGATGAAAAGCATGTTGGTACGGCCAAGGTAAGAATCACTTGACGCTTAGGCATCACTTTATCCTGTTTACTTAGTGGTTGTAGATAATGACTTATGGACTTGCATCAGCCTTACTGTTTTGCAGTGTCATGAGCAGGCAATCAGCTGATCTTTAATGCTAGTTTTTTTTGTGAACCGACTGTTGTTTATCGTGACAGTACTTGGTGTTCAAGAGTGCATCTTTACTTAGGATCCAATTTTTGTGTTTTTACTCTACGACGCCGTCGGGCGACGACTACTGCGTGTGCTTCATTTATAATTTGTGGTCTGTCTGCGTTTAGTGGTGCAATCTGACGTTCCCTCTTTACGCATCTTCAAGCTATTTGGTGATCATTTGGTAGCTTCGTTGCCATGGTTTTTAAAGTTTGATAAAGCGTGAAACCATCAATGTAGCGCACGCAACGTTTGTAAACCAATTCGCGCAGCGGCGTCGCAATGTATGTGTAAAGATGACACGCATGCTATCGTTCTGGGGCCATATTCCGAGTTGCTTACAACACGATGCTCTGATACTATTGGAAATGCAATGCAAAAGGGAAATGGCCTAAGAAAAGTTGTTTTATTTCTTGTTTGTGATTCCATTAATTTTATTTTTCTTTCAGCTCGGTGATACTTTACTAGATGTTGTTGTGAATAACGATTTGCCTTTAGATGGTTACGGTGCCTGTGAAGGTTAGTTTTGCACAGTGAAACTTATGTATGTCGTATTCATTGGGTTTGAATTCAACTGTAGACAAAATTGGAGTTCATAATCAGTGTACCAATGTCAAAAATTCATTCAAAAACCTTGTGCTGCGCTTTTGCCTCATACAAAGGAGGCCCTTCTGGTCATGGTGAGCTTTTTCAAAACGGTTTTTTGCATTTTATAGGGTCACATACATGAAGCAGAAACCGGTCTCAAATTCGGTTGAATGGTTTTGGGAGGCCCAGAAAATGAGTGACAAAAGTTGCTTAGAAAGAAGCAATTTTGACCAGTTTGCTGCAATGCTTTCCAGCTGCGGCGTTCAGTATATGCATATCGGAGGACTGTCTTCAAACCTACGCCAAAACCACTGCGAGCTGGTTCAGAAATGTAGAATCACTTATGTAACTGCTAAACGAAGCAAAGAAAACTGATAGGGGATGCACAGTTTAATACGCTTGCAGTGGTTGGATGGGTAGTGGGATCGACTGTCATTGGAACAGTGGAGGGGCAGTTTATGGTTCAATCTTCTCGACGTCTCTTTTTTGCATTTCCTTGATTTTCTTTATTCAGTGAACTATTTGCGCTCATGCAAAATTACTGCAAGTTTCGTCGCTGTTGCGCGAAAGTGACCTCCTTTGCAAGCTTCCAGTGGTTGAGGTGTTTGGACCCTACGGCGCCCGTAGCACGCGTGGCAGGCGTTTTCCTGCGAAACTAGTGTGATATTCGTGCTCAGGAGACTCAATGAGCCCTAGATACAAAATACTATCCAAATTCAAATTTTGACCCGAACTCGAGACAGTGGGATGGACATGGGCACATAGTCACTGCAATACTTGTACAGACGAACAGCTTACAGCCTCGATTAAATGCAGTGGAGCATATGCAGAAACAACGCACTCCAGGTGAACTGCACCTAGCAAGACCATGCGATGGCGAAAAATAGCAAATATTTCCATGGATGGCCACATAGTCACTGCTCTACTTGTACAAACGAACAACCAGTAGCCTCGATTGAATTCAATGGAGCATGCGCAGAATCAACGCATTCCAAGTGAACTGCACCAAGCAACACCATGCGATGGCGAAAGATAGCAAATATTTCCTCATATCGACTAGCGACCTCCTTTCGTTGAGTGTTCTTTAGTATGGCAGTAGTATTAGGTGTGTGCAGAATAGATGGCCAAAACAAACCACTTTTAAAACGCCATATCTTCGCTCAGACACAACTTTATTGATCTATATAAAAACCATTCGAATCTACACAACTTTGTCAACAATCTGGTAAAGAAAATATGCAATCATGATAAAATTCTGGAGTGCGAAAATTAATGAAGTCAAGGATGGCACTTTCAACATGCATCGTTTCGGCGAACTCCTTCTGACGCAGGTTTGCATCGAGAACCGGGAAAAAGTGGTAATCCGTCAGGGATAAGTCTGGGGAATAAGGGGGGGGGGGGGGGTTAGGGAGAGTCTCGATGCCTGACTGCATCAGTTTTTGCTGGGTGCGCAAAACAACGCAAAACCCCACACTTCGCAAGTCACCCGGCAGAAACTGATGCTGTTAGGCATTGAGACTCTCCCGCACCCCCCTTATTCCCCAGACCTATCCCCAACGGATTACCATTTTTTTAGGATGCAAAGCTGCGTCAGAAAGAATTCGCCGGTACTATGCACGGTAAAAATGCCATTCTTGACTTCATTAGTTCTCGCAATCCAGAAATCGATCGTCATGGCATATTTTTTTACCAGGTTGTTGACAAAGTTCTGTAGATTCAAATGGTTTTTATTTCGACAAATAAAGTTGTGTCTGAGCGAAGTTATGGCCAGTTATGTTTTGGCCACTTATTCTGCAAACACCTCATAGTACTATTGGTCGCCCCATTTTCCGAGTTCGGATCCAAATCACAATTAGGCTGAAAGCTTGTCACCTAAGGCAGTTCGACCCCCTGAGCATGAATATCAGACATACTTTATACTTACTTACTTAGATACTTAGATGGCCCGTCTTCACTAGTTGTGCGGGCCCCAACACGATTTCCATTCGGTTCGTTCTTTCGCGATCGTCATCCACCTCGTTCGTTGACTTCGTTGGTGGCGACCACGAGAATCAGCCGTTCTGGAATTTCTCATTAGTTTAAAGACACCAGGAGGGGGGTAATTTTGGCTTACTGTAGAACAGACGTAGTGTGGACGAGTTTGAGTGGCCGCCATTGCACAAACTCGCCAGTTTGACGCCTTGGCATGGTGCCAAAAGAAGATGGTTCTATTATAGATTTGTTTTTTCCTTTTAGTTTTTACTTTGTTCTTTCTTATATTGTTTCTAGATGTACTTACGGGTCAAATAAAGCCGGCGGGGGGGGGGGGGGGGGCGACGCAAAATTTTCACCCACGTCAAAGCTTCTTTCCCTTCTTAGGGTTAGGTTAAAGCAGATGAGACCTATGCTTTGACAGATGCTTTTTAATGTGGGAGGAGGGGGTATCAATTTTAGCCCAAGCCTAGTAAGAGAAAGGAGCTTCGACGTCGACGCAAAGTTGCGTCTCCCCCCGACTTTATTTGACCCTTCTGAGATTTTCAGGTATAGAAATGCACAATTAAGAAGATCCATAAGTAAACAAGTAAAATATGTCACTAGAAAACAGTCTAAAGAGGAAATAATTCAAAAATAAGGTTACATCAGGCCGAAGACAAGCTTAAAATGAACGAAGCGTGGCTCGGCCATGGAAGCTTGCAGTTCGGACGGAAGCGCGTCCTGGGGGCAAATAGCGCCCTATGGCGCGTTTTTCAACGCCGTTTTCGTTACACATTGTATCTACCGAACCCATATGTTTGTTTTCAGACGCCATTGTTTTTGTAAACGTTATTCCGCCCTTGCCCCCCTCCCGGTGCCTTTAACGTGTTCAACGAACACATCTCCCCATCTTTTGGGAGGTCTTCCGCGGGGACGTGGACAATTCCAGGGGATTCACTCCACTGTTCTTCTTGTCCACCTATCGTCTTCTCTCCGCATTATATGACCGGCCCATCGATGTTTGACCTTCGATGCGTATTCCGCAGGGTCTCGTAGACGAGACATCTGCCTCAAATCGGAGCTGCGAAGCCCGGCACGATATTGAGATAGCCGGGTGTACTTCAGAAGACATCTCTCGAGTGCTCTGTGAGTCACCTGTAAGGACTTCGCCGTGGCTGACGTATCAGGACACGTCTCGGCAGCGTAACACAGAGCAGCAAGGACTGTCGAGTCGAATAGACGGGCGCGTAGGTCAGGATCCTTTAGCTGGTCGGTGGCCTCTTTAATAGACCCGTAGGCTGACCATGCAGCTCTCCTACTTCTGTCGAGCTCTTCCTTCATGTCGTTTTGTCCATGTTCATGGAACGCCCAAGATAGACGTACGACTTCGTTTCGGCGATGGGAGAGCCGTCGATTTTGACATTTCCTCCATCGCACCAGGCGTTCTTCATGAACTGTGTCTTCATCCGATTGATCCGCAGTCCGATCTTACTTCCGGCTTCGTTCAGCTCTCGGAGCATCGCCTCTGCTTCATTAGTACTACGCGAAAAGATGACGATGTCGCCTGCGAAGCGAAGGTTCGAGAGGAATTTTCCGTCCACACATATGCCCTTGTCGTCCCAGTCGAGCGACTTCATCACCCACGCAATGCGGCAGTGAACAGCTTCGGCGAGATGGTGTCGCCTTGCCTAACGCTCTTTCCGATGGAAATGTTGATTAGGCGTTGGAAGAGCTGTATTGTCGTAGAACAGCGGTGGTAGCAGTCAGCCAATGTTCGAATATAGGACGCGTCCACTCCTTGGTCGACCAACGCAGACAGTATAGCATTCGTTTCGACGCTGTCAAAGGCCTTTTCGTAATCGACGAAGGTTAGGACGAGGGGAAGATGGTATTCCCTGCAGACTTCGATGACCATCGCAACGGTTTGAATGTGGTCCATGCAGCTGAATCCGACGGAATCCAGCTTGTTCGTAAGGCTGGGCCTCATCCAATGTGCGCGATATTCGCGTTAGGATGATCTTCGTGAAAAGCTTGTAGAGCACGCTCAGCAAGCTAATCGGTCGGTAGTTGCGAAATCATCCCTGTCACCTTTCTTGTGCAAGATGACAGTGCGCGAACTCCTCCACTGATCCGGGATCCGCTCTTTTGAGACTGCATCACGGTCTCAAAGAGATTTTGGTAGTTCGTACATCTGCCAAACTCTTACTATACCAAGTTTATTACCATATCTACCTTCACATCATGAGTACAGTACACAATAAACCTACAATTGCTATGACCATAACACAGTTCTATAGGGGCACCGTTTCTATGTTTCCTCAATTTCCTGTTCCTTTCCATTCCTCTGAGCTGCTCCCACTAGTGGGTCCGCCGATGAGGAGCCAAGGGCTCCACATCGTCTCATCTACCGCCGCCTTACTGTAGATATTGTTATGCGACCCAATGGGGTCGCTTTCCATCTGATCTCGGAGAGGCACTCCCTGTCAGCTCTACCCTCGGCGAGCCGGGACACAATGATGACAACAATAATGCCGATTTCCGGCTCCGCCTCTTATTTATATCCCTCGAGAGGGCGTTCAGTTGAGTCATCGTGAACTGGGGTTCACGACACTCCCGAGGCCGAAAGATCGAATGCAACGACAACTACGAACGTGAGACGACACTCCTAATTGCGGCTTGCATCCTCCCCACGAGAGCAACGTCGAATTACTATTACTTTCCTTTTTTTTTCTCGGATTTCTTTCAAGGTGCCTAGACAACATGAAATGGACAAAATACTAACACAAATTACTAACATACTATATATTCAATATTAAAGCCAATGTTATATTTATACACTATAAAATGGTGTGTGATTTCGTATGACGTCTACTGGTGGCTCGAAGGGACCCTGGCGTTCGTTGACACGTGTTGAATCGACCGTCTTGAAGATGGCGTTATCGTCCATTCGCAGCCGTTGAAGAGTTGTCGTCGCGTGTTTATTTGCGAATTCGTTACAAGTTTTCATTATAGTGTGCGTCTGCAGTTGTGCAAAAACATATGTCTACCACCATTTATTGGCGCTACTCATCTACAATTTTAGCATGAGAATGTTCATCTTACTAGTTTCGTTTCAACCAGTCAAATGAGATATTACAAACGAACGGTTACAACCTAAAGGATATGAGAAGGTGAAGCATTACAATTCGACGGATTACATCTTAAAGTGGAATGAACAAAAAGCAGTGTGGTGCTTCCCCATCTCATTCTCCCTCTTGGCCTTTTTGCAATAATAGCGCAGGGCCTGAGATGGGCAAGCAGTGACCAGATGGTCTGCTGTAAAGAGGCACCTTTCGCACTTGTTTAGTTCAAGTGCTCTCTGGCGACGAGAAGTGAGATTTGGGAATTCACTGCACTCCGAGGCCCAATGATTTCCCTTACAAAACATACAGTTTTCAAGAGGACTGCGATATTGTGGTGCAGTATTTTCATATACATATTTTCATATTTTCATATACATATATTCATATACATACATATTTCATATACATATATACATTGCACAGTTACATTGCACACGTATAAAGTAGAGAACAGTAGTTCACACAAAGCAAGAGCTACAATCACTACGAAGCGAAGTATTGCCGACACGAATATGAGAAGTTACGCTAAAAGGATGAGTAGTATGAAGTCCAACATTTTAGGAGTTTCATGATTACTGCGGGATCTGGTACGGACAAAACGCCGTATGATGTTTGAGCGTCTCTACGCGGCGTCCCGCGCTTCTGCAGTAGAAGCAGGTCGCCCTTGTAAGGCATGCGTTAATTGCATGGTCAGCGGGGTAGAGGCACCTTTCACATTTTCCATTTTTCCTTATCTGCGCTCGGCGGGCCGAGATGGTAGTAAATACTTGGCATACAGACGCCCAATGGTGCGTCTCTGCCGAGATGCTTGTTGCCGATGATGAAGTTGGCCTTCCTGCGTCTCGCGGTTGCTCCGATTTCTCCATTTGAGCCTTCAAGTGTTCGCATGTTTCGACGCAGAAGCGGAGTTTTGCCTTTAGTTCCTAAGATAGCCGATTTCTTCCTGTGAATTTCGAAGAAATAGTAGTACTTAATTACCTCCTGTTCTGCTGTGGGAGGAGGCGTTCCTGTTGTTTGTGTGGCAGACTTCCTTTTCTTGTTTACCGGTGAGGCGCTCTGTAAATTAAGAAATAGCGTAAATTTCATGACATTGTAATTAAAAGTTAAACAAATATTTACCAGTGCTCTGTCGAGTTTCATTTCCATGTGTACCTGCCTTTCTTCTAGTTCTTGTATCTTCAGAATGATGTAGTCAAGCTTGCTCGCTAGGATCATCTCATTCGAAAAATATAGTTGCATCCCGTGGCCCTGCTGCTCCACGGGCATTTCGGGGAATGAATTGTCGGCTGGGGTTTTGTCGCTCATTCTGGAACGTTATGCCGTCAGTCAAAAATGTGTATAATTTCAAGATTTCAATAATTCAATTAATGAGATTAAGAAGGAAAGAAATGATGCCGTCTGCTTGTATCGCAGAGGCAGAATGAAGTCTGTGATTGCCTTAGATGATGTCGGAGATTGAATGGCTTGTCTTGTGTAATGTCAAGTTGAGGCTCGACGTCTTTGTTTCGTGGCGCATACTGTACGCCGAGAGATGAGGATCACGATATGAACGCTGTGTTTCCTTTTTTCAGCGGTGCAGCACTGTTTGACACATAACATTTTCAAATGAAAGGGAGGAACCAGTAACTAGAGAAAATTCCATTTCATTTATATCGTAGCGGAACTAGGATGATACTTTAATATAATAGTATCCCGGTTGATACCTGTGAAGTTTCCCTTCGCAAAGTATTAACGTGATCGTCGTGTTTACATGTTGTCTTTTGCTCGTCTGGCGTCTCCTCGCGTGGCGCAGTGTCTCGCCTCTGCGCCGGCTGACCTTTGTTCCGGTCAGAAATCCTATTTTCTTAGTTTTCTCTTGTTATACTCATTTCTGTTTGTTTCAACAATAATATTTCGATTTTCCGATGGTACCAGACTCTAACTGCTCTCTTCTCCCTTTGATATCAACTTCGTGATTTGTTGAGGGGAGTATGCTGTATTTCTCTGTTTTTGCTGACTGCAGCCGGCATTGCAATATGTCAGCGAATGACTAGACATAGATACGTTCTCGCCCAGTGTCTGCGTTGAGTGCGTGAACAGGCAATTGGGGACACGTTAACGATTACTCCGAGCATTAACTTCTCTTAAGGATAATTTATAGATTACCCCTACAAATACGAGCGGGGTTTCGATTCGTTACTACACCGCCATTGAATCATTATATTATAAGCTATCGAAGAAAACCCGGAAATTGAACCCTCTTATTTATATCCCTCGAGAGGGCGTTCAGTTGAGTCATCGTGAACTGGGGTTCACGACACGCTCCTTCTGAAGGTAGGACGTCATATGTGCCGCGAGTAGTGAGTGCAGGACGTGGTTTCCTGCTCGAAGAAGATCGGCAGAGATCTTGTCTGGCCCTGGAGCCGTGCCGCTCTTCATACTCCTAATTGCGACTCGCACTTCAGACGGCAGGATCCTTAATGGTGTTCCACCAGCCGGGATGTCTGGATCTGGCAGGGGTAGTGCGCAACGGAACAGGTTGGTGTAGAACCTCTCCGTGATTGACTCCATCTCGAAACGGGAAGTAGTGACAGTTCCGTCTTCAGTTTTCAATGATGATAGCGGAATACTGAACTCGTTGAGGTCCCGACGGCACTTCTTCAGACTTCGTCTTTCCTGCGCCGCCTCTAGAATTTTTTTCTTCCTGTACTGCGCAAGATCCTCCTGTAACGCATTTCTGCAACTGACATTGATTACCAGTCGCTCGAGATGAGTTGCTTGGATCCAGCTTCAAACTTCTCCTCCTTTCAAGCAGCGTCTTGGTGTTCGATGAAATCCGATCGCTTCTGCTTGATTGTTGAAGACATGCAAGATCAGCACAGGTTTGCAATCCTTTGAGAAGCAGCTCGTAGTCTTCGCTCGGGTCCTCCACGACTCGCCAGTCATAACGGGATAGTGCCTCGTTCAGAAGGTTCTCGTCATACACGACTTGCTTCCTCCCCTTCGGCCGGTGACAGGTGTTCTTCTCCAGTCGAGTGTCGAACCTGATTTTGGCCCGAAGAAGGCGATGATCGGATCCACAACAGAAAATTGGCACCACGGAGGTGTCGTAGAGGCACCATCTTCTATTTGTTAGAATGTGGTCGATCTCAGCATGAGTCGTGCCGTTGGGTGACTCCCATGTCCAGCGGCGGTGTTCCTTCTCAAACAGCGAATTACCATGGAAGAGACGTGCTGCAGACATGAGGTCAACGAGACGACTTCCGTTGTCGCTCCTATCGCCTATCCCGAATTTTCCGATCCTATGTTCCTCGCTGTTGCCTTTTCCTAACCTTGCGTTGAAGTCACCGACAACGAATTTGTAGAAGGACTTCTCTTTGCGGATGACTTCTTCCAGGTGTTCATAGAACGCATCCAATTCGGAATTGTCAGCTGCTGCGTGTGGTGAGTAGCAGTTGATGATTGAGATGGTCTTCTGATGCGGTGGATGAAGGCGTAGAATGGCTAGACGAGGACACAGAATCTCGTGAGAGTCGACGTGGCGGACGACAGACGGGTGCACGACAAATCCAACGCCTCCGACATTCCGCGACGGGATCTTCTCTCCACGGATAGCAAGAGTCCCGTCGTTGAACTGTCGTACGTCGGTTCTTCTGCTCTTTGTTTCTTGTAGCGCGATCACATGGAACTTGATGCGAGTCGCAGCGTCGAGGAGAGCATGGAGATCGGCCTTGGACGAGACTGTTCTGGCGTTGTAGGTGCAGAGCATGAAGCAGTCTCCGTGCCGTGTACGAAGTGTGTCGTCATTGTCCAGAATCCATGACGTCCTGCGCAACCCGAGATTTCTTCGCCTCTCACCGGTTGTCATACCGTCCGACGTCGGAGACGGCAGAGCCCGGTGTGCGGGGTACTGAGGCTGTTCTTCTGCTGGTTGAGCGTTTTGTTCCCTGGTGTCCTGACGAAGCGTTGCCAGCGCGTCCGCAGGCCCCTTCCCCAACCATCGAAATAGAGGGAAGGGGGGGGGGTCCGCTCTTGGCTAGGACTTTACTCCTTCTCAGCATACTTTATACTGTATTACTAATACTGTCTTCTAGGGCAGTTCGACCACCTGAGCTTGAATATCATACATGAAGCGCTTAGTTCCCCTGTTATGAGCGTTGGCAGGTCCGAACCAATCATTTGCTCAGTACGCAAAAATATTGGAGATAGCGGTTCCCTGGAAGAATAAATTGATTTTGCGCATATTTTGCGCGTATGGTCTTATATAAGCAGAAATGGATGAAAACTAGAAAATGCGAAATTTGTCCTCAGTGGGGATCGAACTATCAACTATTTCCTGGGCCTCCCAAAACCATTTAGCCAAAATTGAGACCGGGTTTTTGCTTCATGTATGTGACCTTATAAAATGCAAAAAACCGTTTTGAAAAAGCTCGTCATGACCTGATGGGCCTTCCTTGCTAGGCCGCGTTCATAATCAGCAGCGCAGGGCGTGGCTGCGTTCTCGGGTAGCGAGGCAGAGTGGCACGGGGCGACGATACAGGCAACGAGACACGGTAGCACAGGTGCAGACGCGGAGAGACGCACCCATGCCTTGCCGCCGGCACCGCAAAGTATGAACACAGCCTTACATTTGCTTTGCGGCACCTGGTGCCTACTATGACAATCCCTTCCCCTACGTTTAGCAGTTGGACTGGACACGACATCGCAGATATTATACTTGTGGCGTTTCGCACAGTACATTCTTGCGAATAGTGAACGGTGACCAGGGAATTAACCACTTTAGTTCCTCATTATATCAGTGGGTCAAATACGAACTTTTGCGTGTGGTGTTCATCTCTGTTGCCTTGTTGAAGTGTCGAGCCGATTGCGAGTGTATACATACTCCTTTGGCTTGCATTTGATCATAGGACATCAACTGCAGGATTGGCGGTCATCGTTGTCTGACTTGCTTCTGCAGCGATCATACATTTTGACAACGGAGCCCGCGTAGCGATGTCGTACGATGACGTTGCAGTCAATGAACGCAGCTTTTTACCCTGTGGAATCATGAGAGGATAACATGTGTTATTACCGTTATAATTGTGTCTTTATTACAACGCTTCTATTACACTAACTTACCTACGAAAAACAATAAGAAAAACGAAATAAACAGATATAACAACAAAAACATGTATACTATTATTCACAAAGAATTAAACAGATGTAAACGTTACAAATCTGACCATCTGAATAGTGGTGCACGCTCAGAGAATCAATAAGCATGGATAATTGGAAAACGGGTTTTACTAGCAATATATAAGGCTTTGGTGCTCATTCAGTGGACAAATCGCTACAGTCGGTGCCATCGAAACCAAACACGTCGGGCGCTATCTATCTATCCGAAATCTCTTCTTCGGTATGAAGTAAGCTGAGCACTCCAATGTTATTTCAGCGAGTTATTGTCAAATTACTGGATTCCCTTTTAAAACTCTAGTGTAAAGGAAGCCATACATGAAATGCGATCAAGACTATAGTGGCCAACTCCAAAGCTTGAAATTGAATCACGCAATTACAATCATAATCAATCGTTTTTAGTTTTAGTTAACTACCACGAACGACACAGTTTCTATTTCTAAACGCCATAAAAGCAGTGACAGTGAAAAGACTTTGGATGTCAAAGATTTCCTTATTCATCAATATATCAGGGCGGGCTGGTGTAGGGACTAGCGGCGCGCAACCCACTCTCACGGCACGTGATCAACCCTCCCCCCCCCCCCCCCGTCAGCGTCCGCCCAGGCGTACCAGGCCTTCCATCCTTCCGGGGTAGTTAGTTATGCTGGTACCATTCTCGCCTACAAGAGTGAAAGCACTGACTTGTACATCGGCTGGCCCTCGCAAGCTTTTGTACAGCCAAATCACATTCACTTGCCACCACGATTCTGCATGGAACTGGGTGCAAGGCGCATCCCCCAGAAGGGACTGATTAACGCCAAAAACACCCCAGATCTATCTATTATTATATCAAAGAGTACATCACAGCTTAACTCTACTTACTAGCTTAGATTTTCATCAAAAACCTTACTAATCAAGGCACAGGTGCATGGCGCGATTATGGTTATTGATAACAAATCTGAAAGTCTGGTTTGTACCAATGAAGATTTACAGCGAACCACGAATGATTTTTTATTTATTAGCTTTCTCCTTTTCCATTTTATATGTGCATTACTGTTTTACTGAAAGGTCAATAGTCGGTGCGAGCAATGAAGTGGGGCCACCCCATAGGCAAGGCTAGGAGGTGCGAAGTGACCTGAGTAATCTTGAAATTATACTACCGTACACCTACAGTACACTATTGGAACTAAAGACCCTCACCTATATGCGACTATGATTGATATAAGAAAGGGTGGGGGTCTTCAGTTCCAATAGTGTACTGCAGGGGTACGGTAGTATAATTCAAGATTACTCAGGTCACTTCGCACCTCACCTCATACCTCCTAGCCTTGCCTATGGGGTGGCCACACTCAATTGCTCCCACCGACTATTGACCATTGAGTAAAAATGTGATGCACATGTAAAAGGGAAAAGGAGAAAGAGAATAAATAAAGAAATCATTCGTAGTTCCCAGTGAAACTTTACTGATACAAACCAGTCTCTCAAAGTTTAATATCAATACCATAACGCGCCATGCATATGTGCCTGAAAGGATTTTCTTCAAGCTAATTGATACTACATTATGATTAATGAACACCTCACTCGCCTTCGAGGCAATTAATTCATAGCGCATGACCTCTCACACCTGCACTTGACACAGTCTTTTTCTGTTGACCTACCGCTTTGTTGGAGGTCATGCAAGAGGTACTTAATTAGATTCGATGAGGGCCTATTTGCAGGAGTTCACTCCTCACTACCATGTTTCCGGGCTTCAACTACAACGCACGCCTTCAGGATTCTTCCACTCACATTAACCCTGCACAACCGCATGCAGTCTACGTGGATTACGCCCCACCACAGCATAGTTTGTACTCCACCACTCCTCATGACGCTCTTCCAATTTTTCCAGCTTACAAGCCTCTCACTTGTTGATCCTGCCATCGCGCCATGTATGTGGCACCTCCGTTGTATATGGCCTCAGCCCCTTTACAGAGCTCCCTCTTCACATCATCGCCTCCCGTTTCATATCCTGCTGCTACTCTCCCTCAAGCATCAACCCCCAGCGTCCGCCAGCTTCAACTCCACCCCTAGTCTCCTTCCAGCATTGCCCCCCCCCCCCCCCCAGCGTACGGCAACTTTAACTCCAGCCCCTAGTCTCCCTCCAGCAATAATCCTCATGGTTTGGCGGATTTAACTCGAGCCCCTAGTTTCCCCAGACATAATTGTAGTTGTAATTACACATGTACAATTTCCAGTGGATCCATAACATATCGTGAATTCAGTCAGTGGGGAAGAGTCAACGGTCACTGCGAGCATTGGGAAAGGTCACCCCACCGGCAAGGCTAGAAGGTGTGAGGTGAGGGGCGAAGTGACCTGAGTAGTCTTGTAATCATACTTACACCTACGGTACACTATTGGAACTAAAGGTGCACACCCATAAGAAACGATACAAGATCAATACACAAGATCAATTAAGTGATCAAGTAGGAGTAAATTGAACATGATACACTTGAAATATTTCAAAGGAGTAAATTGAGAAGCAGAAGGAGGTTCCGTCTAGGAGAAAATCATGAAGTGAGCATAACAAGTGACACGGTATTACGGTAGGCTTTATAGAGGCGACGCAGTTGGCTCCTGAAGCAGTTTTTTTTTCGCTACCAAAAGAGTGCACCTGGGTCTGAGCAATTGTTCGAACCCTTGTTGATTTCCCATTTTATGAATTCCAAATTCAGATTCGTGGTGGGAGGTGAATGCGATTTGGCCTATACAATGACTTGTGGGGGCCAGTCGATTTATCCTCCCAGAAGAGTCTGGTTCCAATTCACCGACCTTGGAAGGAGGGAAGGCTGAGCTGGCCTGGGCGAGACGTTGATGCGGTATTTGATTCTCGCACCATGAGAGCGGTAGTACGCACCACCTGTCGCTATATCATCTTCACCCGAAATCATAAATAAGGACGAAAGTCTACCTTTCCGCGCTTTACACGATACCCATCGAAGCGATATCGACTGCGGCTCCTGGATTAGACCCGATGTTCTCCAAGAATTGTTCAGCAGTGGTTGCATGCTTGTGAATAAATTGACGGTTGTTGAAGTGCTGCAACTTTGATATTCATTAGCGCATGAGGCTTCTAGATTGAGTTGAGTGCATTTGTGCAAATAAAGTTGTAGTCCTCACGCAGTTGATGTTTTAGGCACACTTGCATGTTGCACTTGTCATGTTGTGCTTTCACCAGAACATTTTGAACGTGTGGATCGGATAAATCCAGCGGGAGAAGAAGAGCTCGACCTCCTCGATCTCGCACCGGAGCTCACCGATCATTCTCGACTAGGTTGCCAGGTGCGGTTTCTTGCAATCACGTACTTTTGTGGTTTTTGAGTAGGCTGTGGCAAATAAGTGAATGGTTGAAGAGAGTGCAGTACTGCGTGCATTAGTGGTGGCGACATGTCTACATGACTGGCATGTCAGGAAGCTGTACTTCATCCCTCTGGCTCTCATTTGTGCTGTTTATTGACCCGTCAGTCATATAGATGTAACCATCGCAGCTACTATCTGCAGGATGTATAGCTCCGAAAGCTCTGTTACTGTGCCAGTATCCTTTTATCCAATATGCGGAGTATTATGAGTGAGGATTGTTCGATTTTTGTCATTTTGTGGTGGGTTAAACTTCCTACTATTCTGCTAATTTCAGGTGCAGGTAGAAGCGGATGATCCAGATACGATAGTTGTCAAGGTACCAGTACAGAAGAGGGATGCACGAACGCTGGAATAATTTAATCATCATATGAAAACTTAACTCATCATTGCTCAATCGGGCAGTCAAGTGTGGTAACCTAAGTGCTCAAGATTCTAAACTTTGTTGACAAAGTTTTGTTTGTCGTTGTTGGAGAGGTCAGATCTGTTATTCTTTTTGTGTACTAGGTTGATTCGTTGTTGATCAGTTCAACATATATTGTCTTCCTCTGTGATACCGTACCATCGATAGATTGTTTGTTGTGTCACTAGGTGCTAGTGGGTTTCATGATGGTTTTCACAAAAATTAAGAGCGAGAGCTCGAGTAAATAATCTCGGTGGTGCCTGGATCGGTTGTTTTGGCGTTTGACTGCCGAAAACAGTAGACATTAGCATCAAAGGCATTTTCTGGTGATAAGGGAAAGAGGCAGCAATGTACCTGACGCTTCAATTATCATGATTGCTGGACCAGGTGCCCTTGTGCTCAAACTTCGACGTTTCAGCAGATCGCTTTCAAAGCCGAAACATATGGGTGAAACAAAACGTTGATTACCATGTGACTTGTGGTCAAATCCGAAAACCCACGAAAGGGAAGCTTCGAGCTGAAGAATTCATTACTTGTAAGAACCTCATGAACAAGGAGTTCCCAATGAAATACAGCTCGATGTTGAGACAACTGGCCACGACAAAAGCTTACTTCCAGTTGATGTTTGCAGTGAGGTCTATCCCTTTCGAATTCCATGATGCCTGCATCTATGTCCTAAGTGTATGCGTCATTGGGTCGTGTCCTACGCGTATTTCGGACAAGGAACACTATACCCGTTGGGACCCAATTATTGGGTTGGTGCATGATTAATGCGGCTTTTCAACCATTTTATTTACCAAAAACAAAATCCAACAATAGTGTTTGAATGATTATTCAGGAGCGTTTTCACTATCGCAACCAGGGACGGTTTCTCACTCGGTAGTCATCAAAGCGTCAATTTTCACTGCAGAAAATTGCAACAATAAAAAGCCTCATTAATTATGCATCAACCTATTACATACGGACCCAAAGCTCCCACACATCACGTTGCACACGTCGCGCGTGTAACCTGAGCTGATGGTACCCACCTGTCGTCGAAAGTGTCCAACAAATAACTGAACTCTTCGGACTGCGTCACCGTGCGCGAAAAGTTGCGTGGTGGTCGCGCTGAAAATAGGCTTGGACCAGCAGGGACTACACAGGAACGTGTTGCGTGGATGACTTAATTCGTGTCATCCGCTGACCTAGTTGGACAGTGCTGACACGCGGATCACACCCGTGGTTTAGGTCCGTTATATTGCGGAATATTGTCTGAGCCGTTTGGAATAGAAAGAAAGCGGAAAAAATGAAAAAAAAAATCTAGCTTCACTCTCTCTTGCGATCATATCCTGGGATAACCAAAGGTGATAAATACGACCCCACTATTTCTCACCTGTCCAAAATAACCGTCCCTTCGACCTTTAAGGATTGCTCAGTACACGCTCCATCTCTTTCCGGTATTAAGTCTAGGAGCTCCTAAAGGAACTTTCGTAGAGCATTTTTCCATTGTGCAGTAAGGGGAATGCTGATGGCCCCCCAATCGCTTTTCGCTGGCTGCACAGCATAACCCATATATGGTCGAGTCTTGAAAGCAGATTCACGAACGCGGTCATGGAGAACCATAGCTTTACTTTTTGCCAGCGTTAGTCCTGCGGCGTCTCAAAGTTCGCTGGTTGTAAAACCGGAACCAAGTTGGTCAAATGGTTCTTCACCGTATTTTGTAGATGCTCATGCTAATATGTAAAAAAATAGGAGTTTATGTAGAGCGTGGCGTGTCCCAAAAAGGGCACCTATTGAAACTCAATGCTTTCACCACCACATCCTGGTATCATCTGGCATGCATGGATGTGTTCGCGATGGCCGTCGTTTTTTTTGTTTTGCTCTTCTTTACTGGTTGGCGTGGAAACGTCTGTGTTGCTATTCAGCAGTATTGCTGCCGGCTAGAATATATTGAGTAGCTTGTGGGAGTGGCTACCCTGGGGGAGACGTACTCGCTCACTTTTATCCACTGACTCTGATAAACAACCAAACTGAAAACCGTCTCTGTTCAAGTATTGCGCTATGGTGAGTTCCTTTAAAATTATCTTTCCAGTTGCCTTTGAATCCATATTAGGTGATGCCGGAAATAGTGATGATGACTCTTATCTGTTTATTCATTTATTATATCTCCCAAACACGCCATCAGCTGAGGCGGAAGTGTAGTGGATCTAACTGCAATATGTACTGAACCTTGAACTTATTAAGAAATTTAGTAAAAGTGGTCATAGATATTGGGCGCAGCATCAAATTTGCGTTTTGAGCCATGCACTTTGCTCCTTCCCCGGAACTTGAGTCTCTGCCAGGGCTCCACGTTCACGTAATAGCTCTCTCAATTCGCAGATATTCAATATTCAGGATCTTTTGAGAAAAACTCAGCACTTTTGACTCGATCTCCATGCTAACGACATCGCTTATAATATTTAGCACGAAAACCGGCGTCAATTTTCCTCTAATCATTTCAAGACCGTTCTTATTTTTTGTCAGAAGCTTATGAGACGATAATTCAGGCTTAGGCAGAGTTTGACCAATTGCGTTAGATTTTACGTTTTAGCGGAATGGTGTCCGCAAAAAAGGATTAGAAGGTTCTGCATTAAAATCCCCCCAAATTCCTAGGGTTCGGCATTAGGGTTGAGATTTCAATTGTTGGGAGTTGAACTGGGTAGCAGAATGGAGACTGCTTCTTCTATGAATCCTTGCTCTCACTGATTATATCACTTTATCGCATATGTACACACATGATTCTTTTGCATATTTTACTGTCATTCGCTTACATCGTACGAATTTACACTTTCTGTGAGCTCTTTATTTCGACAAAAGTCAGTTCACTGATCGAGCTTCAAGACGTCATGAATCGCGGCCATATGAGATCTATTGAGTTGCCACTGTGCACCTGCTTTATCGTTGTCATGCTGTCACTTCCTTCGCGAAAACAACAGTGCTTAAATGCACACCACGCGGTAATCATAATAGGCACTTACCTTCTTAAGACAGGTAGGCCCTGGGATATCTGCCCCGGCCGCACACTTTTTGTGGCACCGCGGCGCACCCTTGTGACGATAGGTCCGCTCGACCTTAAAGGCAGCATTAGGGGAAAGTCGGACGAAAAGTAAAAGAACTAGTGCATATGAATGTCAAGATGCCTAGTGACAGGACAGTGGAGAAAAACGGATGGAAATGGCCCAGAACTCGAGAGATGGGACCCCCTTTCCACCGTTGATTCTCGACGCGAACGACCTGTCCGTCAAGAGAGGAGTAGTCTGATCTAGTTTTCCATTGGCATATTGCCAAGCAAACACAAGGAAATGCTTGGAAATACGACAGCATCTACTTTTTGGAGTGAGCTTCGAGCTAAAACTGCGAAAGCACGCCGCAAAACCTTCGATCCCGCTGGATCTCCTTGGCCGCTCCCACCCCAGTCAATCGGGAATTACGTCATCGGGAGGCGGGATCGACAAATCAAAGAGGCGGAACAGACAAGCGGTTGCGGTGTTTAGCGACGTTTCTATAGCTCGGAGGGGCACTTTTTCACCGGGATTTCGCCACAGATAGCCTTCTAAGGCCTAGGACTACCATGTGAGTGACTTCTTGTAGAGATTTCTCCATTACCGCATTACCCCTAATGCTGTCTTTGAACGAGCCGCACCCACAGAACCGAATTACGCCCGATGTTGGATGAACTGAATGCAAACGTGGCGTTTACGTATCGGAGGAAGCTCGTGAACTATCGTAAAAAGTTAAAGGCAGCATCAGGGGTAATGCGGTATGGAGAAATTCCTACAAGAATTCACTCACCTGGTAGTCCTGGGCCTAAGAAGGCTAACTGTGGTAAAATCCCGGTGAAAAAGCGCCTCTTCAAGCTATAGAAACGCCTCAAAACGCCGTCTATCCCGCCTCTTGATAAGTCGATCTCGCCTCCGGATGACGCAGTCCGATCGACTGGGGTGGGAGCGTCCAGGGAGATGCGGCAGGATCGAAGGTTTTGCGGCGCGCTTTCGCAGTTTTTGCTATAACCTCACTCAAAAAAATAGATGCTGTCGTATTTCCAAACATTCCCCTGTGTTTACTTGGCCACATGCTAATGGAAAACTAGATCAGACTACTCCCCCCTTGACAGACAGGTCGTCCGCATCGAGAATCAACATTGGAAAGGGGATCCTATTTCTCGGATTTAGGGCCATTTCCATCCGTTTTTTCTCCCCTATCCTGTTACTAGGCATCTCGACTTTCATATGCACTATTTCTTTTACTTTTCGTCCGACTTTCCCCTAATGCTGCCTTCAAGATGAGAAATTCTAATGATGAAGACAACGTTAGTAGGACGAAACAGGTGATCTCGTTGAAATTCGAGTGACACAACCAAAGAGATACTCGATTATAGGCTGTAATACTCGTGAACTGTATTCAAAGTACCTCGCTCTCGGCGTTCCTTGAGCTTATCGTTCGTTTTTCTTCTCTGGTGTGTGAATCAAGCCCTTCACTTTCACACTACAATACTTACACTGCACAATAGACAACTTTTACAATTTATCGCGAAGTGTGCCTTTTAGTAAACCTGATAGTGCTGCAAGAAGTATATTAAATTACTCCTTCAGACCACACTGTCAGGATAGTCGCTATGTACCACTCTTCGAGGGTATAATGTATTTACATAATTATATATGAAACAATAGTATATGACTTTCAATAATCGTTGAAGTCTATTAGAGGTTTCACATCATGAGGCAAATAAAAGACGAACCACACGATAATCAGATTAGTCATCTTCATCGGACAACTAGACCCTTCGATAGCCAAGCTGCAGCATTGTTGCGGCTTCACGGCGCACCTTCATCTCGTCGTGCCTGCTTGAACCCAACCAAGCTGCGCCCACCCAACCAAGTCGCACCTATCCACTCAAACGAGTTTCCAACGTGTCGTTTACGTGGTGAGCGAAACCATTACAGCAAGACAGCTATTTCAAGTGAAGGCAATTTAGCAGTAAGGAGCAGATGATGTATTAGGTTGGTGAAAAAGTCTTGGGACACCACTTTCAAAAACAAAAGTTAAAATTCGAAAAAAGTATCCGTGGGCCGATCGACGTTATAGATCAATAGCCACACGATCGTAGATTACACTGAACTAACGATCAACTTTGCCGAGGTCTACATAAACAGAGAACTAAGCGACTCAGATCGGTCATCGAGGTTAAGCATCGCTCAGTCTCTCCTCATTCGATTCCGGATCAAGGACTCTCTGGGAAGGGTCGTTACAGGGGTTGAATCTAACCGCAAGCATCTACTCTAATAAGCTAGAAGTTGAGCGAAGCAATGCAAGAAAAGCGGCCAGGACGGACCGAAGTTCACTTTCTTCATGACAACGCACGCCCTCATGTTGCAAGAATGTCTCGGGAGAAGTTGGAGGAGCTTGGATGGGAGGTACTGCCTCACCCTCCATTTTCGCCCGACCTTGCCCCTTCCGATTATCACCTATTTGGGGCCCTCTAACAAAATCTTGGAGATAAGGAATTTAATGGACAAGCTCAACTTGAATCGGAGGTGACCCGCTTCTTCGACTCACAACCAGCTTCCTTCTGGAGCAAAGGTATTCGGAATCTGCCCAAAAAATGGCAAAGTGTTATCGATGCAGAAGGTGATTACTTTGTGATTTGAAATGACGTCGAAATAAAGTTTTTGAAAACTGAAAGAAAAGTTTTCAGTGTCCCAGGACTTTCTCACCAACCTAATAGTAGCACGTTGCGCGATCATCAAGCAAGACTCATTTGTAAGCCCCAGTACTCGCACGTGACTGGAGGAGAAAGCGCCCTTTTTTTGGTGTTCTGGGGGTTTTCATTCATTTTTCTCTAATGTGTGATCCGGGGCCTCTGCTTTCTGGAATGGGCGCCATAACTGTCACAATGTATCGCGGAGTATGCCTTTGAACCGTTCTACTAGCCAAAGTACTGTGAGGTTCGGCAAATTCTGTTCACATAAAGGACCCCAAACTTCAAGAGGTTACGGATAGGTGCTGCCAGTTCCATTTCAAGCGGTGACTAGCTGCCCCAGGAATGCTTTTTATCTGTTTTTTGCTATTGCCTCCTATTTGATGATAACTTTGCTTCAGAGTAACAAAAAAGGCGGCCCCAAACCGCCTGTGATATGCTATATCTGTGGTCGTCAATATGGATCGCACAGTATTGGTCAGTTGGTTTATCGACTTTAACGTCGTATGATTCTGAAGGGCTTCGAGAAAAAAATGACTGCGAAAGCATGTTATTACAAAAGAGTTCAAAATTTTCTTTAGATTTTTGAGAGTAGTAGAACCTGAAGTGTTAGCCGTCGCTCTATCAATATGGCACACTATGCAGGCTTATACAGTTCCGAATCTTTCTCTTCATGTTTTCTTGTATTTTCATTGTTTCCTTCACTTTCAATCCGATGTATGAAATTATTTCATGAAATAGGAAGATTTTCTGGAGGTCCTCCTACTTACCATCTGCTTACTCCGTCTAACTCATAAGTATTAGTTTCAAGAAGCCAAGTTTCAGCATTTCTGAAGATTGCAACAGCAGCTGTTTGACTTATTGTAAAAGCACAGTTTGATGAAGAAAACTGAAGCATCATGGTAGCATACAACTTTGGAGTGTTGTGACATTGGTCATATTTCCGGTCGCATTCATTAATAAAATGGGCGACCAAGGCTTGAGTGCTTCCGGAGTAAAGTCCAAGAAGAAAAGAAAGAAAAAAGGTCGCAGTCGAGATCTTTCCATATCCTGTCTACCTCAGAAATGATCAGCACTAAAACGGGTGTGGGCTTCGTCGTCAGCAATGCAAATTGATAGGCCGATATACACTTCAGACTAGACTTCTCGAAGCAGTGCTATGAAATAGTGGATATGTTTAATTTTGGAGCACGCCCCACTAATGCTGCCTACCACCAGGCTGTAGAGATATGAGAAGACACCCACTTTTTACAATGTATCCGCTTAGGGTTAAGGACTGCGTCGAGGGGAATTCCGAGAATCACGATTCCTTCTAGAACCGACGCGCGGATACGATCCTCACTCGTTCCGTGAATGATATTCATATCCTAAGATTCGCCTGATCTATGAGGATTCTCAAGGTACTTTCTCCCCAAGCAGGACTCCCTCTTTCCCCTTTTCGAAGAAATGACACGTTCACCACTTGAGGATTCGTGGACCCTTCCTTGATCATATTGCAAACCTTTTCTTTCCCGCATTCATGCGTCATGTTCTGAAGCTTGATGTTAGTACACTTTGGCCGCTTGATTAACGAAACTTCAATACTCTCCACTTTTTCTTCTTCTTACTTTCCTCCTTCCTTTTCTTCATGATCCTTCCCTGAATGCTCCGTTTGATTGGAAAATTGCCAGATTTTTTTTACTTGGGTAACCATATGGGTTTTAATTTGTTTGCTTATTAAAACGGATAGCGCCGCTATTATCAGCTCGTGAACACCGCGTAGCTATGGTGATTTGATTGAAAGCTAATGCGAATGACTTTTAACAAAGGGCGAGTAGTCGGCAGCAAATAGAAAAGTGGTGATGAAGACAACACAGATTACCGGATCCCCTAAGCTTAATCGGATTTCTTGTCCCAAATTAGGTAAGGGTTGGGACCGCTAATAATTAAAGACATCGTGGGGAATAGCCGATTGTGGAATACGATGCCAGGTAGTGCAACACTAGAGAAAGAATAGTAAAGAACATATGAAGTACAACCTTTTCTCACTTCTGATCCCCCTTGGGAGGTGCTCTTACATGCTCTGTATCCCTGAAGAAGGTAATGCACACGTCGTGGCTAGCTCCGCCAGCACTACCTCACAAACCACGGCTGTTACGAAGTCGGCACCCAGTACCCCAAAATGCACTCATGTAAGGTGACAAGAAGCCTAATCGAAGGAAAAAGCAAACTGTGATTAAACACATAGAGAGGTGACAATTCTGACCCACTATAAGACCTACCGTAACTCTTGCAGTTTGTTAAGTTGCAGACATTGCACACACGACACCTACTTAAGACATCGAGTGTGAACTCTGTATATTTTTTTTTACCTCGAACCCTTCTTCTAATCCTTTCGCTTATTCTCCCATTCTTTGTTTCACTTATTTCACATTATCATGAATGAATAGTGTACTCTCTCCGAGACAACAAAGGACATCTCTTGCAGTTCGAAGGAGGGGGGGGGGGGGGACATGCGAATGCAGACTACAACGTTGCCTCTTTCAATCCGGGTTTTCTCTACCGATTGTCGCTTCTAACCTCGAATGCTCGTCTCGAAACCATCATTTCTTCCCTATTCCTCATTCGGCCGACCCCTTTCGGTTCCTTTAAACTGATGGCATGAAAAAGCAACCAAGGGCGGCTCGTTTGGCGCGCTTTTCGACGGTTGATTCGCCATCGATCCTCTCTTGAAAGTTGCACCACCAATTGGAGACACCGGAAAAGGTTAATTATTAGATTGTGGAATATGAAAGTAGGGGTGTTAGCAATGTCAAAGTAGAGAAAGAACAAAATAGAACCCCTAGAAACCCTAGAAATAGGAACTTGAGAATTTCCTTGTCATCCGTGCCCCCTGCATCAATAGCCGATAAGGTGGACTGCAGACGAGCGAGGTTCGAATACCAGCCAGTCGCGAAGGTTGTCTCACCCTCGCCGGCAGCACCCTCGGCGGTTGAAGGGCAGTGCGACCGCAGTGCTGTGGAAATGTTGTGTAACCCCAAGTTGCGCTTTTTTTGATGCAAGTTTCTCCTCACGTCACGTCTTTTAAATTGGGGTGTTTGTTTCTGGAAAGCATGTACTCCCAGTTCTCTCTTCTGCCTTATCCGACGCGGTGCATGTGAGGAAAACGCATCTTCCCAGTTCTGATCCTCCTCATTACCTTAACCAGTGTCTTCAACTACTTGCCTCTTAGTGTTACAACAGAATTATTCAACTGCTATATCTGATCCCGCAGCTTCAAATTTGTTAGCCTCAAAGTGCAAATATCCTGTTCCCAAGGATTCAGCCAATTCGATTGATGCCCTCACTCGTTCATAGCCTCACGTATAGGTAGAAATCGTACAGATCACGTTTCTTTGCTGCGTGAATTGTCAAAGGGTTTTGACTATAGCTGTAGGTAACACTATGTAACTGTTTGGCTATGGTAATCTAATATACTCAAATTCGAGTTTGCTGGAAATCATGGTGATTTGGTCAGCCCAGCAAGCTTACTTAAAAACATTGGTAGTGAGAATGAATACAATGAGGAACAATAGAACTTATTCATCCAATTGAATACTGGACTATATATGGCAAAATCTCCGGAAGGAGCGTTCGTTCATTCATTGAAAAAAATGATGCATCCTAATCACCTCTACCACTGCCTCTAATGTTAGCATACGTTAATAGTGCAGGTGAGTAAAATTTCAGAAATTCAGCGCGGCTACAGAAAAGCCAGCAATGCCTAGGGCAGGTGAACTGAGTGAACCTCTCCATTAGCAGAAATCATATTAATTTTTTGATTTTATTTCATTTGATGAATATGCTTTATTTTATAGCACCGCCACCAAATTTCATGTTCCTGCTCAGAACTCACCATTTTTCAAAATTCCTCATCAACGCTTCAATTTCAGCAATCCACGAGCCGAAATGCTTGGAAAAATGGCACATCGAGAACAAAAAACTGCCAAAAAGTCAACGACGTAGCGAACCGAAGAGGCCAGAAGTGGTTCTGGACGAAAGTGAGCTTATCAATCACTTGAAAGGATTTTGGCAGAAGCCTCGTTGATCGAATCCGTTAACAAGGACCATGCCATCCTTTCCAAAGACAGCAATAATAATACCGAATACTTCCTTTTGGACCTTTTACAAATTCAGCCTGGATTTTAGTGGATAATTCTTCTCTAATGGTGATGGGAACCGAAGGTGGCTATGGGTCTTAATAAGGTATTTAGTAAATACGACTCTCTCAAAGGCACAGTTCACGATAATTTCTCTCGTCTAGCTCCATAAAGACTTTGGGAGTGCTGATGAACACAAGCGTGAAAAAAAACAAAGAAACCTTTCGAAAGCGAAAATAGAGTGTTTGTGACCCTTGGCTCCGACGAGTTTACAGCTTAGAAGCAAGCATTCGGACAAGCTTCAACGTGATAATATCATCCGATAAGCTTGTTTTTCAATGGGAGTTTTTCCTACCACTTCTTATCGCAGTTGATATCATGCGTCTCATACACGTAGAATCCACCGCCTACCCGCTGGCTAAATCGTGGATGGGTGTAGGCAATCTTGAGACACACTTTGCTTTTGTGGAAGGGGTTATTTACTCGCTTATGGAACACCAGTTGGCTGGCGCAGATTACTGCGCGCGATTCATGGCGATGTTATGCAAAATGAGTGTGTTCGGCCCGACCACAGCGGAGCGGAGATTTCCTTCCCTCTGCTTTCAGCTGAGCTATTGAATTGCAAAAAAGCAGAGAAGATGGCGTGATAAAAAAGCATTTTGGTATCGGTATACTTCAATCGCTTTGCATGGAACCCATTTTGCACGTAATCCACATGAATCGCGAGCAGTTGTGTGCGCCAGCAGTTTTGTATTCGATTGCATCGATTGGTAGCAAATAGATCACTTGCTGAGAATTTAATTCGTACATATTGATGGTAGGCCATATCCCGCTTATCGATGTTTATCGTTTTCGTAAAAATGCTTCACTAATTTTACATAGTCTAGCGGACGATACCCATGAGCCGCTTGCTTTGCTATCACAAAAATAGGTTGTATCATGATTATCAATGGAGATCGCATTATCGAGAGAAACGCACCACTTTTTGGAACGTCAGGCATTCAGCGGTCGATACCTCGGTCAATGATATCCTTCTATTATATAAACCAGTAACTTTGTGCGTCTGTTTGTCGGTATGTCGGTTGGTATGTAAGTATGTTTGTATGTAAGTATGTGGGTATGTAAGTATGTAAGTATGTAAGTATGTCTGTCCGTCCGCAAATGAATGATTGTGATAAGGGAATGATAGAGCAAAGCAACCGCTTTGGGTAGGGAGAGACCGATGGGTGTTGGAGTATCACTGTAAGGCTATGATATCGTTGTGATAGCACCTACTACTTATATAAACACCTATTTCGTACCCTCGCCGTCATTCTGCGGTGTGCTGACGTCGCAGTAGGTGTCAACACACCGGAATGGCATGTAGGTAAGTTAAATAGTAGTAGGAACGGTACCGTTCGGACTAGACCGACCGAGGGTGGGTAATTAATTAAATAAAAACAATTTCAAGCTTTAAAGTAAGTCATTGACGTCTTAGTTAGCTATCATAAAGTGTGTAGAGGGTCTTAGGCGATGGTCGACCTCATAAGGGGTTACAATCTCTGATTCCTGCGACTAATGGGTGGCATCAATGGATTTTCGGATAAGTGTGAATTCAACAATCCTTCTATTATATAAACCAGTAACTTTGTGCGTCTGTTTGTCGGTATGTCGGTCGGTATGTCGGTATGTCGGTATGTAAGTATGTAAGTATGTAAGTATGTCTGTCCGTCCGCAAATGAATGATTGTGATAAGGGAATGATAGAGCAAAGCAACCGCTTTAGGTAGGGAGAAACGATGGGTGTTGGAGTATCATTTTAAGGTCATGTTATCATTGTGATAGCACCTTCTACTTATATAAACACCTATTTCGTACCCTCGCCGTCATTCTGCGGTGAGCTGACGTCGCAGTAGGTGTCGGCACACTGGAATGGCACGCAGGTACGTTCATTGGAGGAGGAACAGTACCATCGGGATTAGACCGATGAGAGGGTGGGTAATTGAGTAGATGAAGGCTAAAGCTTCTTAGGAAGTCATTGTCGGCTTAGTTAGCTATCATAAAGTGCGTACAGGGCCGGAAGCGATGGTGGACTTCACAAGGGGGTACATTCCCTGTGACTAACGGGTGGCATCAATGGATTCGCGTGAATGATTGTGATAAGGGAATGATAGAGCAAAGCAACCGCTTTAGGTAGGGAGAAACGATGGGTGTTGGAGTATCATTTTAAAGTCATGTTATCATTGTGATAGCACCTCCTACTTGTATAAACACCTATTTCGTACCCTCGCCGTCATTCTGCGGTGCGCTGACGTCGCAGTAGGTGTCGGCACACTGGAATGGCATGCAGGTACGTTCATTGGAGAAGGAACAGTACCATCGGGATTAGACCGATGAGAGGGTAGGTAATTGAGTAGATGAAGACTATTTCAAGCTTCTTAGGAAGTCATTGTCGGCTTAGTTAGCTATCATAAAGTGCGTACAGGGCCGGAAGCGATGGTGGACTTCACAAGGGGGTACATTCTCTGATTTCTGTGACTAATGGGGGCATCAATGGATTTGCGGATTAGTGTGAATTCAACTGTGTTATACTACAATCCTTGCTGAATAACATCGTTGAGCAGTATGGATACCAGTCGGATCGCCAAGCCGCCATCGGCCGCTTCGTCTTCTTAGGGGGGAGGGGGGGAGGGGGCGAAGGAAGATAGGGCGGCTTCGCCAGCCCTTTCAGATTTCATTTTCTATGAATGTTACTGACTCTTTACATACGGGCGTCAGAGTTGTTACTCTATTCCAGTGCTCCGCTCTTTAAGGTTGCAGTGCTGGCTCTGCCAAAATCACAGGGGTTTGCTTCCGTGTCGATCGACACACAGGCTTAATGCGGCTTCGCCATCCCTTTCAGATTTCATTTTCTATGAGTGTTATTGACTCTTTACATACGGGCGTCAGAGTTGTTACTCTAATCCAGTGCTCCGCTCTTTAAGGTTGCAGTACTGGCTCTGCCAAAATCACAGGGGTTTGCTTCCGTGTCGATCGACACACAGGCTTAATGATCACATTTGATCAAATTCCTTCACGGAGTCATGGCGGCTGTGGATTCCTTTTCCTTCTCCGGCTTACTGCGGAAAACTGATTTCATTGAGGCCTTTGAAAAGCAGCAAGGAGTTGCCTTTTGAGGAAACCAGACAGGAGCATGATGCTCAAACTCATTTTTGATGAAATAATGCTCATAATAATGCCAATATGTTAGTAGGTGTATCTTTGATCAGACATGTTCTCTTTCGCTACCAATCCGATTGGACAAAGTGAAGTCCCTATGGAAGGTATGTGCTTTTCCCATGCTGCTCAGTATGCGTCGAAGAACTTCATCATAAGAGGTGTAGTAAAGCGATGTCACACTTAATCGGGCTTCAAATTTTGTTTTTATCCTTCAAGTAGTTGTATCCACACTAATTTATATTACACTTTTTTGAATGCTCTACGGTCAACCACTCAATTTCTATAATTCAGAAAGTTGAACTTTTTCTGAAGTTGAGCCATTTATTTTGTGATGGCCGCTTCTTCAGAGGTCAGTCAGACGCATCCATAGACATATTTTTGTCTATACACACGGTATTATTGACAGGTGGTACCTAAAGAGCCATATGTCGTGGGGTGGTGCAAAATTATGATTCTATATATGCTCCCAGGAGTTGTCTGATCATGAATAGTTGTCTGATTATGATGATGGATGATCATTACGAAGATATAAGCAAACCTACACGCCTCCTGCAAGCTCTTACACGATTTGTGTTTGCAAGTGTCTTAAGTTAGTGCAAAAAGAGCACTGTGATCAGCTTTCTCGAGGTCAGTTAACAATGTAATCAAGCCACAATATAAACATTGAGACCCCATTTGTCAGGATATGCAAAACAATTCTTTTCTGCGGGATGCGAAATATTCACAGAAATTTCGTAATCAAGTGCCATAAAGAGAGTATAAATTCGCCATGTATTTCATTCGCCTTTTGAAGTCGGAAGCTCTTTTTAAAATGAGTTCTTTTCAGAGGTCAGCCAGTACTGTCAATTTGATCAATTTCATCTACTTAGTTTGAATTTTGTTAGTCCGTGCTACAGGAAACGTGGATAACCTTTAAGAGAAACGAAAAACCTACAGTAAGCACTCACTGAAATGGCACTCAATAAAACTTAATGATATATTTTATTTGATTTTATGTATGAACTGAAGTGAATCTACAGTGTAATGAAATAATTCAACTTTGTCCTAGGTGGTTTTAAGATACAAATTCGAAACCAGTTGGGTGCACACTACTGCGCGCGAATGGTATCTATGACGTCCCAAATGGGTTCGATGAAAAGCGACCGATCTATACTTATACACAAATGCTTTTTTTAACACGTCACTCCTATGCATTTTTTCAATTTGAAAGCTTAGCTGAGAGCAGGGGAAAGAAAATTTCAACTGGATTCGTACACAACGATGATCCTGTCGATCAAACCCATTCTATATAACAACGACATCTGCATCGAAATATTCGGTAGTGATCATTATGAAAGTACATCACTGAATATATGTTCGATCGAATTTTTGGCCACAATGTGCTCTCTTCCGCTGGCTATCAAATTGGGTACCAAGATATGTTTACAGAAGGTATGTGCAGTTCCCATGCTGCTCAACCGGGGTGTTATAACAGTCACCGTACTGTTATCTCAAATTTGTTGTCAAGGAGCGTTAATTGTCACTACACATGTGAGTAATAACGAGTGACATAGTATGTAAGACACGTTCAGAGAAAAAATGAAGTCTCAAAGGAGCCCGGCGAAGCCGGGCTCTCTCAAAGGAGCCCGGCGAAGCCAGGCTCCTTCAAGAAGGAGGAGCGCCCGGCGGCAGCTGGGCGATCCGACTGGTCAGAACATAAACAAAATATGTTCACCCTATGCCACTGCGCATCAGACGCTTTTGCTATAGCGGTCGTATAGCAGTATCAAGCGATGTAAAGGATTTCATCCCATCCAATTCCCAACGGTTCTTATCAACCACTGTAAGCCATTATCAGTTTCACTGAGGCCCCTGTACCCAACAGCACCATTGAGGTACCCGTACCCTACAATACCTGCGAATATGAACATTCCACTGTTAGCCGTAAAAGCAAGCCGACCTCGGTGACATTTCCCTTTCTCACGCTCCTAGTCGAAGCTTATCAACCACTATCAGTTTGGATCACCCACTATTAATATCCCCGTCCCACCCTGCTCAACACCAATGAGTGTCAGCGCTCCTGGATCAACGCGAAAGGCGAAACGAATTTGACGACTCTAGCCTTTTTACGCCCCTTATCGAATCTCATCAACCGTTATCAATGCTGGTCATCCACCATTAATGTTCCCGTCCCATCCCGCAAAACATCTATGGGTGTCAGCGCTTTAGGATCAACCCGAAAGGCGAAACGGATTTGGTGACATTTGCCTTCCGAGGCTCCTTATCAGCCCTTATCAGTTGCTATCACTTTCGGTCCTTCACCGCTGAGGTTCTCTTGGCACCCCCTATATCATTTGTAAAATTCAGCGTCCCAGCTTTGCTGCGACGCGAGATATGAATTTCGTGACAGACGGACAAACACACACACAGACACACACGCAGACATACTAAGCGAATTATATATAGTAGGAAGATACTCAAATTATTGTGAAATGTGCCTTTAAGCAAATGTCAGACTAGGCGATTTTGCGTGTTCGCGATTCTATGAATTTCGGTGTCGCTTTTTCGTGCAAGGTCCAGTACCGGAGTATCTCAGAGTCGCCATGCTCGAATGCGAAAAATCGCCATGTCTGACATCAATCTTAAGGTCTTGTCCAAGGCTGATGATTTGCATTTTTGCGGGCCACTTACTTTTTACTATCCCACCAACTAATAGGACTGGAAATTGGCGAGCCACGTAGCAACCCTAGAGATGCCACCTGTGAGCAGAGTGTTGGCCCTTGGTCCAGAGTAACACATTCTTGGCAAAATGCCGAATACTCTTCAGCTTCTTTCATTGTGATCATTCTCAAACGGAAACAGCGCTCTGCCGGGATTAAGAGAACTATACCGCTTCCAAAATCTTCTTTTGTTGATTGGCACGCGAAACACTTCTGGCCGGTATATTTTGCAAATTCCTTAGTTTGTGTTGTACGCCCTCATCAAAATGCATAATTGTAGCTCAGTTACATACTACGACGCATTTTTTTGGATCCATTCGATGAGCCAAAGTAATTTAGCAGAAGAAAAAGCATAAGTGCTCCAACGACTCTCGCGTAGCTTCTGTTTTGCTGAAGCACCTGCCTAGGCTCGCCAGCGAAGGGGAGTAAAGAGAGAATTTCAGTCTTGGTTTGTTGTCGTTGAAACAAGAAGTAGGTTCCAAAAAGATAAAAAACCATGGAAATTTCGAGAATTTGCAAAGAGAGCACATTTTCAATTGGTTTTGTATTGTGAACAGGTCTGCAGTGAACTTCGAGAAACTCGTAGTCGCACTCCGCCGACACGTCCATATGGGGGTGATGAACTTCCACTCTGCCGACACGTCCATATAGGGGTGATGATGGTCATGGGGGCTGGGCGTATATATGAGGCCTGATCACGGGCTCCCAGACACCTTTCTCCTACTATCTTGAACTATTCTGCATAACTCTATATTTTACGGCTTTTATTCCCTGTCAACACTTCCGTGAGGGGTAGAGATGGGGGCCAGGCATATCTAAGGTCTTATCCGATGACCACGAGTCACCAGAAATATCGTCTTTCCAGATGGAGAAATCAATGTAGAAGCGACAAATGAAGTTCGTTGGGATAACGCGCAGAGCCTTCTTGTCCAGTGTGAAAATTGTGGTCGACGATTCGCGGTAAGTTGATCATTTCGATTACTCAAGAAAAGAGAAGTACACTCAGATTATCAGCGGTAGACAAGTATTCAGTGAAGTACCATTCTCACTAAGAAGGTGAATTCCATGTTGTTGACCAATTTGCTGCATGATACTTCATGCATTCGAATTCCTTCAAGGATTTCGTGGTATAATCGGCACACAATGAATTGCAATAGTCGTCAATTATAAATTGCTGATTTCATCCTCCCAACTTGGCCAGTTATAATAACATGTAGTATAGCAAAATACCATAATTTCCGACTATCCCGTTCGCAGACGACGCATGTCCCTGTCCATTCCCAGGCTATCGAACGTCTTCATATACTTGCTTTGCATCTTTACTCATAGGGGAAGGTCGATAGGCCAGCCTGGTCATTCTCGATGAGGTGCGTATCGCTCTATGGGTCTTGGGACACAGACCTCAAACTGCTCTCCAAATTTGCGGATCGACTCTGTGAACGATGTTATGAAGGTTTTTCCGGAGTAGCAACACTATTATTGTACAGCAAGTGCAGGCGCCCGTAGCGCGCGAAGCAAGGGTTTTTGCGCGGAATCAATTTTGAGCCCAATCGAGATTTTGTCAAAATTTGGAAAGCTTCCTGGACGATTGACTGGCAGCACATCCAATGAAAGGGAAGTTGTTCATCCTCGTCAAGAAAATGCTTTCCCTGGTATTTGCTACGCGCGTTTCCTGCGAAAGGCACTTGTTTAGGCGTATTCCGGTTATCCTTGTTGTAATTGGTAGCTTTTCATGTAGAAAATGAAAAGAGCGATGTAGAGAACTTGGAAAGAGCGTCCCCTCAAAGGAGCAACACCCATCCTTCGATATGATTGACGTGATCCTCGATGACCTTTTTATCGTGTTTTGCTGTACTTTAGAGCTCACACAATACTGACGTGAATCCCCTAGCCTGGCTTTGATTATTAGTATATAGCTTCTTCTTTTATGATTCTTCCTTTTATTTCTTGTTTTCCAACTTTCGTTTACTTACATATTTTTTCCCGAGAAAAGTGTCGATTTTCCACGGTTGAGTAGGCATTCCACTATGTTATTCCAGGACTTTGTTTACGGGACATAAAGCTCTGCTTCACTAGCCTCAATCCAATCGCATTCAGCATTCTGAGAGCAATTGGCCTATTGCCAATTTGTGGGTTGTATGCGAATTGTGGATGAGAATTGCTCCGGAGGCCAAAAACGGAAACAAGCATGTCCGCGCTGTTACTTTAGCTGTCGATGGTTTTGCATCTGAGAAGGGGCAGAAGCAAGGTCTTTTCCGATGTTGTAAGGATTGTGTACCCTGTACTTCTACGCCGCATTGGTGGCGCAGTTTGTGGGGATCACCCTATTGCAGGACCCTCTCTCACTTCGATATGAGTTCCCGTCGTTTTAGGATACACACGTCTGTGCGCAGAAACGTTGCCATCGTTGCGCTCATTAGTAGACGTATTCCAGCATCTTTCTCTCGAAAACACTGCCTGTAGTGAGGCGAAAATGAGAAATGTCTTACACGACATAAAATAATATCCCGGTTAAGAAGACGTGATGGGTGGTCGAAACTCGCATTGAAAAGGCGCGGTTCGGGGTGTTATTATGATCCAGCAACTTCAAGTCGCGCTGCCACGCATCGGCCGAGACGAGGGGGTGACAACCTTTGCGGCTGGCTGACGTAGCCCCTCACCCATCTCTATCTACGCCACGGCCAGTGATGCAGAGGGGCGCGAAAAGGACGGAGTGAGAAGGGTGACCGCGAGCCCCTATTTCTCAGGTTTTTTCGTCGTTTCATTTTGTTCTTTCTCTACTGTTACACTGCTAAACTCCCGTTTTCATTTTCTACTATTATTCCACAATCTGCCGAATTTACACCTCCCAGTGTTTTTAGAAAGTAAAGAACCACTGACAGCTAGCATGCATCCGCCCACTGCAGCTGGGCAGGGCGCGCTGCCTTCAGACCAAATGTTGGTATCGTACTTATAAGGAAGAATAGAACAGCATTTCGACCCACTGACTCGAGAACTGGCCATCAGCCATAGCTCTGGAAGCCATGTCAAAAATCAAGCTCCATCTATATTTCCTGCCCATCTGTGCGCTTAGTAATCCCTTACTAAGCAGCCACTACCCATTTACGCTCCCAACTCAACCCTTTAACTTGTTTTGTAAATTATCGGGCAGATCATAAGATTCAATTTTTGAAAAGTGCACAGGCTTATGTGTATGCCATCAATATTTTAATGATTTTTTTTGCGTAATTAATATTGTTGTAGGAAGATCGCCTTGCGGTACATCAACGAAGCTGTACGCCTGAAAATCCAGCCAAATCGATCTACAAAGGGAAACAAAAGAGTCGGTCAGTGTCAACGACAAAACGAAATGGTCAACGCGATTCTCAGAGCACACGCCTCAATTGATCAGCGTTCATCAAGCCACAACAAGCCAAGCAATATTTCTGGATCAATTTTGTGTTCTCTACATAGTGTTGTCTCAGTTTCTTAGACATTTCCAACCGCTTCACTCGGTCTGTTCTGTGTAAAATGGTTTTTACTTAACGCGCGTGAAAGCAACAGTTTCAGGTAGTGTCCAGACTTTGCGATCGTACCTGCGTTTTAAAGGAATCGTCCACGGGAAATGGGTTTTTGTGTTCCCCATATGTTTATGTTGTATTTGCCTAATGTGGGCCTCATGCAAAATTTCACGCGAAAAAAATGTAAACCTGGCTGGGATACAGCATCACGAAGTGCGTCCGGGTGGACGGGGCCTCCGAGTAAAAGCCTCGTCCCGTCGTCCGCCGTGGTCGAAGACGCATTGTAGGATCAGAAGGTTACGTAAACAGTCCCACTCTCCGCCCCTAACGACGGCGGACGACGGGACGAGGCTTTTACTTAGAGGTCCCGCTCACCTTTGGACGTACTTTGTGGTGCTGTATCTCAGCCAGATTCACACTTTTTCGCGTGAAATTTTGCATGAGGCCCACATTAGGCAGTTTTTGTGTTACCCATATGTTACAACGTAAACACATGGGTAACACAAAAACTCATTTTTTTCGTGAACGATTCCTTTAAAGGCACCATTAGGGGTAAGGGAAAACTGAGATCTGGAAGTACATGTTCTCTGAAATGAACCTTCTACTTCAGAAGAGGTCATATATGGCGAAAATCGCATTAAAAAAAACGCGACTTGGGGTCTTATGGCGGCCCCGCAGCTCGTCATGCCGTTATGCCGTTATTCGCCCGGGGGAGTCGACGTGGAGGGGCGGGACAACAATCGCGGCCGGCTGGCTGAGACTCTGGCCTGTCTTCAGTCCGCTTCGGCTAGAGACGCAGAGCACGAGAGAGAGAAGGGGGAATTTCGGGTTCCTATTTCTTGGTTTTTTCGCCGTTTTATGCCGTTCTTTTGCAACTGTTATATTACTGAGCACCTCTACTTTCGTAATCCCCCAGTTTGCCAAAATTGCCCCTAACGGTGTCTTAAGCGATAAGGCCATTGGGCGACCAGTCGATCGGGCAATTTTGTGGAACGGATAAGTATCGATTAGGCGATTGCACGATTAGGCGTATCGATTAAGTGACTGATACGTCTGGTCGCCTAGCCGCCTAATCGCCTAATCTCCTGTCCACCTAACATCTGATCGCCTGATCGCTTGACCACTTGATTACTTGATCAATACATATCCTTTCTTCCCGTCTGATCCCTGGTAGTCTGAATCGCGAACTCTGAACAATGCCTCAATGTGTGCGAGCGGATGGCGCTGGCTGAAGCATGGAAAAGTAAAGCCTTTTCATATTTTGTGTATATATTTTTTGGTGAATTGTACTTCTGCACGCAGAATTCTCGTCACGTCAAGAGATGAAGTGCACACGATGATACAAACCGCCACTCTGTCCCTTTCCCTGCCTAGTGTGTTGCTACGGTGATGTCTCAGGAAAGGATCGTCGAGATCGATCACTATAATAGTGGTGCCAGTGCAGCTTTCTATGTATGCTGCGTGCTGATAGAACTTCCTTAGGGATCACGTAATCGTCTCCAAAATCACCAAAACATGTTGTTACTCAGGGAAGGAATTTCCCCCAGATACAATTTTCCCTTTTTCTTTCCTCCTTACACACCTTTCATGAAGATTCCTCAACGTACGCTTGGACTTGGATAAATATGAATTAGATGGCGCGTTTAGAGTACATTGTTTGGGGCGATGTCTAGCGTTAGTCAAGCAATAATTAAGCTTAGATGAATCGCGCACAGGGTAATGAATTTCTCTGCTACCCATATATTTATGTTGTATCTGCTTATTATTAGTTTCATGCGAAAATGTGCAAATCCACCTAAGAAAAGCTCGTCAAAGTGGCGGACGGTGGACGGGAAGGGGGAGGGGGCGGGCCTTCTAGTACGTGCCCCGCCGCGGTTGGAGACGGAGATTGGAACTGTTCATGTAGTTCCTGCTCTCTATGCGTCTCGGACGGCGGGGCGGACTCTTACTTTGAGCCCCGTCCTCTGTTCGCCACTTTGAGGAGCTGTATCTCAGCTGGATTTGTACTTTCCCGCGTGAAACCGATAATAATCAAGTACAACAGAAGTATAGGGTAACAGAGAAACTCATTTTTACGCACGATATTTTTAATCGTTGTGATAAGCAAATCACCTGACTAAGCAGCATTAGTTACAATTTTGGCGTTCCTCAAGTTCACCTGACCGAATCACATTGAAGGTTCACCTCACTATAATTAGGGTAACATACACTCACTGATGACAGATAAATTGCTCTGTAACCATCATGGTTGCGGCACGAGGCTTCTTAGACAGTGGAGCACTAAGGCCGCCCTAACTAGACAACTATTCACACCTCGCCTCATCTGGTTATTAAAATCTCTGGCGACCGCTGTTTGCGTTCCTATCAGTCGTCCTCTTCTATCGTGGAGAAGTTAATTGCAAACAGCTAGAAAAGCTTGAATTTGAGTTGTGAACGAATCAACTCAAATTTTCTTTTGGTTAGTCATTTGGGACAATTACTTTCATTACTGATAGTCCGGTCGAGATTATCGTAAAATAGGCCTTCAGTGTGTCTGAGTAGGATTGCAATGGTGACAAGGCATCAGAGCATAGTGTATTCCCGTCAGTTTCCAATTTCTCCCTTCGTAAAACCTCGGCATCGATATTAGTTCAAAGCCTCTTCCGTTATGCCAACGAGGTTGTTAGGTAGAGGTGAACTCTCCTGAGTGTGATCATCAAAAGAAAAAGCATATATTGTACTGAGCGTTACTGAAATGAGACACAAAAGAGCAAGGATGCCGGCGTCTTCATCAGGGAGTAACTTGGAGGAGGATTGAGGTTGGGTCAGGATTGATTTGTTTCTCTATACGGTCTCAAGCTAAAGCCACCCTTCGTGCGAAATATGACCGAGTTTTCGGGAACTCTCCGAGAGTGCTCTCGTAACGTTGAAAATGACTCACACATAAGTTACCGCTCTACTGACAGTAGCGCGAGCAGTAGTAGGGAAATGAAAAGAGGTAACACTAACATTTCGGTCAATGCGCTTGAATTCTTCGGTCCGGCCCATCGTTCACACTTGTGCACAACATCAGTGCTTCAGCGTTCCGCAAATTTGTGGGGAACTTGAGAGGCTCCGAGATCTACTGCGTTCGAAGTACAGTCGCGGAAACAGTATTGTCGTCACTAACTGAGAACGCTTCCACCCATACCGTTTACGCTCTACAAAGAAACTGGTTCCACACCACATTTGGATGTCGAATTGCGAAGTGTGTCTGCTGGGGCGCTGTATGTTCTAATTGAGAACAAACGACTACAGTAATTTGACATACGAGCAGTGGCAAGGTTTCAAAGAGCTACGTGAACTAACATCAAACGGTTTTATACGTGTCTCTGTAAGTCATAAAGGTGGAGAGTTTGTGCCTATGCCACAAGCGCTTGATCGCGAGATTACAGAGCTCCAACTAGCAGACACCTCCGTTTATCGACGCGCGACCGAGCAAGAATTTCTGATCCGACGTGGATATCTCAATAATGTCTGGAGCGCCGAAGGCAGTCCGCAGCTTTCGGCAAAGAGTTCCTCAGTAGCTTAAGACTTGACAATCCAAACTGTGCTGTCTTCTACAGCCTTGTTAGAACCCACGAACTTACTCTCCGGATATGCAGTCAATGTCAGGAGACACCTTCAAAAGACGACCGATTATAAGTTGCGTGGGCCGACCAACTGAATGATTTCATGGTCCCTCAGTTGTATTTTGAGCCAGCTGATGACCAAGATTCCATGTTCCCTGACCACTACGACATTGTTCCTTGAGCAATTACGTATTCCACGTTTGATAACTTTCTGCGGAATGGAGTCATTCGATGTCAGTGATTTTATAACAACGTCCAAAACGATTAAGCCTTACAGGCACTTTCCGAGATTCTGTACAGGCATTTTGGAACTAAAGGAACCATTGGACTCGATAAGGAGTACATCGTAACTATAATAAGGAATGGTTGCAATGCAACATCTTCAGGTGATCGGGTGCGTATTACTGTCAAATTAGAGGAAGGCAATGGGTCAGCGCTCAGCTGCAGTATTTGTGATCTGTTTAATGAGCAGAATGGCATGCTCAGGGTGAAGTGGTACAGAGAAGCTAGCTCTAAGAACATCTTAAATCACGCCACATCTGTGAATCCTTCTGCTGTGAAACGTGTAGTTGTTAAGAGCGTATTCAAGATGGCTGCAATTGTCTGCACAAGCGCGACAGAGCGGCGTAAATCCACCACTTTTGACAAAGCTGCAACTATTGGCTATGTTGTACAAGGACATTGTGGTAGAGTGCGCACTGAGTACAGCAGTGTATCGCGTCTCAATAAGGTCTTGTGTATACCTTTCATCTCTGATGGAGTTACTTCTGCGATCCGAAGGTGCCTTATTTGAGCATAACTGGACGATGATGTTGCCATAGTGAGTATTCCTTATGAAAGTATCAAAAGCCAACACGTTTGAAACAGGCTTTACGATGAGCGGAGTATATCACAGAACTGTGTTACATGTCCGTATGGTAGAATTTGAGATTGCGCCAAAATCGGCGTGGTATATCTGACTGAATGTCAGACATCTAACGCAACGTGCATTGAGGAGACTGGAAGAGCACTAGCAATCCGCATTTGAGAACATCTTGCTAGCAAAAGATGCCGTAACGTAGAAACACGTTTGGGGAAGCATATAATCGAGGAGCATGGCGAAAACGATTTTGATGTGAAATGCGGAATCTTGGCGTACGAGACTGAGATTTCTGCTAGAAAAGGGCGTGGAGCATTCTGGATTTCCGCAAGAAATCTAACTATGTCGAACAGCCTCATTGCAAGCTACTGATCTAAAAATGGGACGTACATGTCCCAACTATACTATATGTATGAGAACATCATAGAATCTCCCATTCACTAATAGCAACCATCGCGGAGTGGAGTTTCTGCTCTCGCGCTGATGGGCTGGGTGAGCTCTGTTCCCTCGCACGGGCTTTCTTCAGCTGTTTTCCTGATGTTCTGCATAACAGAAGAAGCGTTGAACTACTACCGTCAGTTTAAGGCGGGGCCTAACATCGTACATATGTGTACCCACCGTAATAAATAGGCCCTAATACACTCGTATCACTCAAAATTTAGACAAAGAAATGGAACACTTTGCTCTTAAGGATCGGCCCATTTTCCAGTTTGGGGTTTTCTCCCCTCAGTTGGTCCTTGAATGAGTTTTTTGGTACGAGTACACTTCCGGGAAATAATAAGCAGCATGGTTCCTCAACTCGATCCAATGAACAATTTTAAACGACGTCTAGTACGGTGATTAAAAGAATCGTTCCTATATGAATCGGTAGGATACGGCTTACCATAAAAATGTTTCAACCTCTCTGGATGGCGACCGAGTTCTCTCATGCCACACCACGGTACCCTCGATTCGTATAAAACCAGAAATTCTTTTTTCATGAAGCGAATACAAACTCCAAAACAGTTTTGCTCAGGAGTAAACTGCTTGACTACAATAACTGATCATCAAATATGAGTTGCTGGCGAAACTGAATCCGTTCCAATTCCATGTTTGGCATTTCGGCAGGTAACTGAAAATCATAAAATTACACCGTTTTATTGGCGTTTTCACATTTTGCTAAGCGCCGACTGTAAGACGTATATTAATTTTACGCGTACAGAACCAACACCCATTCCAAACGATAGAAAACTTGGTGAGGCAAAGACGAAGGTTTGTTAATTACTTACTAGTCCTATTATTCGCTAGCTCTCTCCGCCTCTCTCACTTGAGCATTGTCTGGCTTACTGCCACTTATCACCGAGCATGGCCGCTGTTGGAACCGTGAAAGATTCATCGGTCAGAAAGCATCTGTTCATTGTGGTGTCCAAAGGGATTTCTCGATTTTATCTTCTCCGTGTATCTACCCTCAGAACCCCCATTGGATAATGTTGATGGGCGACCATAAGGCTGCATCTACGTCCAGACCATCTCATAAAGTGAGGTTATACCCTGCGACTTGTGCGGATCGTGCGAATCATCCGAGTCGTCCCTTCAGACGATCCCCAGGATCATACAATCGTAAAATCGCAGACCGCGACGCATGTGCGACCAAGCCGACTAGCAGTGGGTCGCAGCAACTTGGTTACGTTGCGTTCACAACTACTGTAGCGTAGCGAAGTTCTCGCGACCCACTGCCAGTTGGCCCGCGCGCACATACCTCGAATCTGCGATTTTGCGATTCTATGATCGTGCGGTATGGGACGATCCGCACGATGCGCACAAATCGCAAGGTATAACTTCAACCTCAACGGATCATGAAAGAAATGTGAAATCGATCACATAAGCGTGAAATCAATGACTATTTTGGACATGAGCTAATATTATGGGTCAAAGTGAGAACTATCCAATCACATTGTATCGTTTCTTGCACCTGAAGGGGTGAGCTACTGCTTGGTTGTAACTAATGAGATGCCCAACATTGCTGAGCGTAGCGCTGTAGTGTCATGAGAGTCGTATACGAAAACTGTCAAGGAATGTAAATTTTATCTCCTTCCAGGGAACAGGATGGGAGCGATTAGACGTAATGAGCGAAGTCAGAGCTGGGAAGACATGTTCCTCTTGAATGGCGGACTGTCAATAGGGGGTAGCTGGAGCGAAAGCTTGCTGGATTGGCTGCCGTTCACGTCTGCATCATTTCCTCCACTGACGCAGAGGGCAGGAAAGCACGCATTTCGACCATTCAGTCCCGTTCTACTACGATCATCTCTACTTTCGCATTCCGCATCCGCCAATATCTACTAACAACCAAAAGATCAATTGAAGGCAGAGTTAAAGTTGATTCGATTGTTTCATTCCTTCCAATCTTCAATACTGACCGGTGTATTGGTTGTAACTAATGAGATGCCCAACATTGCTAAGCGTAGCGCTGTAGTGTCATGAGAGTCGTATACGAAAACTGTCAAGGAATGTGAATTTTATCTCCTTCCAGGAAAAGTCTTGTCCCTACGTCAGAAGATTACCATGGCAAGACAATCAATCCACTTCCTGAGGCGCTGCTTGAAACATGATGTGGTCCCGCGGTTCATTACGAACAAACGACTGCAGGATATCTGTGGATATTCTAAGGACTCTAAAGAACTGCGATCACTCGAGCGACGTGTTCTATCAATGGCACTTCACTTCGATTTTCTATATTCGTGTCTGAAAAAGTGTACTGCCAAAGAACTGTGTTGTGAGCGTTTCATGTCAGAGGACCTTTGGAGGAGGATTGTGGGTGAATCAAAGCGTATTTGTGATTCAATTCGTTCGATTACCAAAGTAAAGTTGCAGAGGAAATTCTCTGGGCTGATGAGTCATGAGCGGTTTAGTGAAACTCACGGTCAATCTCTAATTGAACCTAACGGAGCAGGCCCTGTAGCTCAGGAGTTCGATGGTGACCATGTGTTGGGCTCCAGGGTTACGGTTATCGGTAGTGCGAAACTATCCAATGATGCTATCTCTGCGTTGGATTTGGGACCAAATTATGCTCCCAGCCAATCACTAAACCATGGTGCTATGCGTAAGTTAGTTGCAAACCTCCAAACCCTGCAAGACCGTTTGCGCCGCATGGCCAAAATGCAGTCGCTCGCTAATGTTGGTCAGGCTACTGGGGCTAGCATGGTAATTCCAGCTCCTCCTTTCCCATCCTCGTATCTCCCACCACAGGAGCCCAGTGTTGTCGTCGACACAAAGTTTCGTTTGTTTGCAACATCGCTACTCGCAATTCTACGTCGGAGTGTTGGCTTACACACACCCTCAAATCTAACTATTGCGCAAAGGCGTGGACTCAGGGAAATAGGGGATCTGTCGCAGTCAGGTGCAATAAAGGTTAGTGTTAGCGACAAGGGTGGGGAATTCGTCATCCTGTCCCAAAACCTGGATAAGGCCATCACGCGTTTGCATCTGCAGGACCAAACACTTTATGGCTCATCCAGCCTAAAAGAGTTTACGCGGCAGTTTCGTCACTTGAACAAAGTATGGACCGAAACCGCAAGGGCAGCAAAACTGCCAAAAAGTATGGTAACCAGATTGAAATGCGACCTACCATCGTGCCCGGTATTGTACTTGCTCATAAAAACTCACAAACTTCCGTGTGACGACGTACACATAGAAGACCCTTCTAATTTCAAGGTTAGACCCATCATAAGCAGTGTAGGTGGCCCTACGGATAGGATTTCATGGTTCCTAAACCTTATCCTAGTGCAACTTCTAAAATTCATCCCTGCACACTTGCCTAACACCAATGGGTTCCTTGAAATGCTTCGCGGAGTTACACTGGAACAGGGCAATGTAGTGGAGTCATTCGACGTGACTTCATTATATACAAATGTGTCCAAGGAAAGTGCAATGCAGGCAGTCCTGGAGATCCTGACGGAACATCATGCTAGTCTCAACTTATACGGCCTCACTATTGCGCAGATCATGGTGTTACTGGACGAATGTCTCAAATGTAACATATTCCGTTGGTCTGGAGAATACTTCAAACAAGTGAGAGGACTAGCTATGGGACAACGTTTAGCTCCCGTTTTGGCGATTGCATTTATGTCAAAGGTTGAAAAGCCAGTAATTGAACGAAAGCCAATTCTCTACTGCCGGTATATCGATGATTGTTTCATTGCATGTTCCACTCAGTCCGAGATGGACACGTGTTTTGAACTGCTAAATTACCAGTTTGAACACATAAAGTTCACACGTGAGAAGCCGACGGAGAATTGGTTCGCCTTTCTCAATGTCCACATACGATTTTCTCAAGGTATTCAGAAAACTAGGTGGTATCGGAAGCCTAGCAACAAGAACATTATCGTCCATTGCAAATCGGCGCACCCATCCAGCACAAAGAAGGCCATTATCAAAAACATGTTCAGAACTGCTAGCGCAGTTTCCTCCGAAGGCGCATACCGAACTGAGTCAATTACACTGGCTCATCGTATCGCGCAAGAAAATGGCTATTCACAATGTGGGAAACCGACGTGGCATAGACGACGAGCTGGAACGGAGTTTGGACAGGAGGAAGCACGGGCGAAGATACCTTTTTGCGTCCCTTTCATATCGGATGAAATGAGCGCGGCCATCCGCGCCTGTATCCGGAAAGCGGATCTCCAGGACGACGTACGAGTGGTTGAAATACCTCCTGAAAACCTTAAGCGACGTTTAGTGCGGAACCGTCTCTATGACCGACTCTGCCAAACCCCTTCCTGCATAATCTGCCCTCACGGAAAGGAAGGTGACTGCATGGTTTCAGGAGTTGTATGCAAACAGTGTAGGGAGGAATATGTAGGGGAGACAGGTCGACCACTCTGTATAAGAGCTCGGGAACACCTCGATGGACTTAAGAAGTCTAGAATAACCACTCCCTTAGGCGAGCACAGGGTCCAACACCATGGAAATGCCGACGTTGAAGTTGAGATCACAATTCTAGCACGTGAACAGGAGATCTCAGCTCGCAGGACTCTTGAAGCATTGTGGATTAAGGCAAAGGACCCTAAGATCAATAGGAAAGACGAACGCGTGGCCATTACTAGAGAGTTGGCACCGTTTGCAGACTTGTGTGGCCTTTGCCCTACGCGGTCGAACCCCCCTGGGGGATTCCCATAAGAAACCTAACCGGACCTTAACCTTGCGAGCTTCAAAAACACATATAAACATCAACACAAGAATCCTGGCTAAAGGTGCCATCTTATAGCTCCACAACCACAAAAGGTCGGTGTGTTTCGCTGTATCTCTTAGGATTCATTGGCCCTTAGATTTCTTTTGTAACTCGAAATAGGGTATTCGACGTTTTGTATCACTGATATATTTTGGCTCATTGCAGACTCTGAAGAAGGCGATTGTGCCGAAACGTTGGTCGAATAAATACAATATCAATCTCGGAGGCTCAACGAAAAGTCATACTGACCGGTGTACGTTTTCACCACGAAAGCTTACACGTCAAGCAACGTCATTCCGATCGATACGGCTTTGATGCGATACGATAAATGTCATTCTGCTATAACGCTTATTATTCTACACCTCAGTCATTCGGTAGAGTCGACCCTAGGAGACGGGATGGACGTGTCGAAGGCGTCAGGTCTTATCCACTACGACGTCACTACAGCTCGGGGGCGCGCTTTGCGACGGGGATTTCGCCATGTATAAGCTTCTCAGGCCCATAGTTTCTATGTCAGTGACCTCTTTCAGGGACTTTCCATTACCCATATTATCCCTAATACTGTCTTTAACGCTCTTCTTTGCTGTTCCCTCTTATTCTATTGCGATTCCTTTATTCTTCCAGTGTTGGAGTTATGAAACAAATATGTATGTCCAACTAGTGACCATATAGCTGAATGATACATGTTTTAAAGCATTACAATGAAAATAAAGGCACACTCCGCGATAATCTGATGGGTCGATTTACCCTGTTGAAACATTAGATCCTTGGATGACTAGCCAGACTGCTCCTTTTTCGCGACGCCGCGGTGCGCTATCACGGCTCTAGACCTGCTCGAAGCTGCTGCGACGCCACCCACTCGAGCTCTTTTATTGATCAGCGGAGCAGAATGGGCGGCGTCGCAGTGGGTTCGAGCAGGTGTAGGGCCGTGATAGCGCACCGGGGCGACGCGAAAAAGGTGCCAGACTAGTTACCTAAGGATCTACTGCTCCAAAAAGGTAAGTCGACCCATTTGATCAGCGCGAAATGTGCCTTTAAATGCTTGTTGCGATTTGGAATGCTTTTTTGTATCCCCATAGTATAGACAAGCGCTGAATGTTTCTGTGGAACTCACATCTGTGAGTGTATTATCCGAATCCTCCCCGTCTTTCTTGCTTTGTTTCTTCCCTGAATCACCAAGGATGGATTGACGTGAAGCTTAGAAAAGTCAAACATACGTTTGATTTCTGATTGCTTCAGGAAGTTCGGATCCGAAGCGAGTGCTGGTGGTGTTTGCAGTGGTTGTGCTTGCAGGTTGCTAAATGGATAAGTTTATACGTCGAGTGCTTTTGTGACTTTCTTAAGGGCTACGGGCACACTGAGCGTGAGGGCGGAGCGAAGCTGCCGTTGCCGTAAGCTCCTAACCGGTTGCTTTATCGGAAACGCTCTCCCACTGCAGTGTTCAGAGTTTGCGATCGCACATGCATTTCAAGGGATCAGGGACGGTAGTAAAGTGGCCGAAACTGGCACTTAAGAACAATGATTTGCAGCCGATAACATTGAGATCATAGCAGATGAAATTGGGGAAGTTACCGCTTCCGAAACAAGCAACTTTTTTCCGTTGTGAGCAAAACTTGCGACAGGCGCCGAACCCTTGACCTCACGCTTCACAGTCAGCAGCATTGCCACTGCACTACGTAGCACTGGTACGGCTCATGTGAATCTTTTCCATTAAAGCAAGATAGGCTGCTGCTTTACTCGGGTGAACATGGGTCAACGTGACTAACGTGGGCCAACGTGACTAAACAAAGATCGCACTGGAGAGGCCGTAAGAACTACTCTATCGTTGCTGCCACGTTCTGCCATGTAACCCCACTGCCTCGTACTCTCTTCATACAGCCGCTCTCTATTCTTCTATGCCGTTCAGCCTCTCTCCCTTTTCCATTCTATCTCTACAGGGTTTCACGCAATCCATGTGGCAGTCTCTCCACTAGCTGCTCATTTGAAGACTTACGTGGAGGTAGCTAGAGAAATAGAAAGATATGTGGATGCGTAGACGTAGACTAGTTCAGAAACGTGCAGCAAAAAGTCCTCCAGAGGACTTTTTGCTGCACGTTTCTAAACTGGTCTGCGTCTCTGCATTTACTCTATATTTCGTCACTCGTTCGGTGCGAAATGCGAATTAGCTAGAAGATCTTCTTCTCACGCTATGCTGACGTGACTTTCAACTGACTTCCAGCTCATTTGCACTTTATTCATTCACATTCAGTAGGAAGGCTTGCTAGGCCGGTTTAATCGTTTAACGAAATCTGCAGCTTACATGGAACTTAATGTATCCGCTAAACTGCCACTTTCGGCCACTTTACTACCGTTCCAGGTGATTAGACGACTGACAATAAGCAAACTAAAGTAGATACAGATCGATTAGGCGATCCGATCATGCGTATCATCCCCTTAGTCGATATGTATCTTATCCATTACATCCGACCGCCTAATCGATACGCGCCTTTTCCTTCCCGTGCAATCGTCGTCTGATCGCTTGAATCGTGAACTTTGAACAATGCTACGAATAAGTCTGTAACACTGCGATCACATTTCATACATTCAACGATTTGCGTGTATGTTCCAGAGTAGGTAATGATTCTATGCGCGAGCGCTCACAGGTATGTATATGATTTTCTTCCTTACATGCTCCCATATCATTGCTGAGCAAAAGTCTATGAGAATATCATTCTACCTCTTCAGTAGGTCGTTGGGGTCAGACGATCTTGGAGGTGATCGAGCCGGTTTTATTGGAGCATCGTCGCTTTTTTTCGACCCTCTTTTCGATCCTTTTTTCGATCCTTTTTTCGATCCTCTTTTCGATCCTTTTTTCGAGTCCTTTTCTATTTTCTTCTTTTCCTAAAATACTAGACATACCGTATGTCCTCTGAAGGCATGCAGTTTACTGAAGTGTTCGGGTTCTTGAAGTTCGATTTGAAGTTCGAGGCACTAGGGAAGCACAGTGACTCTGCGTGTCCATTGCTCTTAGAGCTGAGGGAACACCATGGTCAGGTGAAATATTCCGTTTTTTGAGCAAATGTCAGACAGCACCACCAGTGGAGCATGCGAAACCCACCTTTTTTGATTGAAACCACATTGCACGAAAGTCTCCAACTGTTTACAGCTTAAAAATCTAAAAAATGAGACTGTACTGGGAAGAAATCATTGTTGTGATATCGGTCATGATAATTTTGATTTTTGATAGTTGCTGATTATCGCCGCAGCCCGCGATGCGAAAGTTACCACAAGGATGCTGTGCTATGGGAAAGCTTCGCTGGGACGGGACTCGAACCCTCATTTCATGCTTTCAGGGCATATGTGCTATGGCCATACTGGCCAACCGGCTCAACAAGTTATACGTGTGAGTGCTGATGAACTATGGTAAATATACCATTCAGAAGCTGAGTTAAGGTGAACGGGGTGTCCGCAGTTTCATGGATTAGCACATATGCCCGGAAAGCATGAGGTGTGGGTTCGAGTCTCGTCCGACACCGAAGCTTTTGCCCATAACTCACCATACTTGTAGTAAAATTGATAAGCATATTTATCGTCCTTCGCGAGTAAATTAAGCCGTTAGCGAGGCGCTTCGACTTCAAAGAAACAAGAAGGAGATGAAGGGAGAGGAAACGTGTGAGAGAGCGACACAGAGACCAGTTACGTCGAAGGTTGGGCGGTGCTGGGCTCAAGTGGTGGTCATGGACGCAGCTTATAGACTCTTGTTGTCACAGCTCCAGTCATCCTCCAGTTGCCCAAGATGCAGAATACCTGTCGAGGGGGACAACTCTCGTAGCCACAGAAGGCATTACTTTGATCTCATCGTGAAATGTGCTTTTGAGTAGGTGCTTAGATGAAAGATGTACGAAGAGCTCTGAATCTCTCGTCGAGCGTCCTAATTACCATGGCCCAAGAAAAAACGAAAATGCGCGGAGAGCTTAGCCTAAAAAAGGAAAACAATGTCAGCGAGCAGCACCAGACACCGTAGGGATAGCGAGGGACATATATTCTACATACTCCGCGAAATTCCTAGGTTGTGTGCTAGTTCAGTACTGTGGGCAGCTCCACTTCCATTCCTACCATTACCATTATGTTCAAAAACGACCTAAAGGCACTTTCCGATAAGAAAGTGACCATGATCGGGCTCAATAATGAACGCGGAGCAGCTAATTTACTCAATAGCAGTAAAAAAAAACTAGCAAAGAAGGTCAAGAACCTCAGAAATGAGAACCTCATCCCTAGAGACCTCAGACGAGAACCGTGCCGTGAAAGTGGCGTTCGGACGAGCTGTCCGAAACTTGGCTTCTTGCCACTTTTTATGTTTCGGTCGAAAATCAATCACTCAGCTGTTTTCTGCTTAGCTGTTGTGTCTGTTTTTATTTTTTATTATTTATTATTGTTTATTTATCATTTGTCTTTGGTTTTATAACATGGGTGTTTTTGATTCACCATGTGAAAACCCACCAACACCGTATACTTCCATTTCATGTTACACTTCGTCGCTTGAATTATTGCATCATTTGCTTCACAATTTGAGCTGTGACGCATAATTCTACCTTGTTCAAACTATTGATATGCTTGGTTAAAGTGCTCTGCGTAATTTATTGAATTATGATTAGCAAACTATCACATAGTTTATTGCAGGAAGTTACTTTTCGCGCCCCATCCACGCAGGGCACTCCGGGAGCATGATTTGCTGGATTGCTTGTCTCCATTAGACTCCGTTGAACGTCGAGGATTGAGGATTCCTCGACCGGGGGGGGGTCGCACTTGACCGGATAGGAGGGGGGGGGTTGCATCTGTGGCGATAATTTCATGGGAATTTCCTCTAGCCCATTTCCTCCAGTCGATATCTCCCCCTCATACACGAAAAGAGCCACCGCTACCTCGCTGGTTGAATCGCACATGGTTGTAGGCCATCTTAGAAAGGTGGCCGCCATCATTTATGAGTTCGTTACGCGTTTAGCACTCACCTCGCGCTGCCATGATGACACACCCCTCATCGTTATGGAAGGGCATGTCTACTCGCTGACGGAACCAAGGTACTCATATTACCGTAAACTATACGTTTATGTTAATGCATTTCTACCATGGAGTTCATTGATGCGTGCAAGAACGACATGCTCCATCTAGGAGAAGGAAAATACATTTTCATTTTAGGCTGTACCAGTCATACTATCAACGGAGTCTAATGGAGACAAGCAATCCAGCAAATCATGCTTGTTGTTCACGTTGTTGAATTGTTATAATTTTGTTGCAGTGGTGCATGTAAATGGTTTAATGCACATTATTCAATACAAATTAAAGCCTTATGAAACGTCTCTATCAATACTATCATCATCACGATGAGCACCAGAAGAAAAGATCATTGTATTCGCTGTTTCATGATCCTCTTTTGACAGTCGTATGACGTGTGCATCTGGTCTGCTACTGGGCTTATGCGAGATCATAAAATGCTAGGTAAATGATAGCTTCACAAGATCTTGTGCAGCACGTGAAATCCTGAGCTTCAACTATCATTGAAGAGGCACGTAGTAGAAAAAAATATTTGAAGCAACCTGTCTGAAGTTTCAAATGTCGGTGGGTGGCTTAACCCACTGATTGGCGAGAGTTTCGGGCGTAACGGTAAGTACACTAAATCCATCGTGTTGAACTCTGCAGTAGATTTTTGATATGGAGATGGGTGCAGGCAGTTTTAAGCTGAACTATATGGAGCGCTAATGGTGAAGGTGACCTTATCAGGCTTTGGTAAAGCTGACCTCATCAGCCTGTCCAAGGTTTCAGCTCCTAAACTGATTCTTTCACCTCTTCTGAGCCTATTGGCTATCATCGAAGCCCAGTAGTATAAATGTGCGTTTATTTTTTTTTCCAGGAGCGACGCATCCGCACGTCGAGTGAAGCGGAAAAGCTGTTTGGAAAAGAGGTTTGTTGATTTTCCTTTGGATCTTGTGATGGATATCACCTGCTTTTTATTTAAATTCAGTTTTTCGTTTCGTTAGTCCCATTGAAGCTCAGTAGTATAAATGTATGTGTATTTTTTCCAGGAGCGCGCATCCGCACGTCGAGTGAAGCGGAAAAGCTGTTCGGAAAAGAAGCTACAACGTACTACAAATATTGATTAAACTGTGCTTTTTGTTGAACGACTTCGTTTTTTTCTGAATATTGGCTGGTTTCTATGAACAGAAATGAAGAATGAAAAATTAAAAATTTTGGAAAGATTTATTTGCAGTGGGCAATCAGTAAAACACACAAAAACAGCAATGAGACACCTAGCAATGAGACTATACAACCTTTCGGAGCTGTAGATGATTAGAGGGGGGGGGGGTGGCATTTGAGAACCCGAAGAGGGGGGGGGAGGTCGCATCGAAGTGGCCATTTTCCTTGACACCTGGGAGTGCCCTGCATCCACGTAGATAAGCAGGTGTTAGTCTCCAGTTTCACCGACAAAGCTGTCAAGGCATCTGATTTTCTAAGACACGCTATCGGTGTGTGAGAGTGACAGTACTTGTTTTACGATGCTGTTAAGCTCTGTAGTATATCTTCTGGAAACATGTATTTGCACGAATTGTTCCTGGTCCGATCATTGTGGTTTGGTCCTGGCAGAATGTTCTTAGTCACCACCGATCATCCAACTATTCGTTTGTATAACGTGGAAAGAGCTCAATGCTTCCTATCGTCCACTCCAGGTGACTAGCACAAGGATGTTGTGATGGATGTCAGTCTTTAATGCGAACTTTTCTTTCTCTTCCCATTCTGTTGTCGTTCTTTTCAAACTTACCTTTGTGTCTGTTGAAGTTTTATGCAACTGTGTACATGTTCAGGTGGATTACTCACACAGCGCGCTCTTTTACGTTACTGGTTGGAGAGACAGTGACGTCATAAAACTTTGTAATGTGGCTGTAGGTGATAGTTCGTTGTTGATGTGTTCTTTTTCTTGTTAACTTTCCTAATGTTGTGTTTATGACGCTTTGAAGTGTAAACAACATGTGTTTCTGTATACACTGCTAAAGATCTAGTTACGGTTACGTTGAATTTGTTATTGATGATTTTTACGCAATAAATAAGTTAGCAACTAAACAATTTCACTGTTGCAACCTCTTCAGTTCCTTCTTTTCGATCCGATGGTAGGAGGATCTCTGAACAGTAGATAAGTACATATTTATTGTGGTCTTTAGATTTGGTTAAAACAAATCACAAGGGTCTACTCATGACAATACCATCAACTGAAGTGATCAGAATTCACGATAGCATTCTTAGACAATCTCAAGACAACTCATTTGCGGTCTCCTTACCCGTCTCCGATCTGTGCAGCACATTATGCAGAACTAACTTCGTGCGCGCATTTGAGACGAGCACCTTACCTATCGCTGCCGACCGTCCACAGCTGTCATAAGCTCCATCTGCAACCAGATGAAGCCCCTCCCCCTCCTGTACTCACCAAAGGTTACTATTGATCGCATAATCGTTTCAGAAACTGCGTAATCACCTCGTAGCGACGCTTGACAACGTCTATCACTAGTCTCTGTTGCGAAGAAGACTCTCTCTATGGCGGGCTTGGTCCATTCGAATACTTTATAGAAGAAGGACTTACCGAACATGTAGAGATCAGCTTGTTGGGCCCATCGTCTGACCGAGCCGTTTTCTGAGGCGAAAAAGCGCATTGCAAAAGAGTTGAAGTTGACAAAGCCTATAGACAAGTTGGCATTTGACAGCGAAATTCTTAGTGATCAGGATAGTCCAGAAACTGTTGGAATGGAAGCTGATAACGTGACTGAAATACATTCTAAAGATTCGCATCTGTGATATTATAGAAAAAATTAAGTGGCTCTTTCACCGGTTTTATGAACTTTTTTAATGATCATCTTTCTTCACTGAGCATTGATTCTCTGCTAAGTGTCCTTTCTGTGTAAGTGTTAGTGATCTCGTTTGATGATCTAATTGCTGCACGGCGGTCTTTCTCGTTATTCGATTGATTGCACCAGCATCTCCGCTATGGTAGATACAAATACAAATCGCGAGAGCTCCTGAATAAAAGTTCGTGAGTATAGAGAATGTGAAGAGTGCTTTACAACGGCTATTTATTGCAAACCACATTCCTAACTCCGGTGATGATGGCCGATCCGGCAGCAATGACGTTTCCTCTATAGAGTTTTTCTCGCGAGTGAGCAACGGCGCGCTCCTGACTTTCCCACCTCCCCACTCTCACGAGGTATCCCTCACACGCGAACCGAACCACAGCTGCAGTTTCCACGGCCTTCAGCTGCGCCTTCACAATCCGGTGGCCGCACCTAGGGCAGTATCGGAAAAGCTTCATCAGCATTGAGCCCTCCACCATAAAGTACTTCTTATGAGCCTTCGGATTCGTCTCTCCAACACAATCTTCTTCAGAGCTCCACTCTAACTCGTTGCTGTCTGGCTCGTACTCAGACACCTGGAATGAGTTTAGCTAAGTCCTACTCATTGCACATGGGTTTTATGTCTTCAAAACCTCCTCCACTGGCGAATCTATCTCAACACTATCGCACTCATCCATATCCGTTCTTGTCATCTTACAAGTACTGCCGTCTTCCACCTTGAGTGTTACCTCGGTGGAGCACTTGCTTCAGCTTCACTCTCCACACGCTCCTGAATTCATTGCGTGATGCAAAAAGTTGCACTTCCAAAACCATTCAGTTTCGAACCTGCCGCTCGTAATGCTCTGGCCAGAGCGCAGTCCCATGGCATTTTTTCAAAGCATTATTCACAAACACCACCACTTCCCAGTCGTATTGAGGAGACCACTTTGTATCTTTTAGTTCATTTGGTTCACTTTTAGTTCACAAAACTATTTGGAAAGAAGGTTCGGCCTAGAACCGTCATGCCGTTGATGACCTCAACCAGGTGTGATGGTATATCCCCAGTGGTGACTTATGCGGTGCTTCCACATCCGGAGGATTCCTCACCATGCGAGAAGCGATGTCCGTAAGCGACCATCTCAGCACATATGCACTATGCCTAGACAAGTAACGGCTATCGCAACGAGTTATCTACATGGCATTCGTTTTCATCTTACCGCGTGTACCACATAATACTGGCATATATATCTCCCTTTCCTCGTTATGGCTTCAACCACCTGGTCTACACTTTCCCCAGAAACTTGTCCGGACAGGGCAAGTGAAGCCGCCATGATAACGTTCGTCTTCGTACTAACACTTGCACCCTGCATAATGCTAGTAGCGACTTTCTCACCACAGAAAACACAGCAAGCCTTCATGCTCAGTAACAGCCTGAATTCCTCTATGTAAACCTAGCCACTGAAGAGGAAGAAAGATCCTCCAACTCATGACGGACTTTTTGGAAGCTGTTTTTTGCATGCATGGGGGTACCTACAAGAAACATATAACCGATGTCCATTTTTGCTGGGCAGCCCTACAAATACCGAAAACGGGGTTGATGGTTCTATTCCCACTGAGAACAAACTTTTGCCCAGCTGCCCTCTATTGCCAGTTTTCAGAAAGTTTGACAGTCCAATTTTCTGTCCTTCATCAAGTCAGATCACTAAAGTCACTGAAGACTCGTAAATAAAGTCAGCCTGACACGCTGTCAAAGGGAATCATAGTCATTGGGTATAAACAGACATATTTGAGGATAAACAAATGAAGGCAAGAGAAAATGCAAAGTTTTATCAATGTCGGGATTCGAACCAAAATCGCCCTTTTGAAGAAGAATGTTGTCCACTCCTTGGCGTTGGTAGGGCTGCTCAGCAAAAGCAGAAGGCAGATCTATGTTCTTGTGGTACCCCATATAATAGAAATTCCTTTCCCGAAAGCGCGTCATGTCCTGAAAGACCCCCTTGCAAGTAACATATGAACGTAAAAACTTCAAAAAAGGAAATCGAAAAAATCGTCCTGGAACCCGTCCAACATTGATCCTTAGGTTATTGACTTGATTTTGTGATCCCCTGATCACCTCCTGTCAAAACAAGTGAAGCGTGCCCAAGCTCATTCAAACTTCCTTTGTGCGGCCAGCTCACTCTAATCGTCTTCGCACCTGCCTATGCGTATCCTTGTGTCCTTTGTGTTCTCTGTCTACAAATGTAATAACGGAAACTTTATTCATTGCTAGCAAATCCACCACATAATATCTGCTTTGCAATACAAGGACATACAAAATAGTGTAATAGAGTATGTCGCCGACCACAGGCAGGTGAGAGCCCCCTCAGCGACGTCGACACTCGACAGTCTCTGACGCACCCCGCGTTCGCTGAGTATTCGACGGGGCAAGGGGCGCGGGAAACCGCAGCCATCAAAAAAAGGGGGTTCTTCATCGCTTTTTTTCTGGTTTTTTTTTCTTCCTTCTAGTCGTCTGGTTAGTGGAGGGACCGTCGTAGGCCCCCTTTTGTTCGTCTCGGATTCGTCTGCACCGTCGTGCCGAGGACTAACGTACAATTGTTATAGAAGCTGGTCGACCTTGATAAGGAAAGGGTCAAACTGTATTCTTGTTCTACTCATGATAGTTATTCATCAGCAGAAGTTCAAATCAGTTATTTGATATTCTACTACTACTGTAAACCGCATACACTCGTTGTTGTTGGATTTTTTTGACTCCCGAATCGCCGAGGATCCAGGAGTCGCTGCATCATCGTATTCCTGTAGTGCTGCCTTATATATTTTCAACACCGTCGAAGTCTTGACATCAGGATAACAGGTTCGTAAATTTGCCTGTTAAAAGAGGTGATCTTTTCCAAGCGTGGGGTATTATCCAAGTCCACTGAACCACCCACCACGCCGGAGAACGTCACCACATAGAGATCATCACGATCATTACAATCTTGAAGAGCAACATTACAACAATGGCAGATGATGAAATATTAATGGCTAGAAGCGGAAACAAATCCTAATCTTGCTTCAAAAAGCAGCAAGCGCATATTCAGGCAGAAAATTTGAAGATGAGAGCAAATGCGGATTATTGCGTACAATTTCATACGTGCAAATAAACACTATATATAACCATATATGTAGAATCATGCAGGAGCATCTACTTCAACAAATGCGTGAAACGCATGAACAACGCGATCTATGAAGACCTTTGTAAGCAATGTTTACAAAAGTAATCACATTTTATGCGAAACAATGATTGGAAACGCAATTCATCAATTGCTGGCTCACTTTTTCGTAAATGGGATCCTGGACCTCACCATCCGCCCATACACATTGTGGAGCAGACCCTGAACACGACGCACCATCAGAATCTTCTCCTCCTAAAATTATTATATTGAAATGCGAGAATAAAAATATTAAAAAATGAATACCCAACCCTAACAAAAGACATAAAAGGAAAGACTTAACTCTCAACTGCCGAGATCAGATGTCAAAAAATAGGAAAACACAAGAGCGACTAACAAAACAACGATTTAACTTACAGCATGGCTTTCCAGGTGACACGACCACGCTTCCTCAAGTTCTGAGCAGCACTAAGGACGGCTGGCACATAAGTGGGCAGGTTTCATTGCTGAAATAGAGCCGATACCAAAGGCACAACGAACTCGATCACTCGCACCATCAAAAACTGCTAAAGCTCAAAAGAAAAAAAGGAAGAAAGAAAGAAATCTGATGACTACACTGATCGATCAAAGCACACCTGGTGACCATGACTGAGAAAATGCGTTATGTGCTCAACGTCCGTCAATGACATCTGGGATTTTTCTTTAGCAACAACAGTGTACTGAGTAAGGCGAGAAGTACCATGAATATTGCTACTGATAACACAAAGATAACGGCAAGCAACTCACCGCTTGTCATACCAGAGAAGCATAAAACTAACCAAAGCACAAAACAAGCTAGGAAATACGCCAAAAGCTACAAACAACAATTAAAAACCACATCTTGTTTATGGAGGCCCATACCGCTAAACAAGATGAGTAAACGAGATAAAGAAGAAGTAGAAAATCACTGATGAGCACTGAGAACAAATGTAAGAATTGCACAGATTCGAACCTCTGGACCATTTTCTTGTTCAGAGCCATTTGCTGACGAGGACGGTCTCTCTCTGCTCAAAAGGGATTCCGAACAGCTGAAATATGGTAAGGGCTACAAATGAACTAGAATTACCGCCGTGTGTAGGTGTATCCAAATATCTATCATAAAATTCAAGGTACAAACTGAGCTGTACTTGTGGAAACAATCATAATGCATAGTGTGCGAGCATGATGAAGCGTCAATGCTTGCAATGTTTTGAAAAATTATTAGGTGAAATAATGACAATTATACGAATATACATTAAGTAAAATAATGAGAAATATACGAATACACGAACATCATATGGAGCAGAGGAAAGATTGGGAGAAAACACAAAGAAACAACAAAACAAACCGGCTGAAATATGTGAATATGTTCCAGTGACATTCCAGACAACAACGGGTGAGCAAATAGCGACATTCCAATCTCTGGAATGTCGTTGGAAAAAGAAACGTCCACTGCCGGGTGGGGTCGCCAATTGGTGGGCGGGGTCCCAGTTGGGCTTTGCGCTGCCAGGAGGGCTCGTGGCGCCGCTCTAGGGTACAGCCGCGACAGTTACCCGGGGGTCCATCGGCTGCTGCAGGTAAATAGCTGGTAACATTATCGCGAGGAGTGCCTTTAATCTTAAGTCCAATTTGCAAAATGCTCTCATCTATAGCATTTGGATTGTTTTTTTTTATATAAATTTAGTTAGTTTTCTAATATTAGGAATGCTTCTTGTTCAAATCTTGCCTGCCTCAGCCCCACCTATCTTTTGTATTTATGATGGCACATCACAGAACGCATAAATAAATAAATAAATCGGAACTGCGAAGATGTTCACTGTGAGCACAAAATGACACAAAATGATGATCTTTGAGGAATTTCGCGCTGAATAGCGTGCATTGGGTATTTATACCAGCCTCGCATGGCTACCGACGGCGGAATAGCCACGGAGGGTGGGGTATTGTTGGCAGTGCTAATTGGTCTCATCGCCTGAATCACCCCCCTTAGTGGTGCAGGGGCGCGAATACACATCCTCGATAAGGATGATTGATAGGGAAAGATAGGGTCTTCTTTCTAAGGTTTTCAACCGTTTCATTCCGTTACTTCTCCGTTGCTGTGCTGCTTAGCATCCCTAATTTCATATATCATATTCCGCCTAAACTATCCCAACGATGTCCTGAAAGCACCGTGTGGGGTGAGAAGAAAGTGAAAACATCCAGTTGAGAAGAGGTGACGGGTGGCGAAACTCGCATTGAAAGCGCGGCTTGTGATATTACTACGATCCCGCAGCACTGTGGGTCGCGTTGCGACGCATCCGCCGGAGGAGTATCGCTGTTTCATTTCGTACTTTTTTAAAATATTGCACTGCTGAACTCTCCTACTTTCACACTTCAATTATTTCACAATCCACAGAATTGATCTCTGCCGGTGTCTCCACGCGATTCCTTTCCTATCTTTCACTGCCCAGTAACTTGGCATCTCCATTTCCCTTTCTCTGCACCATATCCCAAACAGGAGCATCGTGGTACACATGTGGCGTATTGTGGGAATCTCTGTGCGATGTCCGAGTAGATAGAAACAGATCTTTCGAGTCTCCATTACTACGTAACTACATACGGTATGAATGGCTTTTCGATTCAGGAGAAAAACATTTCGTAGACATAGTGCTTGGTTTTGATAACAAATTTGATATACAGTTTCTAAATCACTGAAGAGGAGCTAACAGCCTACTGGAGGACGGTATAGGTACGAATTAATTCCACAGTGATCCGGGAATGCATAAATCAAGATTACAGCAGGACTACTCAATTTCCCTTCCTTATCTTGATATCATCCTCGTGCAATGTCAATCTACTTGTCGGCTCCCACCATATAGTTGAAGGTGCTTGAAAGGGGAAATTTTCGTTGCTTGAAAGAATCAAAATAGATTCGGCCAGTCGCTCATTCATCGCAGCGGAATATTTATCAAGAAAATCGACAACTACCAGAAAGAGTCTTGGCCGACATCACATCACCAGTCTCAGTTATAGATTGGATCTTTGTTATTTACTCATTTGTAGTTCAGTTATGTCTGTCATGGCATAATCATTGACAGCGACTTATTAGATTAGAGACAAAATATTCCCTGTTTTTTCTGTGGACACGAAGGACACTGGCGTGAAGAGTGCCCTATTGAAGAATAGTAAGTATTATCTAGCATCCATTCACGATCACATCTCTATGTGAGCGACTCTCAAGCCGTGAGCGACTAGTTCTCGATACCATTGTTCATGGATACACGATTCCATTAGATACGGCTCTGAAGCCACGTCTAGAATCGGCAATCTCAAATCGGCGCTGGAAAACGCAGAGTTCGTTGACACTGCCAATTCAGAATTGATAGCGAGTGGTGCAGTGAAAGAAGTTCAAGAATCCGAAACTTATCAGCATCCATCGTCTCAGCTTCTAGCGAGAGTAAGAAATTAAAGGCAGTGTTAGGGGTAATGTGGGTGATAAGGAATGCTAAGAGGAGTCATTCACTCGAAAACTACGGGTTTGGAAAGACTATTTGCGCAGAATCGCGAAGGGCGCGCCCCCAAGCTGTGGCAGAGACGGCCTTTTCAGCGCCGCCTTACTGTGCTCGGTCCGCCTCCTAGCGACTGATTGGCTGGAGTGGGAATAGAAGGTATCGCGGCCCGCTTTCTCAGTTTTGGCTTTAAGCGCACTCCAGAAAAAGGATGCTTCCTCATTTTCGAACATCCCTTCGTGGTTAGGACATGGCAACACGTGATGGAAAACTCGTCCGGACCGCCTCTTCACGGGAAGGCTCCACTTCGGGAATCAACGGTGGTGAAGGGTCCTATTTCTCATGTCTTTGGCCATTTCCATCCGTTTTTTCTTCAGTGTCCTGTAACTGGGCATCTCGACCTTCATATTCACTACTTCTTTTACTTTTCTGCCGAATTTCCCCAAACACTGCCTTTGAGAATAGTGTTGGATCTTCCTGTCCTAACCTGCTTGTCCTGGTTAAAGAACGTGGCAAATTCCATGACTTAGCGAGATTACAGCACCTTTTGCCGCAACAAGTCGGATTCCGCAGGCCGTGATTTGTCCCACCGTAACCTGCTCAAAGGAAGCAAACGCGTCCTTCAAAGACCTTGCCACCAGCACGGTCATTTAAACACGGTGGAAGTTGGGGTTGTCGAAGATGAGACAGATGCTTTCCACCGACATCGAAGCTCCTTCCCTCTCTAGGCTTAGGCTAAAATTCATACTACCTCCTCCTACATGAAAAAGCATCAGCCAAACATCTGTCTCATCTTCGACAATCACAACTTCCACCGTGTTCAAAGGACCGTTCCTTTCAACAAGGTTACGGTGGGAAAATCACCGGCTTTCCAAATCCGTCTTGTTTTGCCGCATGGAGGTTACATGACGACATTTGTTGTGAAAAACGATTATCATCACGTTTGCACTGCAAAGCAGAGACAAAGGTTTCCAGGTGTTGAATGAAATAATAGTTTTTTTTCAAAATTACAGTTTTCTTTCGGTCTGTCATCAGCGCTTCAAATTTTTACCATAATTACCAGACCATTGATAAGAAAGGAGACAAGAGGGAAAAGGCGTAGCCATAATTGATGATGGACTGATATGGGCCAATTCTAGAAGCGAGTGCGAAGAGTATCACAGGTTATCAGAAATGATCTCAAAAATTTTGGTTGGTTCGAGGCGAAGGAGAAGTGCAGCTGGTGTCCGACGGCAAAAACGAGGTGGTCAGGTTTTATCGTCGATTCGATAAGTTTCGATCACTCGATCTCTTAAGAAAGAACAAAGAGAGCAGTGAATGTGTTCAAACGTCTGCAGGCTGAGAGGCCCCGCCTTTACAGAGCAGACTTCGTGGACGGTAGTGGCGTCAGTGAACTTGGTGATTTCAAATCTCGATTGAAAGCAGTCAAGGGCTATTACAGCCTCGGTTGCACGGGCTCAATCTCGTGAGTTCTCTCTTGATTATGATGATGCTTATCTATTGGAGAGAAAAGGGATGTGAAATTGTGAATAGAGCGTCTAAGGGCAGGAATATCCACTTCACTATCTCCTCAAGATGGGGGTCCGACTAGATTTCGTCATTGAGGTAGATGCATCAGCCCACTCGGTATTTAAGGGGTCATAGTGACATAAAGGCACTCACTTCCCTCCCAGGTTCGCTTTTATCGGAATCAAGCACTAGTCGAGAGCTTCGCGCTGCACGTACACCGCATTATTGACGTTTGGACATGCACTTTCATGGAATATACTAATGAAAACAGATATCAAGGTGCTTGTAGGATACATAAAGTAGGCTATATGGAGAGCCTGCAAGGACAAGCGGAAGGTTTCTGGGAGTCAGAAAATCGTTCGGATTAAGGTAGTTGTTGTACAGTGGATACCTGGAGAGCAAAACGTATCAGAAGACCGTGAAAGTAGGGAGGTAGACTGTGAAGTTGGGGAATGAAACCCAACACGGCGTAGCAATTGCAAAAGATATTGCTGAAAGCGAAATAGATATGTTCGCGAATGACAAATAATGTGTGCGTAAGATTTTTTTCCTGAAGTTGGTGCCCACAGACGTCAGCCATCCGTGCTTTTCAATATAGGAGTACTTAGCAGAGATATCCTTTGTTGCAAACGGTGCCCCATGGGTGGCCCGCATTGATCGCGGACCGCGCCTAGATTGCCCTCCCAGAGTCCTAGTGTGCATAACTGAACTAGTAGGGGACATGATAACTGCGTTAGCCAGGCTGACGCCTGGGAACTTTCCCCAATGCCATCAGGTTGCACAATGACATTAAACGGTACGATATTTACGTATGCGGTGCAAGAAAGGTTGAGGAATTTCCTCTAGAGACACTTGGGAGAAATTACACGAAAGAGCCAATACATTCATATGAACTATTAGCATAACCATACAAGATATAAGAGCTGTATTAAAACACAACTCACGCCGGGCTCTCGCTACGAGCCCCGTCCGACGACATTGTACGCTACGCTCAGGTTACTTTCAGGAAGTTGGGACAAATCCATGACTTGTTCTAAGGGCCCAAGCCCCGTGGTGCCGTCGCCGGCCTCGGTAGTGAGGCCCCGTGTGAATCGATGAGAATGGTGGACGTACCACACGGTGTGAACCCAGAGAAGACGACTGCCCGGGGAGGTCCGTGATGGTGCTGCGGTAGGCAGCCATCGCACGTTGCCGCGCGATCACGGAATATGACCAACGCGGTGCCGCGGCGGTCAAACCCACGGGAGCCCGCGCGCACAGGAACTAAGGAGCGATCCTCGCCTTTCGCGACATCCTTTGTGGTCAGTACCTCCTGTTAGTTTAGTATAATGAAGACCCTAATATGCTGCCGTCATTTTCGGCCAGTAGGAATTCTAGGTTGACCTTACTGGCCATCACAACCACCTATTTCCTTTTACTCGAGCCGGACGGCATTGGATGGACGAGCTTGGTACGAAACGGTCTATTACTTTCAGTGAAGCCCAAAATTTTCAGCCCATACCCATGTTCGAAAAGGGATAATTAATTTTCGAAAGCTAGATTTATGTCCCTAGTTATAGCCTTTCGAGAATTTGGACTACCAAAGAAGAAGCTAAATTTTTCAACGGTTCGCCGGCCGTTCAACTTTTTATACATACATACGTACCTTCCGGCGATGTGATACTGATGTGAGGATATGGGTACATTTATGTGCTATACAAATTTACTATGCATTGTTACATGTGTGTAGAATACTTGAGCGATATGATACTTATGCTTGACACGAGATTATTCTGATATGACTGCAAGAAAATAGTTGCAAATATGAAATGACTTAGTCAATGAATAGTCTAGTTAGTATACAGACCTTCTATGCCATGATTCCTGTGGTTACTTTGCTATCTTTGCCTTCGTTGTAAAATGCTTTATACCCGTTGGTTGCTATAAACTTCTTGCTTGCTTTCTTGTAACAGATATATAACAGTTCCTGTATTCTACAAACAATGTGATTGTGCCCCTCAGATAAACTTGTCTGTGAAATCTGCTGCATATACCTTAATTTCTTTGATGTTAATATTTGTATGTTCATGACTAATATTGATATTAGCGGAAGACTAGTATGTTTTGATTTTCCTCTTAACATTGTGAGTGATTTTTGCACAACTTCCAAAGTGGTTTCGTATGTGAGTGAGAATCACATGTTTCTTCAGCCATTGATTTTGTACTACTATCATGTGTTATGAAGTTTGAATTTTATTAGATTTTTGTGTGTTTTGGGCAGTACATAAATTCTTGGTAAATCAGACTCCATATCAAATACGGTTCATATTAATGCATAAGAGTGTGTATTTTTTCATGATTCTTTGTTTGTCACTTCCACTATAATTCAAGTGTTCTGTTGGTGTAAATAAAGGAGTATCTATTATATTTCTATGTTTTTTACACGTAAAATCTTCATAGCTATCATCCAAAATAATTTCCACATAAAGTTTTACAAATAGCCATAGTATACAGACCTTCTATGCTATAATTCCTGTAGTTACTTTGTTTTCTTTGCCTTCGTTGTAAAATGCTTCATACCCGTTGGCTGCTATAAACTTCTTGCTTGCTTTCTTATAGCAGATATACAACAGATCCTGTATTCTACAAACAACGTGATTGTGTCCCTCAAATAGTAAACTTGTCTGTGAAATCTGCTGCATATACCTTAATTTCTTTAATGTTAATATTTGTAAGTTCATGACTAATATTGATATTAGCGAAAGACCAATATGTTTTAATTTTCCTATTAATATCGTGAGTGATTTTTGCATAATTGCTTCAACTGCTTCCTGCTTCTTTTGAAGAAAAAATATATAGTTTTTGATATTGTTTTATGGATTTATATGAGACAAATTCTTTTGTATTACTGATATTTCCGTGGATTGATAGAGGCTTGACTTTATTACGGTAGCTATCCATCATATATTTATGAGCCAGACTCATTTTCCCTTCCTACAACTTATATTTTTTCCTGAAATAATCTATTATCTTATTTGTATATTTTTCTTTAACTTCATTTCCTGGTATAGTTCTAGTCGACCTATGTTTTGTGCTTTTAACAGACACATCCCTCATCTTTTCATCCTCTATTATTAGAAGATTGGCTGCCACTACATACCCATAATGCATATCTGTGAAGTCTTATCTATTAACACTACCTGTTTCACGAATTCATTCGTCTCCCTGAATCTTTTACATATTATTTACACTTAGATTTCATGAAATCATCATAGTTATAAATGTTTTTGGAAATGGTATTATCACATTTGAGAACGACGTTTATTAGAATATATTCCTTATTTTTATTTATTCTCGATACAAAATGTTTGTCAAGGAGTTGGGATTCAATATTCTATGAAAAGGTATGTCATTGAAAATGTAGCTATCAAAATTGACCATTATGCTGTCACCTTTTTTAATAGATTTCTTGGTTACGATCGTGCTGTAATGAAAGTGAGCCAATAGTAAAAACTAAAATCTGGTTTTGTTGTTACCGCTTGATAGAAAATTGGCTTCCATCGATAATCTGAGAATTTCACTTAGATATCTTTTGATATCGTATTATTCCGGATTTTCATGATTATTTGAATGTTCAACAACAGTTGAGCTCCAAAATATTTATTGAAAAAAAAACTCAAAAGCTCCTTGAAAAGTCTTGAAAAAATTTTCGATGAAAAATGATTATTTTCTGCACCATACGTCTTTGGCAGGGTGGGTCACGCCGAAAATTTTTTAGACGGGGCCGTAAACTATTGATATACACGTATATCATATAATTGAGAATCATATAATAACCTCTACAATTTCGAGTCTGGTCTGAAGAGGTGTTGAACACCGAAATATTACAAAAAAAAATTCCAAAAAAAAATTTCGAAACCTTTAAGGGGCCTCTTGAGTCGTTTGAATAAGTGTTTTGGAGTCTCAATTGCTGTTCAACAGTTAGTATCTTTTCTTTGAACTTTTGAACATTCTGTAGTATTCTACTGGTTATAATTCTTCTTCTTCAGGAGTGAGATCTTCCAATAATTTTGTACAATCTGTTCCTGTTTTTTATTTCGTTTTTCCCTGCCTATATTAGTTCTATTTTAGTAATTGTAAGTGCAAAAAGGGGGGTTGTTTTTAAACAATATGGCTTTTTCTAGATTTGCGATGTTTCCATACCCTGCTAATGATCCCATTCCTATATGGACTTACCAATAACATCGGTAAGTCCATATGGGAATGGGATCATCAGCAAATTTATCCAAGAAAGTTCTTTATCAAGGAAAACAGACTTTTCGTTTGTTTAGTAACTGTGGATCCTTTGTTACATTTGTAGAAGTGATTGTATAGCGGATTATGTATTTCGTGTGTCGATATGTTGATGAAATGTTCTCTTATCCTGTCTTTTAGTTTTCTAAGGGCCACACCTACGCTCTGAATGCCACAGTTATTGCATGTGCGGGCAGTTAATAACTTCATGTGTATTACAGTCAGTATTGGCTTCTTTGTAAGTGTTTATATATAACTTTGTAGCTCGTAGTTCTAGTTATTTGTAATTATGCACGTTCTACATCCAATATCACATTTATAACTCGGTTCCATTACCAAAATCATCAAGTATATATTGATTGACCTCTCTTCGTACCTTGTTGAATTGAGTTCTCAAGTAGTAACTTGGTGCTATGCTTTTTAAATTTTTGGACCTAAGATTAAAGCGAATGAGAGGTCGTCCTAACGTGCAGTAAGGGGATCTTCCCGCAGGTTCGGCAAGGCTACTGCCAGGGGTGGCTCTTTCTATATGTTTCCGTAGAAACGACTAGCGCTGCGATCACCAAAAATTGACCTCTCTTGCCATTTTTGACATGCACAGCCCCATCAGCGTGAGTCCTTATTTGTAATAAAAGGTATGGCCTTAGTATGACAATGGGTAATTGATGTGGGTAGAGGGATAGCAACAACAACAACAAGAACAACAAAAAAAAATGAAGAAATACGACTTGAATATAAGATGTTAGAAAGAAAAAGAAAAATAAGACTGCGAGGCCAATACCTGAAGTAAGGGTTGGAACCAAAGGTTGGAAATGAATAAAAGCTAAACTATTAAGACGATAGTATTAAAACGAATTTTTAAAATTTAAACTGTGAATCAAGATTCTCATGAAACTCTTGATCTATCAGGTCAAAAATGTGCCTTGAAAAGTTATTAAATTCGTTTGTGGCCTAAAAACGTGAATGGTTGTTATTCATTACTTGTCATTGCATCTTTGTTACGTATTGTTGATTCCTATAATTATGTTATTTGCCAATCCTATTGTTGTTTTGTGTTTTGGACAAAAAGTCAGTTTAATCTGTAGGAGCCAATCTTCCAAAAAGATCACTAACATAGAAAGCGCTATAGATTAGTGAATAGGTTTTTTATCATTAGTTAGCCTTATTGATGGTGATTGAAAGGTAACCAACCTACTGTACCATTTTTATCCTTATAAAATCGAAGTTTCTTTTAATATTCGTTTATAACCAAAGAATACTGCTACCTCTAAGTGCCTTCTGCCTGACTTGTTATAGCGTGTCTTCTGGGCGCACAATAAATAAATAAACAAATGCAGGAAGCAACCTATTCTATTCTTTTAGTATCTGGAAAGTAATAAATGAATTAAATGAGTAACTTTTAAACAACGAGTGTATTCGTAATACTAGCGAGAGCGTTCAGAGTAACATGTCTTTTGAAATAGTAGATGCGTAGTAGCGCATTACACACTGTAGCAGTTTGGCACTGACTTTCGAAATAGCTGCACTCGGGTGAACGTGTATCAAACTCTTTCACCCCACCACTCTCACTCTCGCCACTCAAGCCTCGCCCTATCAAGCGTTCCAAAATGGACTGCACTATATGGTTGCCTGTTATATTACTAACATCTTCATTGATCTAATCTGTCGGCTTTATTTTCATTTTCCTTTATTTTTGTAGTTATGATTGCGTTTTTATTAACTTTAATATGGTATCATTCAGATAGCCTGTGTGGTGATTGCTGCTTTTTGTTGCATAATCCATATCTGAGATGAATCAGGTACATTTTACCTTTTTGTTGTTATTATATTTTGTTTTTTGTGTTAAAAATGTGACATGTTCTTTTTTTCAGTATTATGTGTTTGTGTTTACACCTGTTTTGTTTTTATTATTGTTCCAATGGTTATTATACCTATGTTACCTTGCTTTACGTTTTAATAGACTGAATGTATCTTTAAGATAACAATGCTAAAAGATTTGGAGTAGGTGTAAAACGTGCTGGATGATTAGGAAATATGGTAGTGTTGTTATGCTTAAATTCTCTCTCTCTTTTCTTCTGGTCTTAGAATTGGGTGGCTGGTTTTAATGTGGCTAACTCTGATCAATCTAAGCGAGCATTGGGTCAACAAGAAATAGCAAATAGGAGTTTTATCCACGATTATAAGGATTCGTATAGTACCCAATAAAGAGGGAGGTGATATGAAGTCAGTTGCTGAGAAGTTCTTAAAGAAGTAATTAGGTAAGATACCTGTCTTCCTTATGTATACTTATTACTTGATATAGAGGATTACTTGTTTTTCACAGATGTAATTTTTAAGATGACTCCAGTCCTTTAAATTGGACTCAACCCGCAGGAACGGCCGAACATTTAAGTATTGAAATACTATTATATTATAGTTGTAAATTATCATCATGGTTGGAATGTTTATTTCTTCAAAATTTTGTTTCACATCTATGGGTCCTAAACACTTGTTTGACCACAATCGAGCAAACAACACGGCTATTAAGGTGCTACGTGGACAAACCATCCAAGTTTCTGATCTAGACAATTTGAGGTGAGAAATATGAGTCTTTTTTGCATTTCATCAATTGTTTTATTATATGAACTTACTAGTTCTTTTAGTCTCTATTTGCGCAGAAAGATTCGTGATTATTGTCTTGGTCACAACTTGAGATCTCCTAAAATAGTAGTCAAAAGAGGTTTTATTTTGTTGAAAGTGAGTAGTAAGATCACTAAGTAGGTAAGAAAATCTGTTGCTGTGTCAAGTTTGCATTGTATTTGTTCGTATTTTTTGTTTTAAAGGTTTGTTAAGAAGTTGCAGTGTGCGGTTAGCTTTAACCTATAATGATTGGAACGGAACACCCATAAAAAATCTTTCGACTTCTAATGATATGAAGTGTTTATCGGTTATTTTTTGTTGATATGACTTCCCTTATTTATCGGTGTAATATCTAAAAGACAACATCTTTTAAGCAGGTAATTTAACATGGGGATCTCTAAAATTGAAAGACATTTCGGAGCCTGAAGAAATTGTTTACACTGAAACTACTAGCAAAATTTCCAATGTGATTCTATTACTGAATTGTGTTCATATATTTGCACGCTTCTTTAATAAATCTTTATTGGAGGTGTTACGTTCTGTTGAATGAGTTGGTATTAAGGATTGTTGAATTTTATTCAGGCACCATATCCTACACGTTAAAGGGAAGCCAATGCAACCGAAACTTTGTTACCCAATTTCGGAAAGATGTTTTAGGAAAAAAGTGATTAAAATATGAAGAGTTTTAACTATGTTGTTGATTTTTAAGATTGTAAGAGCCAAGCTCGACGAACCATGCGCGCAAGGGAACAAGAGATGAGTCATCGCACACTTCGAAGCTAAGGCAGCGTTCATACTTTGCGCACCGACGCCGTCGCCGCTGGTGCCGGAGTCAAACTCACGCAACCATTTGCCCACCGCCGACGATGGCGCCCATAGATAATGCGCAGCGTTTGGAAAATTCTTAACTCAATCACACTACAGTATGATGATTGTGGCCGCTTCGTGTATTGGCACAGTGCCGGCACCGGCCGTGACGGCGTCGGTGCCCAAAGTATGAACGCGGCCTAATCTTGCAAGCTTGCAATGACGCAGGGATCGAAGACGAGAAGGGCGCGCGGCTACCAAGGAGGAGGAGCGGACAAGTGAGGCATTCGAGAGATGACGACCGAGCCGGCAGCCTCGGACCCAGGACGATTTCACCAGACGATGTGATAGTGTGTGTGTGTGGTCCTACCTGCGTCCTAATGTCCTGAAAGGAAACCATCCATATTATCTGCTGTATCCCACTGTCTACAGAGGCTACAACCTCAGCGGATGACTAAGTTGTTAACCATGTTTGTTTGGAGTATTATTTAATAGACATGAGTTAGTTTGATAAACTCGAATGACAGGGTGAAATGAACAGTAAAAAGTGAACCAGATGACGTCATCGACCTCTAGAAGGGACCACCGGCCCTTTATTTCTCACCATCGGTGATGAAGAGGCAATCGCCTCAGATAACAGTACATAAACTGTAACAAAACTTAATTGTAACAAACCCTTATGGCTGAGCCGGTATAAGGCCCACAACGAAGTGATACTCATTATCGCTTATAATTTTGCCTTATATTTGATATTAGCTAATGGGCAGCTACGCCTTCTGTTCTCCTAGGAAAAATGTGAGGGCGGCTGAGATGCTAGGTAATGAACGATGCTGTTTTTTATCTATTCATTGTGCTAGAAACAAGTTTCTAGCTTTCGAGACAGGCGAGTGCTTGATACGCTCCGCTCCCCATCATTCAACGAATTTTTGACAGGCAAGAGAATATGCTGTGAAGGTTGCGTTAGAGCGATGAGAACTAAGTGAGGATCCTCATATTCCGCAGTGTAGCGCTGATTAACACAGCTCGCCTGCTTCCTTCCAGAGCTGTCCTGAGAATCTAAGTGTTGGGCGGGTTGGTGTCAACTTGTATACAGGATAAGACCTGGACTGCAATCAGAGGACATCGAGATCATCGATGTCCCCCGAAACATGTTTGTCATCGAGCCATGTAAGGAGTTGTGAATAAGTCATGGCATTGTACGGTAAACAGTATCTTCGATGACGAAATGTCTCTCCAAGAGTCGAAAAGCAGCATATACAGGGTGGCGAATAATTACGTGCGCGCAACTTTACCTCCGTTTTAGTTATTGTAGAATGCATTTGTACATACTTTTTCTTTTTCTGAGTACTCATTTGTTTCTTATTATTGGTTTGTAGAAAAAAAAATTATGCTTTACTGGCATGACGAAGAAATGCTCAGGCCCTAACGCGATTGCGCAGTTAGCTGAGGGTGGGATGAAGAGCTTAGCAGTTTATTCGAGACTCGGCATTCCTCTGAGGACTGTCCAAAAGATTGTAGAGCAATGGAAAGTAGAAAGACACATCCTTACCACACCCAGAAGTGGGAGAAAACGTACAGTGAACACCCAACAGGTGTTTGAGATTATTAAGAAAAGGGCTCACCAAAAAGATGGTCTGAGCTTAAACAAGATGGCGAGTCAGCTAAACATTTCTCGCAGATCTGTTCAAATGAACTTGAAGAATGAGCTAGGACTCCGTAGTTATCGTCTGTATAACGAAAAAGTTCTTACCGATCAAGCAGAGCAAAATTGGAAGGAAAAATGCAAGAGGATGCGGGAATTTTTCAAAATGCGCCGAATCGAGGACGCCCTTTGGCCTGATGGGAAAATTTTCACCGCTGAAGTGTCTAAAAACTCTCAGAATCATCGTCAAGTTCTTTGCTCAGCTTTCAAGAACCATCGCAAGCAAAAACTGCCATGAGAAGTCTGTTGCCTGAAAGCTTAATGGTTTGGGGCCGCAACAGTGCCTCAGGCAAGACCCCTTTGATTTTTATTGTAAAAACGTGAAAATTAATGCAGAAGTCTCCCAAGAAGAGATTCTCATGAAAGCTGTGGTGCCCTGAAGACAAGAACACCTCAATTTTATCTTTCAAAAAGACAAAACACAAGCCTATGGAGCTAAAACAACGACTCGCTACCTGGAGACCAAAATCGGCCCTTTTTTGACGAAGGATTTGTGGCCTGCAAACAGCCAAAATCTGAATCCATTGGATCTTTCTGTGTGGGGATCCATGAAAGAGCAACTCAGGAGCCGAAATGCAAAGAATCTGGTAACTTTGCGAAAAGAATTGATCGAAATTCAGTACGATCTAGACGATAAATACCTGCGCCGCACCTTTGATTCCAAGAAGAAACGAATTAACGTCTCTATCGAAGCTGATGGTGGCCACTTCGACAATTCTTTGTAATTATAGGATGTTATCGCCTACTGTTTTATAAAAATAACTTTCTCCAAAAATTCCTTAGCAAACAATAGAATTCGAAAGCTTTTTTTGGCGCACGTATTTATTCGCCACCCTGTAATTTTGCGGATGTCGGTATGCTCGTGAATAATATGTACTACGGGCAATTTTTTGCGGGGTAGGAGAACCGTTGACGGTTGAAGCGGTATATCACATCACTGACGCTATCCGCGGGTGCGTGTGATAATGCAATGATGTGTCTACGGTGAGATAATCAGTTCATCGCATACATCATCGTCCGTTCACAGTTATGGTTTTTGGGGTCATTTAATGCACGGCTTCTCTGGCACCTCTGCTTCTCCGTGGCTCTCTTCCTTGATCAATCACGATCTTTACGCCCATTAACTGGACCATTTTATGTTGTTTCGTGCGGCGCGAGCGCTTTTTGTGTCGATTCAAGGACGTATCATCACTTACTTGGAAAAGACACTCAGCACCGTTGTTTACCTTTTAGCACGTTTTGTAACGGTTTTGAAGTGTATGCTTTATCGAAGAACGTCCGTGATCAATCTCATGCTCGTCAATTTCAATTCAAATAACAAATGGATATTCTGTAACGCAGACTTGCAGCACCAATTTTCTTGCTTACAGTTTCTGGATCTTCTCTCCGCATCACGTAACGAGAATTGAATTTAGGGATTTACCACTAAGTTTTTGAGCCTTTCTGATAGAGTGGTACGGTATTTCGAATCTTGCAGACTTTTCAAAAGGCCGAAGTATAAATCCCATCTTGAGACGCGCCACGCATTCAGTTTTCACTCGGAATCGCGAGGAGTTTGAGTAGGATTTCGTCGTTCATGGCTTAAAGGAACCAGTCGATGTGTGAATCACTGTTTTGATCCTACTAATCAAATATGGCTCCATTTCATTTACCCAAAGGGCTTGGATAGAGTGGTTTGCGCTAAAACGAGTCTTGAGCACTCAAAAATTCATATGAGAGCGGCGCCAGCCGTTCTTGCGCCACTTAACCATTGACATTAATTAATGAATTCAGTCAAATGACGGTTTCGAAAAAAGCGCTCCTGGCCGCACAGCATTGAAGCCTTTTGTTTTGTGAGATTTTCTGAGCACTCCCTGTCGTACTTATAAGACATTTGGGTACCTATCGTGAAGTATTGTCCTTGAAGGTCATACAATGAGAGTGCGCCATGCATTTAACAAAGCAGTGAGTAGTCAAGAATGTTATGCACTGCATGACGGCTTCATCACTTTTGATGATTCTATTGCAAATTGGTTCTCACAGAAATTTTATAACATATTTTCCATAACTTCTGGAATGGTTTTTGTACAATTCATTTCTTGAAGGTCATTTTTTCATTCTATTAGCCCTTGTGACAGATCATGAAGAATCGCTGTCAGTTCAAGAAAAAACCGCTCCGACGAAATAACCGCCCTTCTTCACGCAGTCTGTTGTTCCACGCAGTTCATTTTTCTCATTCCTTCGAGAGTTCGTGGCATGCATCGTGGAGTGTTTTACTCAGGTAATTCGCTCGTTTTATCGTCTGATCGCAATTCGTCTATTTAGGTTGCGCCGATGCTTGGTTACTATCGATTTTTTGCTTTGCAGTGACCAAATAAGCTTTCATGAATTTTTTTATAGACTTTTAGAACTATCTTTTCAATGCCTTTTCAAGTCGTTTAGAGAGCTATTTTCTGTAGTTGGCTGAAGCTGAGGACGATTTCTGACTATTTCTCTTGTTTCATCTGGTAACAGTAGGAGCAATGAATGTGTTTGAGAATTGAGCACTATTTAGCTAGCACTACCCCAAAAATGGTCAGTCAACAAAGTGAGGATTTTCTTGAAACTTCGTTTGTGAAGGTTATTTGTGACGCTTAGCACGGATATGGCAATCGTGAGAAGTGCTGGCATCGTTCAGCTGTGATATGCGTCACCACACTGCGCCTCGCTTTTGGTGCCATTCTTGCCTAAGCCTTAGAAAAATGAAACATGCTTTCCTTACTGAAGGTTATAATGCGTAGGATATTTTATACGAAAATGAGTGTCCTCTGAACTACACCTGCACCATTAGAGCAGCTACACCGGGGGTATTTTGAACTCAAACGGTTTTCACATTGGAAATGAATGTCATATTCGTCATAAGCATTATGAATTGCTCCTATCAGACTGCTCCAAAAGAATTTGGTGAGAAAAAGTTGTTGCACTTATTTGGTACAGCTGCACCAAATAGGCGCTGACGTTGGACACTTGTTCCCGCTCAGCGCCCTGAATGGCTTCTGTAAGCAGGGTTTCAGCTAATTCAGTTTCTTATCCAACTCACGTATTGTGGGGTAGTTAGCGATTCTTGAATAGTGCTCAGAAATTCCCAACTCGACGTTTTGAAGAACTACATCCCCTTTTACGATACATACCTGAATGAGAGGGAGCTTTGCCTGGGTTATAGAAAACCACAAGCTCTGATTTTTTTTTCGTGCCCGTTGCTTATCAAGACGGTCTGCAGCTGAAATTATTGATAAAAGGGCATCAAGTGATGGGTAAAACTCATGGACTCGAAGGTGCCCAAAGCTGCATGCATTTCGGACATCGCACTCATCCATAAGGACTTTTTGAGCCACAGGAAAACGTAAATTATTGGTTTCAGTGTAAAGCCTAATGTTTTGCTCATAACCTAACCTTCCCGAAAAAGGACTCGTGAACCTCCTACTATTTCGCCCTTGCCTTCGTCTTCTTAATTTCCTTGGTTGGCTATCATAGCTCTACGTGGCATTCATATTCAGTCTGCTGATTCGACTCTTTGTCCGATAAACGATAGAAATACAAAGTATAGCTTCAAAATAAACTATAGAATATCAGCTTTCTTCCGTGAAATCTTGTATATTTCTTTGCAGTTATGCACACTGAAATCTATTTCATGAAATCGAAACTCTACCACAATAATAGTCACTCACTTGTCTGATACAGATTGAAAAACCTTCTGTACGAATATTACTATTAATTGAGCAGGTCAAGTTTTGTAGCGCGTATCGAGCTCCCTAACATCTTCGTTAATAGGTGTGTAGAACGGCAAGAACCCTATCTGTCTCCAATAATGCGGCCCTGAAAGGGAATTCTGAACATTAAAATGGTCGTTCCAAATTGACCACTTCAGTAATTTTGCTCACGGCTCACATCTCCCAATATACAAAACATAGGGAACCGAGAGAAATGAAAGTAATGGGGCAAAATATTTCCGAAATGTTCCTCTAAAAGCAGGATCAAGCTGAGAATCACTACTTTCATTTTCATAAAAATATGGAAACTTCAAGCGGCGCAGTCGGACTTCAGAGCACCCACGGTATCAAGGCCCCCTTAAAACAGTGGAGCCGTGTTCCATGGTAGGTCTTTTGCGGGAAGCTTCCTAAGGATTGGCCCTTCGGTTCATGGAAGTCACACAGCTCCTGCTGCTTGGACAAGGCTGCTATGATCCGAAGTATCATTTTCATGCCCAAATCCGCCTCCGGAGGGGTTTCAGTGGTAAGGGCACGTTTTGGCTCTTGGAAAAGAAGGGCGCTGGGAACGCAGAAAAAACGGAATATTAAAGAACAACACCCAGTATGAATCCCCTTGCGTACCCAGAGTGAACGGACCTCAGCAAGGTTGTGAACGAGAGCGGCGAAATTTCGGATTTTGCCCAGTTGAGGTGACACATCCTGTTCACTCTTTCCTCGCTCCCGTTCCTGCTCGTGCAGAAGGCTGCCATGGAGTGTAATGATAGAGTGAGGTCTGCTCTTGAATCTGGTGATGAAAATACCACAACAGAATTTGCTGTAGTTCGACTAAAGTGGGGTGAAAGTGGAGGAGACAAAACTACTTTTTTTTGGCGCCCCCTATACACAAGTGGCACGTCGAAGCGGAGGCACAGAGATTGCTATGGGAAATAATGCACGGGTGCACTGTTAACAGCTGAATCAAACAAGGAGTAGCGACAAATGGCGCTGTTCCATTAGAGTGATCTAGGGACTAAATCCTGGATCATAGTGTTCATCCAGCGCAACCAAGGCATCATTTTTTTTTCAGGGTGTCTGGTTGGCACCACACAGGCTTGCATGGAAGTAGCGAATACTTAACTGAAGGCAAGGTGACCCTCGCAATTCGTCAGAAAGGCCATTTCGCATTCAAACGACAATAATTTTAATTGGAAGCGGGATGGGTTGTGCATGGCGCTTCTCTTGATTTGATCAGCGCTGAATGCTTAACTCTTTCTCATTTGGATAGCAAGGTCGCCCCTTATCGTAGGTCCATTCTTTTGACCAGTTTCTTGCAATTTCACATGCGTAAGGCTAAGCGCAGTAAAAACAAAGTGGAAAGCCACTTAGCTGGACCAAATTTCTGCAGATTTTTCGTCACCGATGGTGTAAGCGTACACTTTCTGAGAGAGAGAAGAGCGCTCTGAAAAGCGGAAGGTTCGTCTTTTTAGGAACCGTTTCAATCGCGCGATCATGCGCGTGCACTCGTTAGCGGATCAGATTCCACCTCGACAACGTGTACAGTCTCGTCGCGTACGAGCCATTTTGGTTTCAATCAAGTTTCATAACGGACATCTCCTCACGGACGTCAGCTCGCTTGAATTGTCATTTCCAAAGAGCTCCACTGCCTATTTGCTGCTTGATTCTCACCTTCCTTCCTATAAGTTTCTCAGAAGTCGTGTGCCGATCAATAAATTTTGCCATCTCTTCGAGTTTTTCTTACAAAGGAAGGATCTGACGTCTGAAGCCGTTTGTGATAGGATATATTGTCCCACATATTGCAAAACCTGATCTTGAATCTGCTTTTTGAATTTGCAAAACGATGCTCTGAAGAGAGTTGCAAGACGCTTCCCCGAAAACGTTGATACAGATGCTCCACAGAAGTAAATGTCGAGATCCATGAACTAAGTCCAGTGGTTCAAATCCTTGTGGAGACACTGTTTTTGCATTTTGCTGAAGGTATTCTACCGGCTACAGAAGACACTTCTATTCCGATATACCGCATTTTTATGCTCCTTTTTTGGCATTAGGCATGGTCAAATTGTAGGCATTTTTCCACATTTATGATATCCGAATGTGCTTCATCTTTCTAAATCAGGATAACTTTAGCATTTTATGAGCGATTGGGGTACTCCAGTATAGAGAGGTGCCGAAAAAAAGTCACTTTGCTCACGGCTCTCAAGTATACAAAACAGAGGCTAACGAAATAGATGGAAGTATTGGAGCAGGATATTCCTGGAACATTCCTTCAGGAGCTGGAGCAAGCTCTGAATCCTTCACCGTCATATCTCGGATTTTGTGCATGTTCGCTTGGGAAAAGCTCTGAGAGATTCTGCTCGCGCAGAGCGCAGTTTCATAGTTTAGTGATAGTGTGAGGTGCGCTCTTGAATTTGGGCACGGAAATACGGAACAGTCAGAATCTGCTGAAGATCAACTGAAGGAGGAGGAAAAGTAAGGCTTTTTTGCCACTGCAGAATGATCAAAACATAGTGCGTTTCACAATAAGTACATTGGATTATAAAGCTTTGTCACAATTTGTCGCGTCACAAACATTCATCAAATATGACGAAAAAAAACTGTGCTAGCGTTTCAAAATCTAAGCTCAAATAACCCGAAGCTTGCGATGAGTATGGAAGGAACCGTTGTACCTAACGGCATACAATAAACGAAAAGATGCGGAGAATGGAGTCATGAGTATTCTCTAGCTTCTCTCTTCTTGCAACCTCGGCATTGTTAGTGTGAGTTGTTAATTAGTTTGTGCCTTTCGAGGTTGAATGGTGGAACGTTTATTAAAGTGGCCTGACGTTTCGACTGAATCGTCGTCTTCAGAGGCCTAAACGTGGTGCAAGGTTTACAGTCGGGACTCTAAACCACCAAGCGCTTCATCTTCCCTAGCGGTTCCGACATCGTGTCGGGACCACACAGAGAAACTCCAGCAACATGAAGAAATACTCACCCTGAAGTTCCACCTAAGAGCGGAAAAACCCGCTATCGCACTTTGGTGACAACCAGTAGCAGGTGAAACACATTCGTTGTTCCCGATATGGACATACTTGGGAGACGCACGTAATGTGTTATCGCTACATTCTACAGCTCTCAGTGTGGTATGAACGGCGACAATTCACTGGTTATTGATGGACGCTCATCTCGGCTGTTCATTCTTGGATTCTTGACAGAAATCCAAAACGCTTCTAATGCTTTTCTAGCAGAAATTTCCGTCTCATGCGCCAACACCGTGCACTTGATTTCGAATTGAACGCCATCGTGCTCCTCTACTTTGTCTCCCAAGAGCTGTTGTTAGGGTACCGCGTCTAATACTAGCTAGATGTTCCTTGACTCAAATTGCTAGAACTCTCCCCGTCTTGCTGTTTGTTTCATGGGTAGAATCGAAGAACCGGTGCTCAGGCGTCTACCTTTGATGTACTGTAGGTATATAGACGACTGTTTCATTGTAACATCAACACAATCCGAAATGGATGAGTGTTTCCGCCTAATGAATGAACAGTCACAGTACATCAAACTCACACGCGAAACACCACACGACGGTTGGCTCCCTTACCTCAACACACAAGTCAAGGTATCCAACTGCGTCATACGTGTGAAATGGTACCGCAAGAGTAGCTCTAAGAATATCTTGATTCACGCGTCATCGGCTCATCCCACTGCCGTTAAACGAGCGGTTGTCGGCAACATGTTCAAAACGGCTATGGCGATGTGCACAGGTGATGTTGAACGACATGAATCACGTAAGCTGGCTACAGAAATAGCCATTGCCGATGGCTATGCGGCACCAGGATCACGAGGACGACGTGTCGCTCCACAAGAGGTACCGCGTCGATCAAAATTACCCCTCTGTCTTCCCTTTATATCTGACAAGGTGAGCGCTGCCATTCAAAAGAGTATTAGAAGAGCACAGTTGCAAGACGATGTTCAGTTGGTGAACATTTATAACGAAAATCTTATCTTAAAAAGCAACTGGTGCGCAACAGACTCTATGATGGGCAGTGCTTATCAGATAATTGTGCTACCTGCCCACACGGCAAGGCAGAAGATTGTATGTATAGTGGAGTGATTTATCAAATTGAGTGTCGGGCTTGTGGCTCTACTTATATAGGAGAGACGGGGAGAGTTCTAGCAATTCGAGTCAAGGAACATCTAGCTAGTATTAGACGCGGTACCCTAACAACAGCTCTTGGGAGACACAAAGTAGAGGAGCACGATGGCGTTCAATTCGAAATCAAGTGCACGGTGTTGGCGCATGAGACGGAAATTTCTGCTAGAAAAGCATTAGAAGCGTTTTGGATTTCTGTCAAGAATCCAAGAATGAACAGCCGAGATGAGCGTCCATCAATAACCAGTGAATTGTCGCCGTTCATACCACACTGCGAGCTATAGAATGTAGCGATAACACATTACGTGCGTCTCCCAAGTATGTCCATATCGGGAACAACGAATGTGTTTCACTTGCTACTGGTTGTCACCAAAGTGCGGTAGCGGGTTTTTCCGCTCTTAGGTGGAACTTCAGGGTGAGTATTTCTTCATGTTGCTGGAGTTTCTCTGTGTGGTCCCGACACGATGTCGACCGCTAGGGAAGATGAAGCGCTTGGTGGTTTAGAGTCCCGAATGTAAACCTTGCACCACGTTCAGGCCTCTGAAGACGACGATTCAGTCGAAACGTCAGGCCACTTTCATAAACGTTTCACCATTCAACCTCGAAAGGGAGTCATGAGTATACGCTGGAATGTCTATACTATGTGTAACTACATGAGGTGTCACTCGTTTGACATTACTTCGAAAACTTGCTCCACCAGGAAATATTTAACACTTTCAAGTACTTCAAGACTTCAAAGTTGTCATCCTTGAAGGTAGTTCACGAGTTCATCAGAAGCAGCGTCGCTGTGGTGATAGCACTGCACGCGACCCAACATCAACTTCTCGCTCATCATATGGATCCTGCCGGCTCGAACCTCTGAGATGCTCGCGTTCTCTCGGAACATCATTTTTGACCATGGAAAAATCTAAACACTTTCAGAGCTACTGATCACATGGTAGTTGCAAAAAGTCTGTCTACCATTTGACCATATCTCACGCGAAAGGAACACCAAAATGCGGTAATATCAACAAAATGAAGTAGCAGTGCTTTTACAAATATTCGAACTATCATCTTCAGCCAATGCAACTCGATCTCTGCTTACCTCTGTGCTAGGCTACTGCCGACTGTTGTGTGAATGCCATTAGGACAGAAGAGGCGCGTTGCGGCGTCTGGCATGGAACATGATGGTGCAAGCTGTGCGCGCCGTAGTGGATGGGTCGTAAAGCGATGACGATGTTCTACGCCCTCTTCTGGGCATAATCGTTTCAGAACTAAAGTACGGCGCCCCCATATCGCACCACCGCCAAGCGCGGCCTCACGAATTTTCTGTCCTAATGGCACGCACCCAGACAGTCCACTCTTTTGTGGTGTATTTGTGTCGTCGGAAAAGGGCCTTGTAACTCTGTTCAGAGAATCGTGTTGAATTCAGAAAGCAGATTCGAGATCAGCGTCCAAAAGTACGTCAGACGATATGTATCTCATTACGAATGGCCACTTCGCTCGTGGCTCCTTCCCCTAAATAGATTTTCACCCTATCGCCAGATTTCAGACATGATTTACGGTGTGCTGCTATCAGTACTGGTGGTCGGGGTTCAGTCGATAGTGGACCATGAAGATCGTCAGATTATTCTAACCGCACACGGAATGAGCATAGATGACGTCGACAATCGAATTGTTATACCAAGTACGTTTCGTTACCGTACCAGTGACTTTCTGTTTGATACTATCTTCGAGTACAAACCGTGTCTCCTCTCATAATGCCATCAAAAGACTTGAACTCCTTACATTTCTGATCTTGACCGTTTCTTTGCATGTGAATAACCTAAGCGGTTCCCGTCTGAGACACGTGCGTATGCGAAACGGTGCGCTCATTCATCGCAAAATCACCTGAAAATCTCTTTTCCATGTGGTTATTCAGTTGACCAGTGTGAACTTCATTTCCATTCTCCTGGAAGAAGCTACGATCTCACGCGTCTGAGGCAACCATCCGCCTTCCCACCACAGTGCGCCCATTCAGTTGCCTAACAAAAATGGCAACTCACTGTATTTATCTCTGTAGTTGGACCTACAAGTGTGTGTTATTACAACAGAAAATTGGTGCTGCGTGTAGCGCGTGAGCGATTGGTGGGCCTTGGGGTTTCGTTTTGGCTTGTTCTATAACGGCGACCCTTCAGGTAATGCGTAAGACACTGTCATCGCTTTCAAACCCAAGCAATGCGGTATCCCTAGTTCATGCATCGCCGCGACGTGAGGTTTTTGCTCTATTGCCACACACTCAATTGAATTTGCCTTAAAGACAGTGTTTGGGATAATGTGGGTGATAAGGAATCCTAAAAGGAGTCATTTAGTGATAAACTACGGGTCTGAAAGGCCCATGCATGGCGAAATCCCCCGCGGAAGGCGCCCCCTTGAGCTGTAGCGGAGGCGGCCTCATCAGGGCAAGCCGCCTCGGTTTAGGGCAGCCCGCCTCCAGGCGACGTGATTAGTGGTTGGTCACGGTGAGTTTGGTCAAGGAGATCGGCAGGATTGAAAGTATCGCAGCGCGCTTTCTCACTTTTAGCTTGAAGCTCAACACAAAATAGATGGTGTCGCATCTCCGAACATCCCTTCATGTTTACGTCTTGGTAATACCAATTTAAAACCTAAGCGGACTACCCGCCTCTTGACGGAAAGGTCGTCCGCGCCTAGAACCAACGTGGGAAGGGGTCCTATTTCTTGGGTTTTTGGCCACTTCCATCCGTTTTTTTCTATACTGTCCTGTTACTATGCGTCCTGGCTTTCTATTCACCACTTCTTTTACTTTTCGTCCGAATTTTCCCGAAAGCTGCCTTTAAAGGCAGTGACACGTGTAGTTGGAGCCGAATATCGAAGACCACTGAGTTGAAAAGTCCAAATGTTTATAGTAGAAAAGTGAAAAAATGGAACGGAATGGTTAAAAACCCGGGAAATAACATCCCCTTTCCACTGATGACTTTGAGAAGCCATCGGTGGAAAGGGGGTGTTATTTCCCGGGTTTTTGACCACTTCGAGAAGTCATCGGTGGAAAGGGCTCTGTCAGGGGAGGGGGTGGAGTGGACCCTGTTGAAACTAGTGGTAGCTGTCGAAAAAGACGACCGTCATAAAGCCCCGGGCTCTTTTTCGTCGCCAATTTCGCCACATGTAGTCTTTCTCGACCAGCCGGTTTTATTTGGACGACTGACGTTGTTACTCACGTCACCCCTACCACTGACTTTGAACGACTTCTGTCCTGAAATCCGCCTCACTTGGATCGATGTCGATTGATATTTCTAGTACAAGATGGTCGCATACCTCCATTACCTTGTATCATGGCGAATGCTGGCAAATATGAGCATGGTCAGACGTTCACCAATAAGAATTTCCATTATCAGTGCCAAAATGGAACGGCTGAAGTTGTCGGTGAGTCGAACTCCGCCCATTCTTTGGGGAGGGAGAATTTCTGTGAATTCATCGAAAATGTCATTTTTTTTAGCTTGTATCGCTGATGATCAATCAGTGATTCAATTGGGTCGTACATTCGTACGCAATGGCATTATGCATAAATGTACAATCGTTGGCGATTCAGTGACATATGAACAAGGTGAGAACCTATGTCACACTTTTTCTAAACCACTACCTCGCTCTTAAGCTCGTTATTTTTAGATTTTCTCTGTACTGCTTTTTAGTGACTTAGGATGGACGATTCGGAATATTTACGGCATTTTGGAGGAATTTCTCAAGTAGTCCATCATGTTTACAGTCCGTCCTGTAAACGAAACACTCTCTTCCTTCATGATGTTTTCTGTGGAGTTGGCAGTGTATCTATATGTCCGAGAAATTTCAAAAATTTCTTTATGCTAACTTATTTAGTTTTTCAATTCATTTGATTTGGATAAATTTGAAATCTATTTCATACTTGATTTTGAAAAAAATTTAAAAAAATTGGTTCAGTTCATTAAAATTAATTTTATTAGATCTACTTAATATTAATTTTTATAGAAGCGATGTGCTTCGATAATGGTGTTCACTATTCGCTCGGTGACACATTCCGTAACGGCTCATTCCGGCTCACATGTGGACGAGATGGCATTGCCATTGAAGGTGAGTATGACAGCTACAATTCGCCGGCCTGTGGATAAGGTACAAGAGGAGCCGGTGCGGCGTCGTGCGGCGCGATTCACGGCTTTGATTACATTTCGTCGCGCGCGCATCTCCCTTTCAAACTTCACAAAGTGGAATTGGCTCCTGCATTACAACTGTTGGCTGTTCTCCTATTGAAGGCACACCACGCAATAATTAGACTAGTGGCTTATTTTCTTGGGGCAAGTAGGTCCTTGGATAACTGAGGGGGGGAGGGTACATTTAGTACAGAATGCTCCTTAGCACCCTTGTCTCGCACCTACCTCGCACCTCCCTAGCACCGCCTCCCACCTTGGCATGCGAGCTGACCTCGCTTAATTGACTGCTCTGCCTACTGACCTCTTGTCGATAATGATTGTTATCGATCAAAAATAACAACAATATGGAATAATTAGGAAGTCAAATGGTCAAATTAGTTACAAACTGGGACATTTTCTTGCGATAGTTCTGGATTTGCTCTGGAGTTGCAAAATTAACTAACTTGCCTGTAGGCGAACGATGTTGTCCACACTCTTCATTACTCTAGCGAACTATTGATTAACCTACTACTGCATCGCAATTGACCGTGGATCAGGTAGCAAACATTGAGCCCAAATTGTAGGGAACCTTTCACCATCGATGTCCTCTTCCCACCCCCTGTATCACTTTAAAAAATCAGACCCAGCTTTCGTGCGACGCGAGATATGAATTTTCAAGAAAATGTCCCATTGTAACTAATTCGACAAATTGACTTCCTAATTATTCCATATTGTTGTTATTTTTGATCGATAACAATCATTGTCGACAAGAAGTCAGCAGGCAGAGCAGTCAATTAAGCGAGGTCAGCTCGCATGCCAAGGTGGGGGGAGGTGCCAGGAAGGTGCGAGGTATGTGCGAGACAAGGGTGCTAAGGAGCATTCTGTACTAAAGTCATCCACCCACTGAGGGGCTGCACTGCCTAGAGGCTGCACTTTTGTTGCGGCTGCACGGTGTTGTGCCTGCTTGAACACAACCAAGCCACGCCCACCGAAATAAATCACACCTGACCTTAAACGAATAAATTTCGGGGTGCACACTCATGTCAGGATTTCGCACCGCGGCGTGTCGCAAGCGGAACGATGCGGACGACCTAGTGGTACCGTGTTGTTGGATCTCAAAGCAACCCGTAGTTAGCTTTGTATGGCACCCCTAGCATTACTGTGTAATCGCTTTGAGATCCAATCATAGCAGTGCGCCTAGCTCGCACACGCCGCTCGTCGTGGTGCGAAACCCTGACATAAGGAGACACACCCACAAATTTTCAAGGTGGCTCTCGCGTGAAGAAGGAAATTTGCGATAAGAGGAATGAATTCAATGAAACAGTCCTTTCGATAATCACGGCAGGTACCACGTTGGAAATTCGTTCGTTTGATGTCGGATGTGATTGTGTTGGGTGGGCGTAGCTTGGTTGTGTGAGACAGAACACCGTGAGGGTGCACCGTGCGATTAAGGGCCAGCCTGAGGATCAACTCGCCCCAAGAAAGTAAGTCACTGATCTGATTATCGCGTGGTGTTCCTTTAACCTGTGATCATGTCCTAGTCATAATATCTACTATACTCACATCGAACATCTCTTCTGCTCCTTCGTGAAACTTCCCTTTTATCTTAGGGCCCTCTGTGGATAGTTTTTTTTTTCAAAGGAATTACCTTTCGCCTCAGGCTGTTATATGCAAAACTCTGGTGAGTTTTTGATGGCCGGTGAATCCAGGATTGTGAACAGGCAACGCCACGAATGTGAAGTGTTAGGAGATGGTCGTGTTCGGTATCAAGTGAAAGGTACGTGGCCTCGAAGCCTATTAAAGTTATTAAAGTAGCGAATGTAATCACGTAGGTGATGTATTAGGTTGTCCCAAAAATCTTGTAGTATTTTTTCCGAGCATCACTTTTTATTTTTTTTTTCGTCCAACAAATAACAATTAGGCAACAACGTATTGACCATTGTTATCGGCAACCCTCTGCCACTTTATAGGAAAATCGTTGATTCCCTTCTCCCAGAACTCTGGGTTCTGAGAGTCGGAGAAGTCAGCGATCGCCTTCGCAAGCAAGTCATAATCAACGAATTTTCTCTTGGCCAGGAAGGATTCGAGAGGATGGGTAAGGTGATAGCCAGAAGGGGCAATGTCTGGAGAGTATGGCGGGTGGGGCAGCACATCCTAGCCGAGCTCCTATAACTTGGCCTGGGTACTTTTCGCGAAATGGGAGCGAAATGGGAGCGGGCGTCGTCATGAAGAAGGGTGACCGCCGACCTTTTCCGGCACTTTTCTCGAACATCGACGGCGAGCTGCTGGAGCTGGTGGGTGCATACGGCAGCGGTGACTGTCTCGCCTTGTACCAGCACCTCGCGGAAAAGCATTCCTTCCGCGTCCCAGAACCAGCACAGTCCCAAGCGTGGTTTGTCTTTCATAATCTCGCCGTTGCTGAAGCTGATGAGCCAGCGTTGCATGGTCTCGTAGCTCACACATCCCTTGCCCAATGCAGCGCTGATGGAGTGGCAAGCTTCCGCCGTTTTCGTGCCGCAAGACCGCTCATAATAGATGACACCGCGAGTTGGGTGGGTATCGACAACGGGCATTATAGCTCTCTCCACGGGATCTGGTGGGTCAATATATATTTTCCTAGAAAGCTTAGGGAACGTACCATATTCCTGAACCGCCTGGACCTGCCTCGAAGCGAACAAGAGTCACTGATTTTTTTTTTGGAAAAATACTACAAAACTTTTGAGACAACCTAATACATGCCCTCTCTTTTGCTTGTGTCTTCTTTTTTTCAAATTTGATTTTTTCGTAATCTTTTCGACGCGTGAAACTTCATTTTCCTCTCGGAACATGAATATGAATAGTTTTACACATGAAACTAACGCTTGATTACTGATTACTATGTTACCTTCTTATGAGCTCTGCTCCATAAGGGCGAGCCAGGGGAGGTCTGGGTTTGTGTTCCAAATCATACAATCTCTAATCGCGCTTGATTAGAGACTTTCAGTGATTGGATGTGTTCGAGATGGACAGCAGTACAACATTGCTCAAGTGTTCACCGATCGGCATGTCCGATATCAGTGCAAAAACGACGGATCACTGGATGTGCTAGGTAAGTCGACATGGTCGAAGTAGAGCTCTGAAGATGAAATCGGTGACAATATGGTGGCCATTCCTGGGTGGGCAGAGCGCCTAATGAGGGTGCAACTCTAATGACGCCTAAAAATTACTTTTATCTGAAGGCACGCACTGCTGCTCAAATCTAAGGGGAGAGAGCTCCTTTCCCACGGCTCAAAGGATTTTCCACAAATATTCCATGATTCTAATTCCACGTGAATTCTGTTCTCTGTTCTATATCAGCAAGTATTATACATGCACAGCAACATGAAAAAAGGTAAATTCTCTACATTCCATGGACAAACCGAACAAGTAGAAAAGCAGCTCCTTTAATTTCCCACCACATCTCCCGATTCAACATTTGAGCAGGCGTTACTGGCCAGAAGGCAGTTCAGAATTTCGCGCCCAGTGTTGATTTGCTTCTCAGTCTGCGTCCCTGACCACGGGACTGTTGCTCCTTTACTTCTCTAGCGTCCAAATCCACTCGGACACCCCACCCTGTCGTCTGTCACCTTTGGCAGCTCTATCTCAATTGAATCCTTGTACATATCTGCGCGAAATTTTGCTTACGGATGTGGATAATTGAAAAACTTACATTTCTGTGGACGATTCCTTCAGGGGAGGAGTTATGTGCTCCAACCCTATTACAATATCCGCTGAGCACTGTGTATAACTTGGCTGGATGAAATTATAAACCTCTAGAAAGTGCTGTAATAAGAGTTTTCGATGCTTTAGGATGTGTTGATGATGGAATTTTCCTGGATCTGGGTCGTGACCTTCTGATGAATGGAATGGTTCATCGATGCTATCAGGTGGGCATGACGACGTTCTATCACAAGTGAGTTTCTGGTTGAACGTTATTAGAAAAATTTACATACTAGACCTCGATTGATTTCGCACAACAGTTAATTGCGAGTCCTTTCTTTTTTTCTCAGTGGAACTCTGGAGTGTAAGTGTACCAGCGGTTTATCAAAATCAGTCCCTACCAAAAACGTACAATGTACTTAAGAACTGATTTTTGCCGTGTGTTAGTAAACTGCTTAGGTGGTACGTAGCACTAAAAGGAACATTTCGCGAAAATTGTGAGAGCTATCGTGCGTGTTACAGGATGTAGAAGCCCTTGTTCACCCACCAGTGAAAAAAAATGAATCAAAACCCCTCACAACTGTGTAGGACTTGTAGAGGAGGTTTATTGTTGAACGGCTAATACAGTTGGTGGTAGTGGTAGAATGCTCTATAGATGAATAACGGGTGCACTTGGGTAGTGCATTGTGGAAGAGTGTGCTTATTATCGGGTGTGCCTCTCAGTATCAAGCGAGGTCACACCCTAGGTGCTCTCTCAGCTAATAAGTGCAGGCGATGTGCTCGTGAAGTGCCTGTGGGAAAGTGAGGAGCGCTGGATGAAACGATCATCGCGGGGTTCTGGTGGGATACCAGAACACTCCGCGGCGACAAAAGGGGATAATAGATATTATAGGAGAGATATTGTTAACTAAGTGACAACAAACGGATGGGCTATATGTTATGGTGTTAACAAAGTAATTATGTGAGGCAAATAAATCACAGATTGTAATATCGGTGTAGCCTGGAATTTCTCGGAAATTGTGGGCGATTGGTGGTCGATGGTGATTTTCTGGACATCTTGCTCATCAAGTGGGTTGACAGTGTATTGAAAAGAATGAGATTAAGTGGTGAAATGGCAATGATCAAGTCATTGCTCGTATCACAGTGGATTGAAATATAGATTGAAAACAACTTGAAACAGAACAGTGAAATGGTACATTTTGATTTATCCATCTTCTTGAAAGATTGATAATTTATGCCAACGTTTTTAGTAATTTTTTTTCTTGTCCTGAATTTCACGATGAATTGAGATCGCGAAGGTGTTAGAGACCTGTACAGCAAGTATGATAGGCCAGATAACATTAAATCTTGATATGATATCACCTGGACAGATTTGGAATGCAAGAGGAGGATACAGTGTCTCACATGGTTTTGTGTGACGTTAACAAGAAAATCATTTTTTGATTGTATGTCTTTACGGCTCTGTTCCGTAGAATCGGGCCTCAGATCGTTGCAGCTGCTTTCGCTAGCATATTCTTGCTTGGTATTTCTTCTTACACGACTACCTGGTGTGTCAGGCTTTCTTACTTTGATCTCATATTTTGCACTGCGGTCGGCTATAGTGCCCTTTGTGGATTTTTCTTTTTGATTATCAACACCAGTGTTTGCTCTGAGACCATTTTTATATTCTGTGGTGGAAGCAGTTTGTTCTGCATTTGTGAGTGGGTCTGCGTCAACGCTCTCGGACGGTGGCCTTTTCTTGGGGTCGCTATGCGTCGGTCCATTGCGCACAGATTTCACCACTTTAAAAATAGTCGGCACAATGGCCGAAAACGGAATTTTTGCCAAAGACCGAGATGTCCCAGCGTAGTCTTTTCTAGAGGCTGGGGCTACTTTTTCGACATGTTGCATCACTTTGCTCTGTACAGGGTGTGCTGTAACAGGCTCTTGCACTTTTTGAGGCCTTCGTAAGGCAATTCTTGTTTCAACAAGTTGAAACTCTATGTCGCAAATTGTGAGGTGCGCATCTCTCAACAGTTTTGAGTATTGCGATTCTTCCTCAAGTTTTTCTGCCTCGGCTACTATTTCGCTTTGTTCCGCCTTGGACATTGTGGAAAAGCACAACTTTTCCAAGCGGTCCGCTCTATTTTCGAGCTCGTTTTCTGCAGATTTTATACGCGATAAGTGAGAGCTGAGTTGTGCTAGGTTTTCTAGGCACTTTTCAAAAGACTCTCCGCTACAGTTATCAGGGTATACGGTATTTACATCGTATGTCCTAAAGCTTGTTAAAACTTCTGAGAGAGACCTAGAGCTGCTGATAATCGCTTTCCTTATAACGTAGAACGACATTTTTGGTTTTTTAGAAACTTTGAGCAATTAAGATTTAAAGTGAAATTTTTGAAAGAAATTAAAGTAGACTGAGTAATATGATTACCAATTGGTAATGAAATGAAAACTACCTGCCATGGGTCCTTTCCCGGCCGATTGCACCAGAAATGTGTAGGACTTGTAGAGGAGGTTTATTGTTGAACGGCTAATACAGTTGGTGGTAGTGGTAGAATGCTCTATAGATGAATAACGGGTGCACTTGGGTAGTGCATTGTGGAAGAGTGTGCTTATTATCGGGTGTGCCTCTCAGTATCAAGCGAGGTCACACCCTAGGTGCTCTCTCAGCTAATAAGTGCAGGCGATGTGATCGTGAAGTGCCTGTGGGAAAGTGAGGAGCGCTGGATGAAACGATCATCGCGGGGTTCTGGTGGGATACCAGAACAACAACCACCAAAAATAAAGCTCCTTGCCATCGGTCCTATACGAGTATGGGAGATTAGAACCGACTTTTTGCTAGATGATATCGCGCAAAATGTTACGATATCACCTGTTCCTCTCTGCTGAAGCTACCTTCGCTACTGATATCGCTGCCTTATTTTGTCTTACCGCAAGTTTCTCTCTCGTCTAAGCCGGGTGTGATTCGGCTCGATGGGCTCAACTCGGCTCAGATCAACCAGGCCGTGCGCGGCGGGGGTGAGCCCTGGCGCCGCGAAAAGGGCGCAATCTTTACAACAATCCAAGGGTCTACCTGCCCTCAGAAGGTGAGGATCACTTGGATTATCGCGTGGTGTGCCCTTAAAGGCAGCATTAGGAGAAAGTCGGACGAAAAGTAAAAGTAGTAGTGCATATGACAGTCGAGATGCCTAGTAACAGGACAGTAGAGAAAAAACGGATGGAAATGATCAAAAACCCAAGAAATAGGACCCCCTTCCCACCGTTGGTTCTGGGCGCGGACGACCTTCCCGTCAAGGGGCTGGTAGTCTGATCTAGTTTTCCGTTGGCATCGTTGTCGTTTGGTTCGATCGTTTGGTTCGATGTCATCACTGATGGGTGAATATGTGGTGAGAATAGAGGTCGAGCGAGGCGGAACCGCTGCATGGTTGCGGCGTTTTGCGGCGTTTCTACAGCTCGGAGGGGCGCTTTTTCTCCGGGATTTCGCCACAGATAGTCTTCTTAGGCCCAGGACTACCATGTGAGTAACTTCTTGTAGGGATTTCTCCATTACCACATTACCCCTAATGCTGTCTTTAAGTCGAAAGTGACAGCAAGGAAAGGAGTATAGCTAATCCATTGTTCATCAAGCATCCATTTGCAGAATTTCCATAGCAACATCTTGTGCTCTACGCAACGCACATAATACTTGCCATTGCAATGACGCGAATGTCACTGTAGTAAGTGCACCATTAAAGGCACCGGGAGTGGGGCAAGACAGGAAAGAGCATTTTGAAGCAGCGAATTTTTTAACAAACATTTCAGCTCAAAAAAGATAATGTGTAGCAATTCCAGCGCGCTTCTTTGCACGCTTTAGGCGGGCCAACGCCATTGTAATTTGATGTCGCTTGAGGCGAAATTGATTCCATGATGATGTTAAGCTTGTAACAGCACACAGCAGAAAACGAGTGAACTAATGAGATGGAGACAAGCGAAAGAGTGAGTAAAAATGTGCTCATAGGAAAAACCCCATAAGTTCGCATTCGAGGTCTGGTATGGCGTCGTGTGTGCAAAGTACCAAACTGCAAGCACAGCAACTCATGACGTAAGCCAAAACTGCCCTTTTCCGGTGTCTTTGAAGACTCCATTTAGGGTAATTTCGGCCGATCGCGAAATATGAAAGTAAATGTGTTAAGTAGTGCAGCAGTGGAGGAAGAACGGAAACCGCCACACACCCTAGAACGAGGGCCCTCTTCTTACCTAGTGATACCTAACAAGGAGGTGCTTTTTGTTTCTTTTTCAGGTTTCTGGTTCTATGCATCGATCCCAAAGTACCTAAAAATACCCCTGGAGATACTTGTGGTGCATGTTCATTTTACCTCCTGCAGTTAGGCATCTACATCTGGCACACATACCATAGCACACACAAGACATGATTCGCAGAGAGTAGAATTTGAATGACCATAACCTATGTATAATACTTAGCCTTATCGAATACGTGCTTTCGCAACTTCTGCATCATGGGTGTGAAGACTTGCGTCGGATTTTCGCTTTGCGAGTCGACTCGCGGCGCCAACAGCACAACCTGCCGCGTCGCTTGGAATTCCGCTCAAGACGCAAGGGTCTGATACCGCGGAGGTCCTTCAAGTAGCTGTTTATCAGATCATTACAAAAACAATACCTTTTGTGCCATAAAAAGACGAAATAGTGGCATTAAAATAAAACAAACAAGGAAGAATAAACAATTTGGGCGTAAAACTCTAAAGGGACTAATACGTTGTGGTTAGCCTCCGAGATTGTTATAATGTTTATTAAAGATTATTCGGCTGCATACCGGGACTAATACGTGGTTAGCCTCCGTGATTGTTATAATGTTTATTATACAGATTATTCGGCTGATAACCTTTGGCATAGTTTTTAATAGTAATGTCCCTGGGGGTTCTCATAAGTAATCTGACTTAACCTTGGGGGCTTAAAACACATAAGCACCGCCGTAAAATCCTAGCTCTAGGTGCCAAATACAGCTCCACATTTCTATAAGGTTAGCGAGTCTCATTGTATTTTCTATGACTGATTCACCCTTAGTTTTCCTTTGTGATTTGAAATAGGGTAATCGACGTTTTGTATCACTTATATGTTTCGGCTTTCCAGGCTCTGAAGAAGGTCATTTGGCCGAAACGTCAGCCGAATAATCTGTATAATAAACATTATAACAATCTCGGAGGCTAACCACAACGTATTAGTGATACTGAAAAATGCCGAGATTAATGGAGAGTCGGACATGGAGCATATATAAAGGGACTGTTGCCACGTACGCAATCATACGCGAAGGAATCCGCGGCGCCGCTCGCCGCGCGCGGCCGCGCCAAAATCCCTCTACAAACCCCTGCATCATTGAAGGGGTTGACGGCGAGGCCAGCTAAACCAGCGCTGTGCAATGTCCCGCCCTGAACAGTTACTCTGCCATTGGCACCCAAAGTACTGGTATACATCCAGGCCATAAAGAGCCTGAAAAGCCCTCCGATGTGAATTTCGCTCCAGAGCGCCTTTTTGAAACACACTTGACCATTCACGGGCAACATTTTCTCCTGTTTGATTCCTTTGAATACCCGTGATAGTTTACCCGGATATAAACACTAATTACGTAGGTGTCCAGACACAGGAGCAGTGATTATGTCATGACTGCCCTCGGCTTCGTGAGCCAATGAAATTGCAGGTACAGTGAAATTGATCAGATCTGAAAAAAATGAGATAACATATAAAGGAAACAAAGGTGAATAGAGAGCTAGACTAATGGTTGTATATCATTAAGCCAAAATTTAGCGCCACCACCCGCGGCGAGTGCGAACTGTTTTTTCGCGTGTGATTGCGTACATCACCACCTTGCTATTTTACTATTGTTATGGTCTGTTTTTCCAAATCAATCACAACATTAGCCCATGGCATTTAGATCGTAATCCCAACCGACTGCGGCAACTCCTGCTGATAGCGCCACGAGTGCAACACCGCAAAGCAAAATTCGATCCAGCGCTAGACTAATCGTGTTATTCAATTGGTGCTTTATTTGAGCATGTCCTGAGCCACAGCGTACAACCCATTTCTGAGTAATGTTTTTTCGCCGGGCATTTTTTCTGTGGAACTTCATTACTACTGGTTCGATGTCCATCACTGATGGGTGAATAGGTGGTGAGAATAGAAGTTAAAGGCAGCATTAGGGGAAAGTCGGACGAAATGTAGAAGACATAGTGCATATGAAAGTCGAGATGCCTAGTAACAGGATAGTGGAGAAAAAACGGACGGAAATGGCCAAAAACCCGAGAGATAGAACCCCCTTCCCACCGTTGATTTTCGACCCGGACGACCTTCCCGTCAAGAGGCGGGTAGTCTGATCTAGTTTTCCATTGGCATGCTGCCAAGTTGCACAAGGGAATGTTTGGAAATACTACAGCATCTACCTCTTGGAGTGAGCTTCAAGCTAAAACTGCGAAAGCGCGCCGCAAAACCTTCGATCCCGCCGCATCTTCTTGGCCGCTCCCACCCCAGTCAATCTGGAATTACGTCATCGGGAGGCGGGACCGCTATGTCCAAGAGGCGGAACCGCTGTATGGTTGCGGCGTTTTGCAGGGTTTCTACAGCTTGGAGGGGCGTTTTTCACCGGGATTTCGCTACAGATAGCGTTCTTAGGCCCAGGACTACCATGTGAGTGACTTCTTGTAGGGATTTCTCCATGACTGCATTACCCCTAATGCTGTCCTTAAGCGCATGTCCATAGGATCAAATCGGATCAATACAATCCAGTATAGGTTATAAGTATAGTTTTTTATATATGGGTTCACCTAGCAGCAATACTCAGGAATCAACTTTTGCTCTCTCTCCTATCACTTCAGCCATCCTCTTGGGCTTGTTCTGAAAAAGTCGCGAGATCGTTTCTAGCGACACCCTTTTTCCAACATGGCTTACTGCCCTAGTTAATCCTTCGGGTGACTTGATAGGTGTACTAGCCTCGAGTGCAGGGATGGGAAAATCTTCTCGGGCATCGTGACTAATAGCGGGTCTTCCCCATGGAAATTCAAGTGCCTCTTAAATTTCAGAATAGGTAGAATGCTACTGCATTACTAGAATCTCACTGTCAGCCCCCCCCCCCCCCCCCCCCCCGCCCCCATCCTATGACTTTGAACACAAATCGACAACTGGATCTGGTTTATTATTATTATTAGAAAAATTGTGATCAGGATTTCTGACAACAGAAAATCCATACAGGTTTCTTATCTCTCTTAGCAAAGAGGGCTATCACATTAGTTAGTATTCAGCCCACCTAATCACTTCACCATTAGCTATTTCGATTTGGAACCCAAAATTAGATGTATCAAGCTTATAGGGAATGAACCTCGAGGGAGCAGTTTCAGAGTTCAGCATCAAAAATATGTTATGCAAGAAGCTTCCTCCTCCGTTCACATTACTACGTTAGCTGCTCGCCCCATGAGTCATTCGCCCTTGAGAAAGTACTGAAAAAGTTCATTGCCTGTCGTGTCTGCTCCATTGTAACTCAGGTTTCAAAATGGGGTGAGTCATACCCGATTAGGTGTAAAAAATAAGTTGTTCGGAAAGTACTTACAGTTTTCGACCTCCAGTTTCGAATGCGCATATTTGGGCTCACACAGAATTTTATCAATCGAGATAAGAGCCATACGAATCAGCAGATTTTGCCAACTAGATACAGGTCTGCTTCGGTCGCAGAGAAATGTGGATATCATAGAGGTGGTGACTTCCTTGAAGGTCGCTTCAGCGTTGTGTTGGGTTTTGAAATGTTTCTCCCGAAGAATTTTGTAGAGAGGCATGAAGAAATGGTAATCGGGGGAGTCACGCCAGACGATTGTGGTTATTATTATCAAGATTGTTATGATTTCCTTCATTCAACTTTTTAAGGATTCTTTGTGCAACATCGAATGCGTTATCATGAAGGAGGATAGGTTTCTTCCTGTTACCCAGTGCTGAACTCATGATCTGCAGCTTGCGGTACATCTTGCGCTCCTCACAGTGCTTTGCAGCCGTAACAGTTCACCGGTCCATGAGGCTATGCTGGACTAGAGCAGCCACTGACCACCATAGCGCCGTCATGCCGACGAAGCTGACGTTACGGGTTTAACCGTTGTTCAATCACTGTGCAGATTGCCGTCGATTGTTCTACATAACATACAGAACCCAGTTCCCATTACATGTCGCGGCGGTTAAGAAAGGGCCGTTTGTGAGTCGTAGAAATGTACAAGGCACGGTGTGGAGCTGTCCAAAATCCATTTTAGGGTATGAACGTTACCATATTTCGGTAGAGCGAGAGGCCGGCTTCAATATGGTATAGGCTACTCTGAAAAGAACCAAAACTTTTACCTCGGGGTAATTCGACTCGTAAGACACGAATAAAACACCTGCTTGGCTGGAAACGGCCTAACGCCGGCGCACCAAAATGGGATGGTTCATCAAACTCACCCAAAATTTTTCCAAGGGTTCCTTTGACCTTTTGAGAAGGAATATCGCATTTATTCGGCATGAAACCGCCTGGTGACCATGGAAGAGCTGATAAGACGCGAGAATATCCAAAGAAAGAGGGACTAAACTATCACAGAGAATTCTTATTATGTTCTTCACGCAATGTGGGTTTGATACTTTTTGTAGTGATCAAAGTGCTCTCTGAGCACCAGGCCGTTTCGTGCTGAACAAATGCGATATCCTTACTCAGGAGGTCAAACTACCCTTCTGGACAAGTTTTACGCGTGTTGATGACCCATCACATTTTGGCCTATGGCGCGGACTCCAGGGCGTTTCGTGCAAAAAAAGTGTCATGATCGTGTTCTACGGGTCGAATTACTCCAGAATAGAAGTCAGTGGTCAAATCGAAGGGTTCTTCAAAAAGCACCTTCTTGACTGCATCGGTTCGCGAAGTGGTGGGGTCGGTACGCGTAAATAGTGCCAAAAGCCCTGCTCTTCCTTCAATCTAAAAAGCCCTTGTTAGCTTCTCAGAAGGGCTGCCGTCGTAACCGTTATTTGAGACCACAGTAAACCATAAATTTTAGCTGCTTTCACAGGACACTTCTAGACCTATAGGAAATGATCAGAGACAAAGCCGGACCACAACGATTATCTTCGGGAAGGATGTTGCCAAACCGCGAATAGTAAAAGTGTGGCTTTGCAAGTTTACGTCTAGAGGGACGGGATCCAAAATAACGCCCTTTTTGGTCACCCTTTGATGATCTAACGTGGGCGTAGTCGACCACAAATTTCGCGAACCAGTTTGTTGCATAAGAATACCTTAAAGGAATCGTCCACAGAAAATGAGTTTTTGTGTTACCCATATGTTTATGTATTATTCGCCTAATGTTGGCCTCATGCAAAATTTCACGCGAAAAAATGCGAACCTGGCTGAGATACAGCACCACAAAGTGCGGTCCCAGTGGGCGGGGCCTCCGTGTAAAAGCCTCGTCCCGTCTTCCGCCGCCGTTGGGAACGGAGAGTAGGACTGTTTACGTAACCTTCTGTTCCTACAATGCGTCTCAGACCACGGCGGACGCGGTACGAGGCTTTTACACGGAGGCCCCGCCCAATGGGACCGCACTTTGTGGTGCTGTATCTCAGCCAGGTTCACATTTTTTCGGGTGAAGTTTTGCATGAGGCCAACATTAGGCAAATACAACATAAATACATGGGTAACACAAAAACTCATTTTCCGTGAACGATTCCTTTAAGTGAAATTCGGCCGCAGTTCGCCGAGAATATGCTCTTCTTTAATGAACAGGCAACGTTCATCAGTTTCGTCATTTTTCGCGATGACGCCAACCCCCACAATGAATGGTGAGCCACTCAAAATTATACAAAATCAAATGCCATGCTCTGCTGTCCTACGTGAAAATTAGAGGTACCTAAGACGGACCAACACCTTTTTCGCATTTTGAAGCAAATTCCTAGAGGAGGCATCTTTCTAAGAAGAAAAGGATGAAGGATAAGGTTTTTGGAGTTTATCAATCCCTCCTCGTGTTGTGCCGCGCATTCTACTTCCATTCAGAAGCAATTCGACATGTGAATGCCATTTGGCCTATATAGTGACTTGTGGGATCCACCCGGTGTACAAGTCAGTGCTAGTCTTCCCAGACGAGTCTGGCACCAGTTAACGGTCCGATGAGATGGAAAGCTGGGTTGGCATGGACGGGAGTTGATGCTGGATTCGATCCTCACACCGTGAGATAGGAAGTGCGCACTACCTCCGCCTAAGAAGATAAATATGTCAAAATCACCTTTCAACACCTTCTAGATAAATACAAATATTTAAATTCCAGGATTTCGTGTTATTCAAAGCGTCTAATGGTTTTTGTTCTGATTTTGAACAATAGCGTTTAAAGGCAGCATTAGGGAAAATTCGGCCGAGGGTAACAGAAGTATTACATGTCGGTTCAGAAATGGGTCGTTTGGAAATCGTAGGAATGTACGAGGCACGGTGTGGAGCTGTCCAAAATTTATTTTAGGGCATAAACGTCGCCATATTTCAATAGAGCGAGAGGCGGGCTTCGGCATGGTATAGGCTACACTAGAAAAGAACCAAAACTTTTACTTCGGGATAATTCGACACGTAGGATACGAATAAAACACTTGTTCGGCTGGAAACGGCCTAATTGGGATGGTTCATCAGACACGCCTGAAATTTTTCCAAAGAGTCCTTTGACCTTCTGAGAAGGAATATCGCATTTATGCGGCATAAAACCGCCTGGTGACCATGGGGGAGCTGATAAGGCGCGAGAAGATCCTAAGAAACAGGGACTAAACTATCACAAAGAACTCTTATTATGTTCTTCATGCAAGGTGGGTTTGATACTTTTATGTAGTAGGTCAAAGTGCTCTCTGAGTACCAGGCCGTTTCGTGCTGAACAAATGCGATATTCTTACTCAGGAGGTCAAACTACCCCTCGGGACAAGTTTTACGCCCATCTGATGACCCATCACATTTTGGCCTATGGCGCGGACGCCAGGGCGTTTCGTGCCGAAAAGTGTCAAGTTCGTGTTCTACGGGTCGAATTACTCCAGGGTAGAAGGTAGTGGTCAAATCGAAAGGTTCTACAAAAAACCCTTCTCGACTGCATCCGTTGGCGAAGTGGTGGGGTTGGTACGGGTTAATAGTGCCGAAAGCCCTATCTTCCTTCAATGTAGAAAGCCTTTGTTACCTTCTCAGAAGGGCTGCCGTCGTAACCGTTATTTGAGACCACAGTAAACCATAAATTCTAGCTGCTGGCACGGGCATGAAAGTCGAGATGCTTAGTAACAGGACAGTGAGGAAAAACGGATGAAAATGGCTTAAAACCCGAGAAGTATACCCCTTCCTCTCATTGGTCCTCAACGCGGACGACCTTCCCGTCAAGAGACGAGTAGTACTAAAGTGCTCAGCATTGGCATGTTGCCAAGTAAACACAAGGGAACGTTTGGGAATACGACAGCATCTATTTTCGGGAGTGAGCTTCAAGCTAAAGCTGAGAAAGCGCGCCACAATACCTTCGATCTCGCCGCATATCCTCGGCCGCTCTCATCATAGCCAACCACGAATCACAACGTTTGAAGGCGGGGTCGGTCATCCAAGACGTTAGGTGTCATCCGTTGCACCGTCTCTACAGCTCGGAGTAGCCTTCTTGGACCTATAGTTTCATGTATGTGGCTTCTTTTAGGGATTCCTCGATAGCCACATTACCCCCAATGCTGTCGTTAAGTGAAATGATAATCATCGGAAATTAAGCTACCAAAATGGTGGATACTTTTTGATCAACTTAACATTCTGTGCAAGGCGCTAGCTTCGCATAAATCGGTAACGAAAATTTTTTGAGGTAAATTTTCCTGAAGAGCTGTAAAAGATAGGTTTTTTTTTAAAACCTCCCAACTCCTTTTGTGTAAGATTGGACGCTATCCATGTTTGTGAATACCCCACGATACAAATCATTGGGATAGGCCAAACCGACGTTCACCTGACGCTACGATCTGAATTGACTTTGAGTACCCAAGGCACCATTGCCTTATGAATCAATTTTGGCTCGAATTGCGATGCTCCGTGCTGATTTCCAGTGAATTTGTAGCCAAGTATGTATGCCATTATATTACATCCCCGATAAATTTGTGATTTTTGAAAGTAGTAGTGGAATAATGAAGAATCGCGCTCTTATCAAATCGTTCCCTCCGTGGAATCCTTATCACTTTTTCTTGGAGAGATCTGCAAGAGAACTTTGTAGTGGTGTTTGAGCTATGAGAATTGCGATAGAATTTGTCGCATTCAAGCTAATCAGGAGTTCGACGGCAATAAAAAGAAGAGATTGGTGAATGGAATTATTGCTGTACAACCTCGCATTGGTTTCTATAGGCAGCCATTAGATGAAGAATGTGCAAAAGTAGACTAAAGGATAAGAACAGCGGCCAGTGAGTGATCCTGTTGCCTCATGACGCCATTCTACGGTATACGGATCAGGGATTCACAAACAAAAATGGCAAATCAAAATCACAGAAGAGATACATAACTGGCACGATTTACCCAAAGAAATTTCAGCAGCTCGCATTTTGACGAGTATTTTTCGATGGGCACTTCAATCTGGCTAGAATCTTGTGTCCTGGAGTAACCGGACCTGTAGAACACGAGTATGACAAGCACTTGGTGCAAAACCGCTTGATGCTCGCGCTACGGGTACTGCCAGGAAGAGCAACTCATCAAATTCGTGTAGCACAAGCGCCAGGATATGCATGCTCAAGAGGTCACACTGAGTACCTCATGAACAAGTTCGCAGCGAATTCGCCGATGCACCCTATTTTGGGGCCGTCGCTTGTGACGCGAGCGTTTGGCAGTTTTGCGCCGGGTGTCATATTCGTGTTTCATGGGTCGAACTACCACAGTTTACAAGATTCTAACCAAATCCGAATTTTTTCGGAAATTTCCTCGCTAACACCATCAAAATGCGAGCTGACGAAATTCCTTCAGGTAAACATTGTCAAAAGAATGATCGGGCTCGACACCCGATTATTTCTTTGCCGCTTTACAATGTCCTGACTTTTCACATCATGACACGGCGTATCCTAGCGTACTTTCAATTCAGAATGTTTGAAGCTTGTTGGCAAGTCTTCTTTGCCACCGGAACCTCTGATGGGTGCAGCAGTGCAGCAGTGAGGCACCGGTAGACAACATGCGGGCATGTGTTATTCTTAACGATACCGGAGCAATGCAGTACTCATGGCGCATCTTTAGCCGAGACGAGCAGCCACTATCCCCGAACGCTGCACAGAAGGTCAAAATTTAGAGGTTGCTGGTGCATTCCCATAAACTATCCCAGCAAGGTTATCTTATGTTAACCAGTGGGTCACACCAGGTATCGCCACTCACCCAATCAAACGTCAACTGTAACAATCGGGGGTAGATTCTTGATCGTCTGCGATTCAAGATGGTCAAGTCAGCTGGCCGTTTTTTTTTCCTGCCGCTCATGGCCATTAGTCGCTTGATTAGCATGTGATAAGCGTGGCGATAAATCGCTGAACACGTGCTGCCGCTGGTTGCTGCGCCCTCCAACTGGAAATTTGTTGTACAAGGTCTTTAGTCGGGTGCATATTCGTATAGGCTCTTCGCTGTACTGGCCATGCACCAGTCACTTCCTGCCACGAATAAAAGCTGCGTGCAGTTGTCCGCGTGCGAATACTATGAAAAAGTAAAGTAAAAAGCAGCCGCTCGTCACTCAGTACATACCAAGTGCAACATTCGTCACCGCACCACCGGTGATAATCCAGAAAATGTCGAGTTCACTGATGAGTCATTGTGTGGGAACGCACGAGAAAAATTTCTTTCTAACCCTTTTTCAAATTATAGGATAGAGAGGGAATTTCGCTACAAATTCATAAAACAGACGGAGACCTTTAAGAATCCTTTGGACTCCGAAAAGTTACCTTAAAGTTTGTTAAGGTGTGTAAACAAGCTATGTAAACCCCCTGACACCCTACGGGGTAGGAGTAGGAGGGGCTTCTCCGATGGGCGGAGCTTCTCACTTCGGTAAAGTACTACATCGATGACATGTGTAAGCACACATGTAAGCATACATTTAAAGCGACCCCATGTTCAATCTGGATGATATTTTGGAGCAATTTTTTGCTGTGCATTTAAATATGTAGGAGTAGGGCAAGGACACGGAATACGGAATGTGTGCCATTAGTACAGATAGCACCCGGAATGAATGGAGTGCTGGTTTCAGTCCTGTCCCAGGCCGATGCTTTTGCCCATGGCACTCTTGTAACCGCTAAATACTGGGTTGACGAATAAGTTCCCGCGGTTTTTTTTGCTCTCGGTTTTTCACATTGTTCCCTTCATCTCTGGACAAAGCTTATATACATATTCGGTAGAGCCTTTTTTGCTCTACAAGTCAATGTTTACGGTTTTTGTTCGAAGTAATGTTTGCCATTTTTAGATCATTTAAAAAAGTGTCAAGTCGACGAAATCGAGCATTTCCGTTTCGAACATGCTTGATTTGCTGGAAACTTATTCCTACATGCTAAAATATGAGAGGGTACAAAAGATGAGTGGTATCATCTTGTAGAGCAAAAAAAAAGCTCTATCGAATGCATATATGCACATCCTCTCCGATCTCGATGGTAGGCGAGGAAGAGAAGATAAGAAAGTGCACACTTTTGCGAGTACTGCATTTGTGAGTCTTAAAAACAACAAAAAGTTAAGCTTGAATAAAAAGTAGTACCATCTTGTGGAGCTGAAAAAGCTCTATCGTAAACATATACACATTCATTTTTTGATCTCAATGGCAGACGAGGAAGATGAAGTGCCAATTTTTGCCTTCAGCTTATTTCATTTCGAAACCTCATAAATATTAGGTAATCAAAAGGAAAGAAGGAATCAAAAAACAACTAGTAGCATTTCTAGACAGGGTCAAGCCCCCGTTGAGGAATCCTCAACGGGGGGAGGTGGTATTTGGTCCGCTAGGAAGGGGGGGGGGGGTCGTAGTCGTTTAGGTACGCACTGATCAACAGAATTTCTAAGGCTGAGGGTCTAAAGTGTAAGGAGAGAAGTGATAAAACTGACTAACTGGGTTTGAACCCGAAGCTAATTTAACCTAATCATCATGGAAACCTCATGCATGGCGCGATCCACAACGAAGCCAACCAATGCCAATAACGCTTTCATTGGTCCGCCGGCACCGAAACCACGTAGAGAGAGACCTCCGAAATTCACCGATTAACCATGAAAAGCGATAACTATCAACGGGTACCACCGTGGATGGACACTCCAGAAACAATGGGACGAAAACAAAAATTAGCTGATATGGATTTTTTCCATATCTTACTACGATCGCAAGTACGTAATCTAGTGTTGGCGGTCACTATGCGGACCGGAAAAACGTTTGTATTCATTGAGAATGTGGATGAAATCCTCGTGCATGGCGCATCCCACAGAGAAGCTGACCGACGCTTCTTGCCCTCCCACCAGGCCTTCGAGAGCGAAGGATGCATACTAGAGAAATTTCAGTAAGAATGAATCAATTTTTCGGAAGAATCTTGGGATGACCTCGCAAATTCGGCGAAAAAAATTTTTCTTCAACTAGCTTTCCTGAATTTTTCTTGCTTCGTATTGAAGATATGGCATAGCTCAGGCAGTCATTCGAAAGCGACAACCTAGCAGACACCGCCTCACCAAAACGAAGTCATATGTATGGTTGAGTTTGAAGGAAGTTATGATCATTTGAATGAAACACTTCAAAATTTTCCTCATCTAATCCTCATCTGGAAACCGATATCGAGAACTAAGCAACCATTGAGGAAAGCAAGCGGCCAATAGATAGGTCTAAGGGAGTTATTAGGAAAACAGTTCACAGCTGTTTGAAAGATGGGCTCTAGGTGAAGTTTAGAGTATTTTGAAAGTTTCGGAATTTAGTATGGGGGAAATAACGCGCTCCATTCAGATCGCGACGCAGCCGCACCTATTCTTTTCGCGCATAATTGTCGGCGATTCGTTCCTCTTTCTGTTTTCTTGTTGTTTTATAATGTTCTTTCGGTGTTTAAGTACTTAGGCTGGAAAAAGTAGTATGCTGCGCTCTATCCATAGCGTTAGAGACGGTGTCTAACGCTACGGTTAGAGCGCAGAGAGGCCATAGCACCAGCCGGATTGGGTTCGAATTTTGCAATGAGAAGATTTTGATGAAGCAAATTCGAGTTTTTTATCATCCTGGTGTTAGTCTAAGTCTGGGGGAAGGAGATTCCCTTTGCGTAGGCTTAGACGAACACGAGTAAGTGATTGTTTAGTCCAGTTGAAGCAAATTTCTTGTATATTATTTATTGCAAAATGAAAACTAACAATAACATAAGTGAAAGGGGGGTCGTATCGATTGGGGGGGGGGGTCGTATTTTTTGAAAATTTTCCTCATCTGGACCCTTGACCCTGTTTGTAGAGCATAAAAAGCTCTATCGAAAGCGTGTATAACCTTTGCCGAAAGATAAGGGAGCAATATGAGAAACAGAGAGCAAAAAACTGTTGGAACTTATTCCTATAGTACAGTAATAGTATGTACATGAAGAGAGAATCAGTGCGGTTCTAAATGTTCCCTAAGTTTATTAAAAATTCTTTAAGCTGCTGCAGTACAAGGGCTGATTTTCTGTGAATGGTGGTGAGGAATTCAACAGCCGCACTGCTTCGATCCTTTTTGTGTTACGCGGCAGAGCCTGAATCTTTCATCCGTTGGAGTTCAATTTGCACCTCGTTGCTTTTTTGCCTCCTCGGCCTTCCAGGAGCTTATCATATACGAAGCAAGTCACGTTTTTCCAGTAGGAAGCTCTCATTTTCAATTCACCTCAGAAGTGCGCCGACATATTCACTGAAACCGGTAATTTGAGTTCGGTCACGTCCAGTTAATTGCCACAGCGCGCAGTGATAGAGCAAAGGTTCCGGTAATTTTGGAACTCACTAAATATATGGCTGAGGACGCCTGATTACGGTTATTAACTTATAATAATCTGGCGGCTGCTGCAGCATGTAGTTCAACTTAATTGTGAAAATTGCATTGAGCGCGTTATCGCGTCTCTCGAAAAGATCTCAAGCTTGCAAAATGCTCGTAAGCAGATAAGTGTGATGTTCGAACCCCTCTGGGATGCGCCGTGCACATGATTTTTGGTAGGAATCTCAGTAAATATCACTACTAACCTTGTTTATACTGTGACGATGATTCAGTGGTAGATTGATCTCCACTAATCCATTTCCATATGATCGGTACTTATATGTGACTGGAATTGGGTACAAATATCACACAATAGAATGTACATACCACTGCTATCGCCATGTTACAGTGGACTACAGTTCTATAATATCCACACAAGTGCAGGCATCGTCGCTGGTGATATGCGTTACACAGCAATCCAATGGGCCAATACCGACACACTGTCGACAACACTTCCAACCAATCGACCATTTTATTAGCGAGCGCAATCTCAAATTTCGGTATTTAAACGACAAAGCGTGATCAAAAATACCATCGAACGTCGAAAATACTAAATATAAGGCATGAAAAGAACAAGGAAAGAGTTCCGGAAAAATTGTGGTAAGTAATCTCTGAGCGCATCCCAATTCTAGATCCAATTTTGCATATCACAGCAGAAAAGGGTCAGTCGCATCTATGCCTGTGGCGCATGCGAAAAAGCGTGAGAAAGTCGACCGCTTTTCCTAGGATAAGATATTTTTCTAGAAGGGATGTGAAAGTGTGACGTGAAGGAGCTCAATGCTTTTCAGGGATTATCCACTTCTACAGTATCTACCATGTAGTCGGATATAGGCAAAAATTAATCAAAAGATGCAGAATAAAATCTCTTTCTAATAGGCAAAACTGTTTTGAAAAACCTCTTATAGTAGGAGAGTAATAGATGAACAGGCTCGACGTTTTCTTAACAACCTAATACTTATAGGCGACGAGATAAAAAGCCAAATCAAAGAGATTTTGCATTGTTTTCCATATCATCTCGCATTACTATTTTCCTCATCCTACTTTTTGGTTCACACGTCAGAGGATCGCGTGAGGGTCGCGATATATGTCCAGTTTGAAAGGCGACGTATTGATAGAGAAGGAACGCATATAATGGAATGAATCGAGTATGTGGCGTTTGACTTCCAGATGAAGTTGCTTTAATATCTCAAAGATACCGCACATCCAGCTCACATGCACCGCGTTGCACGTCACGATGCGAAATCCTAGACGGATGATATTCATTCTGTTTATACTCTGAGATCGATTGAACGAACTGGTACAACGCAGCCGCTACACAGACCCGCGATCATACTTTGCTGCGTTCACTGGCTGCATTACATCAATCCGCTACTACTACTCCAAGTCGCCCAGTATAAATGCTATCTGACAGTCAGTATTTTTATCCACCCGGACATATCCGACACCATTTGAAGCAAATTCTTGAGTCCTAGATTGTTGAGTCGGTCTCAGCAAAAACTGGCTATTACCCCATCTTCACGCTTACAAAATTATGCTACTAGAATACTATGAAATGACACTTTTGCATAATCCACTGAATCTGGCAAATTCTCATCATCGGCAGTACGTACATTTGGTTCACGCCGGGAAGAGTTTATAGGTAGACTGATCCATTTCAAACTTCAAATTATGGCCTGGTAAAACCGCTGTTTATAGGGCTCTACTACTATTTCTAATTGGAGCCATTTCCTTATCCATTTGATAATCGAAAAACCCTGCAACACTGCCCTATCCGCTTTTTCAGGTTCAACTGTGAATTTGGTCGATCACTAGCCGAATGTATTGCATCATCAAGTGGAATGCGTGCCAGACGTATCCGACGCCTCTAATCCAACATCCACCATCCTAAGAAGACATCCCTTCAACATCCTACATAGTGCAAACACTAAGCTAACACCGGGTTATTAAACCATGAATTATCGATTCATTGATTGGTTAGGTTGTTCCATCGATTCTTTATGTACACAAATCTTTTGCCATAATATTTATCATGTAATACAGAAATAAATCATAATCTGACACAACTTCCTATGTATATGATATATATTGATCCACTGATCCTACAGTATCCCGCTTCCATCGATAATCCGAAAGGTCTGAGAAGTATCTCATGTACAAATAATAGACAAACAATGCACAAAAGACACAAATACACGTATTTACAATTATTGTAGTAGTGAGACGTATCATTAGATTGCGAGTACAATTACTGCTTATTAAACTTTATGATAAATTATGTGATGATGTCAGAGAGAAGACAAGATACGGTAATGATATTATCAAGCTCGCGTTCGCGTGTGGGATGTGCGGAGCGGTCGGCCCACTCCACGTCTCAGCTTTAGGGGAAGAACGAAAGCCTTGTGTTTTGTGTAATAAGCGACGAGATCGTGTAGATTCCTGGAAAATCGATATATTGATCGGGTATGAGGACTGGAAAGGATTTCTGTATCACTCACTTGAAACTTCGATCGATATCCAGGCGAAATTTTGGTTCTCCGTTTTCATTGACAGAATATCCAACACGGATATGGTGTACGGTGGCGCAATGTACGAAGGATAGCACATACTGCGTGGATTGCTGTGAGATCACGAATGATCTGAAAAATCGATTATCGATTGAAGAGCCAAGCAGACGCGTGTACACGCAGGATACTGTAATGCACACTGCAACGTACCCTTCCTCAGATCCAGAACTTCGTAATAATCTTTCGGCTTTTGCAGAGTCCATACCTTGATGGAACCAGACTTGGGCACGGTTATAGTCGGCTATGGATACTGTAAGATACCATATTAGAAAAGTCATAATCAGTGGTTGTGTGTGATAATGAGCGATACTTACCAATACTGTTGTCCAGTTGGCTACCGTGTCGCATCAGTTTTTGAGCGCTACGGTCATGTTGTGGTAATAGACGAGGACACGTGGATGATGAGAAGTCCATCGGAACGAGATCACAATCGTCAAAATGTGGCGGTAAGGTACTCTGTAAAACAGTGGATCGATTATTGATCGCTCTCATGGCGAGTACGGTGAGTGATGTAGCTTACCGTGGTTGGTTGTGTGAAATCCATTTCCATATAATTGTTATCTGCTAAGTCGCCAGTAGACAGTGAACGTTTTGCGTCGTCTCTTCTGAATCGACCGAATATCGATCGGAAGAATTCGTGAGCGACATCGGAAGCACGTCGGCGTAACATCTGCAAGAAAGACGTACAGTGCTGCAGGTGAGGTTCCGAAAAGAGTATGGTACCACGAGGCGTACAGAGAAACAGCGAACAGTAATAGGTAACGATGTTATGGAACGTGGCATGGTGAGAAGCCATCTGAAAGTTTGATGACTTTTTGAAGATTATCGATTGAGGGATCAAAAGTCTACAGGTATCCCGCACGGGCGGCGGTCTCGATCGGACTGAGCTCCAACGATGGGAGGAGCGCCAAGGGGCGAGGGGAACGAGTGGGCGTAGAAGGGGCGGTGCTAATGATGCTCCAATACGATGATCGTGTTAGCGTTACACGAGGCTGATAATCACGGCAATCACTTTAGGAGAGCATGATATCCCGGTGTTCTGTGGGATAAGTTCTTTGATTGAACGCTAGAGCTCCGGTACTGCGTAATGGAAAGGACTTGCCTGCCAAAGCGTGAAGAGCACAGCAAAACTGCAATTACAGTTACCATGTAAGCATTACACGCGAATCCTCGCTGTTGATTGCGTTGTTCAAGCACAATGATATGGAAACATTAACAGCTGCCTGTATGAAAGGTAACAAGAATCAGCATAAATGTGCATTTCCCAGGTGTCTTCCTCATGTACATAGCCATACGGAAGTACAGGAGCTGTTGTCCTCTGGAAATGCACGGTCAAAGAGCGCACGCACTCGAATCCATGCCATTTCCTTCTGAGGCACTTTCGCTTCCGTACGCCGTCGATAGCAATCACGGGCGTTATTCAGTCAGTCGGTCATATGCAGAGTTCATAAACCCGATGGGATTTGATTGGAAAGCGCTTTTGCCCTGGAGGGAACTTTTTATACCGCATGTTATCGCTATTTCATGGCTATTTTCATCATTAATTTCACTACTGTTATTACGATCTTGCAGATTGAAATGTATTATATTTCCTGCCAATATACAATGGTGATTATCATTTGATACTTTATGATAACTTCATTATTTGTATAGGGCAAATCAACTGCACGGAGATGCGCCACGTATTTTCCCCAAACAGAATCGCGAAGAGATTTGAGTGTGATACAGCTTAACCGGTTACGGGGATTGCCGATGGTTCGAGTCAATGAGTTGCTTTGCCCTTCCAAACCAGTCTGTGCTACAAGAACCGACCCAAAACGCTTGCTGGAATGGGTGGACGTTGATCCGGGATTACATTCCTGGTCGATCAGATTCTGGTACCGACGTCGCTTTCTGCCCATCAGCCCCAAAATAAAAAAATATGCATAGAAATTAATTGTGAATATGAAGGTTTTAGAGCAATAGCAATTGGACTATAAAAATAGGAGAAAAATTATACGCCCGAAAAGTTATGAGAAGTATTTTTGATCACAATAACTGACTCAGTTACTATTTTGAACATTCACAGATTTTCTTGATAATTTAATCACAACCAGACTGATCGAACTGTCATTAAAAAATTCAAAAAACTTCGCAGAAACAACTTTAATCCCTTTTTCCACGTTATCAAAAGGTTTCCTAATCAGATTAATTTCCGAACTGAAAAAACTGTATTTGAGTATCACTTATAAATAATGCCATTTTTGAGATAGGGATAAGAAATTTCCAAAGCGTTTTTTCAAGGAGGTTAATCTCCAAAAACGCCCTCTAGACAATTTTAACTTTGAAGATCGAAAATCTGAAGGAAATTAGCTTTTCAAAGCCAACCTTACTCTAAATGGCAATCTGATTAATAGGTAACTGATTGCATTGACAGTTTCAGTGAAAAACTATTTCCGGAACAAATAAATCAGCAAGATGGTCTCATAGCACTCTGCACGCGCCGGTAATACATGAACATGTGGATGAGCCAAGGTGATAGGAAACAGAAACCGGATTACGCCGTGCACTAAGAACATATGGAAAAAGCATAGGCCAGGCTGCCCGGATGCACTACAGTACATGGAGCCAGCAAAATGATTCTTCTATTCATCTGAGGCCGAACAAGTGACCCGAACTGTCAAGGTCAATCAAATATGATTTTTTTACAGATAAACCCAACTGTAACACGCTGGTGATAAAGGTCTATGGTATGGCTAACTACGTCTTGCGATTACGAACGAGAGTCAAGTGCATGGCTCATCCCGGGGAGCTATCACGTTAAAACGTTTTCTGATTTCCCATAGATGTGCGATACGTTTAACGGACCGTTGAGGTGGTTAGTTAGCTTGGAAAGTGATCGCGTGGTGGCTGAGAGCAACAACGTGGAGGGCATTTCCTCGCTGCACTACAAGTACCGGAGCGCTGCTAACACCAATTTTTTGAAGAACTTGCTTTGAGCAGGTTAAAAGACAGTGTAGCAAACAGAAAACTGATTTGTTCCTCGAATGAGGCCTAAAAAGCCATCAAGTGCCCCACAGCAGCCTGCATTTCAGTAGTGTATCAAAGTGCAGACGCATGAGCTATTGTTAGAAACATCACATGGTAAACGTGATCCTGCCGCCAATGGCGCTCATTATATAGTAGCGCGAGAGAATTAGCGCCGAGTCGTTCGCGTAAAGACGTGAGGCGATCTTTGATGTGGAGAAGCACAAGGTCAGTCTAGGCGTTAACTCGTAGATCGCTGAGAAAACCCGAGTGAATCAGTGCGGAAACGGCCAGCAGAAACACTTGCAATTGCAGGGTGCTGTAGTACAAATGCACTTTGCAAGACCAGCGAAGACAGGGTGAATGAGAGAATTAACGACATTAGACGATAGCGGTAGGTTGAGGAATACGGTACATGCGTCACAGGCGCAGTACCGTAACCCCTTAGGGCACGAGTGACGAAGAATCACAGATTGCCGTAACGCTTATATACGCCGACTGCGCTACAACACGCCTCCGCTTGCAGAGAGATGAAATTCTTCTAGAAGGAAGGCGGAGCCGCCAGTGAGACGCAGAGAGCGAAATGCGAGCGGAAAAGGCACTGGGTGATTTACGAAATGTGATGCAATAAGATGAAAAGGTAAGCAGCATCTTGAAGAAGCAAGAAAGCCCATGGATGGCAGAGCTCATGGGACAGAGAAGCAGAATAATCCCAGAACTATTAGGTAGCAGAGTAATTGGAAGAAAAGGTTCCAAAAAAGGTTAAAAAATGGGCGGAAGATAGAAAAAGAAGCATATCAGTAGGTAGAAATGATTTTTGGACTGCATGTCAGGCTCCCGCGATCATATCGGACACGATTGTGCCAAGCAGCGAAAGTTGATAATGAATTAATGCTGAACCCAATGACCAGGTTTTGTCAATCTTCGGACCTTGATAACGCGTTGGACATTTACTGATTATCACGAGATTTATCAGTTCTGCCGAAAGTGCATGACGCATTGCCAAGTTGCAGTATTTCTTGTGACAGAGATTTTTAAGTGAAAAGAAATAGAATCGATCTTAATAGCTAACAGCTCTGTTCTGGAACAAATCGGCTTTAGATGGATTTTAATGAAGTGCTGTGAAGTTGGTTGCGATTCGAAAAATTTGGGCACTAGGGCGAATTTAGGCATTTCGGCAGCAAAGCATAGAGGCATTTTTCAGATTTTCTCGTCCCGGACCACACCCGAGAGGCTTTGGATGATGCTATTTAATGAAAGCCACATTTGATAGAACTATTCCTCGCTACCTCAGATAGGCTCAATTTTCCATTGAATGGAGAATGAACTCGTGCTCATTGAGATGCATGGAGAGCGTCGATCTTTGAACAGAATTGAGATCGAATGAGGGCATGGAAAAACTGGATACCTTGTCTCCTATTTAAGTCTCCCTTTTGGCATGTCCCCGTCATACTAAGACTCTATCGCCTTTTTGAGTAAACAGATTTATCGAAAAGGTGGTGTAGTGACAAGGGATGCCGTACCATTTGCATAGTCCTAGGATGGGATCGTTTCCCGGATTGACGTGCTTCCAAACCAGCCAGCCCTTCTATTCCAGTGTGGTCCGTAAATTGCTATAGGAGCTGTCGCAAAAGATGAAAACGATACAAACACCGGCTTGTACATCGGCTGGCCCCGCAGATCATTCTATAGACCAAATCGCTTGCTACTACTGAAATTCATAATAACCTGGAAGTCATGACGCATCCCATAACGGGATCGATTAACGTCAAATGCACCACTGCGCTTTCTCTAAAGATGTTGAGAATGATCCTCTCTATATAAGACTGACATTAAATATTCAAATCAGGGAATTAATAATAATTAACTCAGCCAGCTAACTGCCGGTTTCTGAAAACAATAGAAGCCTAAGACCGCTGAATTGACTTTGGTTCAATCATTGTCCTGGGTTTTATAGTGGGTCATGTGAATAAAGAGTACTCACCAAAACACTAACCTCGAATCCCTTTTTCTGACACCCTTTTGTCGAGTAAAAAAACACACAGACTAAATTGTGCAGAAGCCAGAAAAATCAGTGGTCGAAGCCACAACTGTGGAAGGAAGTGAAGTTGTCCTATAGAACATAGACTTCTAATACCGAAGTTTAGCTGCTGGTTCAGCTAAGCATGATGGCAGAGTTCTCTCACTGCAAAAGAAGAGCTTATGAACGGAGAAGTCGAAGGTTGCGCATCACAACATCTTGTGGCTGATGTGTGAAGCACGTTAGCCGTTTTTCTTTTGCCTTTTGCGTCCACATTCGGTCTCACTGAAGTGGAAAAAGTGCAAGGCCGGACAATTAGGTCTTCCACGATTTTTGACTCTAATGATTCATTTCATCCATTTTTTGAATGGATCGCTACTTGACTGCAGTTGCAGCGATTACCACAGTGCTTCATGAATTCGTAATCTGAATAATAGGGGACATTTACTTTTAAAATTGATAACAGTAGTAACAGTGAATAGGTCCAAGAATAAGTTGGCATTAAGGAAATTGGGGAACAGGAGGATGGATTTTGAGTAAGAAGTTGCAAAAGTAGCTACAAACAAATTGTCATTATCTTGGAAAGGGGATTGTTCGCAGAGTTTGGAATGCCAGCTGTAATTTTATGTTTAGCGATTTTTAATAAAAAAAAATAATGGCATGATACAAGCAAAGTTTTAAAAGATCGGCTTGAGCCTCACAAGTCCATACATCTCGCCTGTACTCTCACGCACCAACAATCCCGTTTACAGACAACTCCTCTTGGATACCGCCCACTCTCCTTCCCCTTCCCAGCAAACAACTCAAGTCATTATTTGAGAGGCTATGCAAAAGAGAAACTCTTAGAGGCACGTTCCAGGATTATTGGGGAATCACAGCTTCTAGGGTGGTCAGATAGTTTGACCCACAGCCAGTAGGCTGTATCTTTACCGAGGCGAGGGTGTCAGTTCCTGGAGCGTGCAGAGCCAAAGAAGCAAGCGCCACTCCATCAAGCAGTCCAGGCCCGCCCAACCCAACGTGATTGCCGGCAACATGGCAAATGAGGCCTACGATTTATGTGATAGTATAAGATGAGAAAGAGATGCCAGTCATAAAGGAAACGTTGACACGAGGAAACAGTTGATATCCCAGAGTTCCTTACGATACCATACGGCGAGAACTGATTCAAAGGCTCACCTTCACGCGGTAATCTCATACAAGTCCAAATGTCAGAAGGCCTTATTTATGTTAATTTCGGAGACTTATTCCAGATTTTTCCTCTTCAGAATGCTCCTCAGCACCTTTAACTTCATAATTGAGCGCTTCGAAAAATCCTGGAATGAACTTTTAAGTGTGACCATTTGGACGTACGTACACTGTGTACCAGATCATTGTTCCCAATTACATTCCACACCACAGTCACATGGTTGGATTAATTACTGATATCATTAAAAAGATTGACATGAATAATAGTTCAAGGCGTCATCTATGGCATGATATGACGGTAACGGTGGAAGTAAAAAAAAAAGTCGTTCACCGCTGCAAAAAATGTCCTTTTCGAGCTGATAAGGTCATTACCGGATCAGATGAGTCAGTTCATTTGATTTATCATTGGTGTAGTATTGCCTTGTTACAGTCTGCGCGAACGTGAACTCATTAATTTCCGACGATATTATTGATCAACACGCAATTACTTTGAGACTACAGTACTTTACAGTACTCTGAATGCATACATGAACGCTGATAAGGCTTTGTAGCACGATACTGTGACCCGGATACCTTTCAGTCAGGGCAAATGATGACCTGAGAGGACAATAGACGCGGATATTTGAAAAAAGAGTTGCTCAGCAGTTACACTGGTCCCCTCTTTCCACCTCATTTTCTGCAGATTTTGAGCTGTGGTTATATTGCGGAACTGATATTTGCACGATTGTGCAGTCCATTTGTCGTCGTGTGCACTCTCACTAAACGCGCTATTTTTGCTCCGCAACGCAGCTACCCGAGTAGCAACAGCACGGAAGAGAAACAGCACGCTCAAGTGGGAGTGCGACGACGCCCATGCGATTGCACGATCATGCTTGTCAGCTTTAATCCATTACATTGCACCAGCAGGCTCCCTCACGAAAATGTTAATAACAAAAATTCGTGGCTGGAACAGAATATTTCCATGATAATACGTTGAAATGGCTTTAAATTTCGTTACACAAAAAATTCTCCATATCCTCTGGTCCACTATTTGATAAATAAGGAACCAGTAGCACAAAGTTATGGATAGTTTGAACTCATCAGTGGGAGAAGCGGATAGCTCCGCCCACCCCAAAAGCCCATTGCTTCGAAGCCGAGGGATAGGACTAGTCGTCTTGTCCCAGAATACAAAAGCAGTGATGACATTTTTCAAAAAATTTGTGGGAATTCCTATGCAGAGATAATTTTATGCACGTATATCCGCTTAGAATTGCTCCTTACTCCTTCCTACGGTGTTACCATTAACACGACCGTTTACGGTATCTAATGGCAGTAATTTTTGGGCGTATCATTCAACCCGACGCATGTGTGTGTGTGTGGTCGGTCGGGTTGACGTGACAGTTGCGAACATGTCGGTGAAACGCGAGGTTGCTCCTTTCGTCATCGCATGGGACGTCATTCATTATTTATGGACCGTGGTCGCATCTTTAAAGGATCGCTGGGTGAGAGAACCGGCGATGACGAGACTGACAAATGATCGATAGTGCATTGTTATCATCCAGTTCAAATCACTGAAGTCTTACTCCTTTTTCATAAATGGCTGCTGCTCTGCATGTAAACGAAAGGAATAGCCCTGTAAAGCGATAGCCGCTGTGAGTGAAACTCGATCTGATGATCTTTCCCACATAGTTACTGCCACCCTTCATGAAATACATTCATTTTACACCGATTAAAATATCAACCAAAAGTAAGTTATAAAAGTTATAAAATGCGCAAAATGCATGTCTATGTACAAATATAAAACGATATCTGTTGTTTACGGTAATGAATGATACAAATAAACGTTAAACCGTGTAAAAAATAAATAAATAAAGCTAAAACCAAATTGGAATTGAAAAAAATTGAATTACTTCAATATTTATAAAGAACTCCGCACTACCACACTGACGAAGCTACTTCGGAAGCCGAATAGTGATCGTTTTGACTGTAATATCATAGCTATCTAGTATTTAGTAAATATTGGGTAGTCTAAAAAGTTTTTTCGTATTTTCAAATACCGCTTTCTCCCTCCAAACTGCTTTCCAGCAATCTCTTCTGTACATACACATGTAGTACAAGTTCACTCGCATCTATAGGTATTGTCTTCCATCTCCCGGATAACCTTTTTCGGCAAAATAAACATCAAAAGTCAACCACATTTTCAATACAAAATTTTTTCTTTGAATGGCGTTAGACAGGGAAAGGAAAAGGTGATAATCCGATGGAGCAAGATGAGGGCTATAAGGTGGATGGGGCAGCAATTTTTATCAATTTTTATCCAAGCTCGAGAATTTTTTGGCGAATCATTTTTTCACTAGTGGTAAAAAAATTTTCGAATTTTTTCTTTTAAAAAATTTTCGAGCTTGGATAAAAATTGCTGCCTTATAGCCCTGATCTTGTTCCATTGGATTATCACCTTTTCTTTTCCCTGTCTAACGCCATTCAAAGAAAAAAATTGGAATTAAAAATGAAGTGATTTTTGATATTTTTATTTTGCCGAAAAGGGTTATCCGGGAGATGGAAGACAGCAATACCTATAGATGCGTGTGGACTTGTACTACATATATATGTAGAGAAGAAATTTTGTGGAAAGCAGTTTTGAGGGAAAAAGCGGTATTTGAAAATACGAAAAGACTTTTTAGACTACCTAATATGATAACATGGAATGAATGATTTAACCATTTAGCAGTGAGTAGAGAGCGCACCAATGTAAGCAGCGTATAGTTCCATCCATGCCCGTTGCTTTCAAAGCCTATAGATATATTCTAGGATGAAAAGTACCAGAAAATGACTCGCAACAGAAATATGGGCAATGTACTTTTTTTCGATTTCTTGACTCTTGATGACTTAGGATACGTTGCTAATAGTCAAAAAAATTCAAACCTTACCCATGCTTTCACCTTCCTTTCAGTCCGTTCATTATAAAAAGGACTACAGGGGGTGCCAAAAAAAAAGTAATTTTGTCTCCTCCACTTTCGACCCCATTTAGCCAAACTACAGTAAATTCTATTGAGGTATTCTCATCCCCAGAATCAAGAGCAGACCTAACTCTATCACTATACTCCGTGGCAGCCTCCTGCACGAGCAGGAACGGGAGCAAGGAAAGACTGAACAAGATGTATCACCTCAACTGGGCAAAATCCGAAATTTCTTCGCCCTCTTTCACAACCTTGCTGACGTCCGTTCAATCTGGGTACCTAAGGGGATTCATACCGGATGGTGTTCTTTAACATTGCGTTTTTCCCGGGTTCCCAGCGCCCTTCGTTTCCAAGAGCCAAAACGTTCCCCTACCACTGAAACCCCTCCGGAGGCGGATTTGAGGCATGAAAATGATACTTTGGATCATAGCAGCCTTGTCCAAGCAGCAGGGGCTCTATGACTTCCAAGAACCGAAGGGCCAACCCTCAGGAAGCTTCCCACAAAAGAGCTACCACGGAGCTTGGCTCCACTGTTTTTAGCGAATTTTCAAATGTAGGTACTCCGAAGCCCGACTGCGCCGAATGAAACCTCCATATTTTTATGAACATGAACGTGAGGAGCCACAGCTTGTTCCTGCTTTTAGAGGAACATTTCGGGAATGTTTTGCCCCAATACTTTTATCTCTTTCGTTTCCCTACGTTTTGTAAAATTGGCAGATGTGAGCCGTGGGCAAAATTACTTTTTTTTTTGGCACCCCCTGTATATCAATGTACATCGGAATAGTATAGCCTTTCTTGCCGAATGTGCTGAATGCTTCGCGTGAGTATCAATGAAAATTTTACTATAAGGAATGCCGCAGGAGTACGAAAATTTGTTGAAATCCTTCAATCTCCTTTTTTCTAGACTCTTATCAGCCTTCAAGTTATAGCCGTTCTCTGCACTTCCATGGACTTCGCTACCATGCCATCAGCCTTTTTTTAAAATCATTATGTGTCATTATGTATGTAGTTTTTTCAGATAGTAACTTTGGATGCGAAAATGATGTGCACCCGCGTCTTTGACCCCTAAATCGCCCAATCTGAGCCTCTCGTTCATACTTCCTGACCATTTCATTCCGTTTTTTCTTCATTTTTGTACATGTGAGCGCCTCTACTTTCTGTTCAACAATCCCTTTCCCTACCTTTACAAAAAAGAGAATATTCGACAGGTGCAGATGTCCTTTGGCGAGAAGAGATCTATTGAGAACACAATTATTCCGTCTCATGTGGAAGCACCCAAATATTTTGAGAACCTCAACAGATCTCCGAACAGCCTTGGAAGGGACAACATACGACTTCCATTCATAATATGAGGACCATCATGGACAAGACCTTGAGTAAGCGAACGACAATGTCCTTCCAACGGGATGTTACGGGCTTAGAAGGAATGGAATCCTTGAGTGGCTTGGACAGGATGTTTGGAAGCTGCCTCTACACCTCCCTGGTTCTGAGCTCCTTTTACATATTAGCTTGGAAATCGCTGCTATGGTGAATTGTAAGAATAAGTGTATGGCAAATAATTGATTTTTATAACCAATTATAGTTTTATTATTCTTATCTAGATGAAAAAAAGGTAATGAAATTATAGATAAAGATAAAAAGATGATAAAGTGATACTATAAATAGTAAATCTACAATCTCAAGTTTAGTAATATCCCTACTATATATAAACGATCCATCTGTCTATACGTCCGTCCCTCTCTCCGTCTGTCACGAAAAAAGGCATTATTTGAAAAACGACCTATGGAAATGGGTACAAGTTTGGGATGGGTACGGTATGGGACAAGAATTAAGGAGGACTCATGGACCAGGTTAGCTCCGCCCACGATGGGTGGACCGTGCTAGAATCTTTCGTTTTCAAACCGAAAATTATTTATTGGGTTCCAATATGACCCAAACGTGGGGGAAAGACGTATTGGGGTCAGGGAGTTTCTGGAAGTCATGAAAGAGGCCTGAGCACAATGGGCGGAGTATTTATGTTGTTGGGCGGAGCTTGGACGCTGCATGAAAAGCAACTGTGGAAATTGGGCCAAGTTTGGGATGGGTGGGGCATGGTGCAAGAAGTAAAGAGCACACATGGGCCAAATTAAGCTCCACAAACGTGGGCGGAGCGTGCATTGAAACATTCGGACCTTGGATTTAAAACTGTTTTTTCGGTTTGAATGGTCCAAGCGTGAGGAAAAGATGGGCTAAGGTCAGCCATGGGTTTCTGAACTTCATGAAAGTGGCCTCGGCTCAGTGGGAGGAGCGCACTCTGAGTGGGGATCCGTACAACAAAAATTCATTATTCGGTTCCAACGCAGCCTTGAGATTTGGAAAAATCTACAAAAATGACCAATGTTCAAGCCCACAATGGTCGGATCTTGATGTGGTAATGGGTACTGAATAAATTTATAGAAAAACAGTTCCGATCGACCCAGTGACGCCTATGATGTTACGCGCGCAGTAGTGTGCGCTAGCCCAACTGATACATCAATAATCAACCATAAAATGTTGACCTAGAGAGACGAAAATTTTTTGGTATATTCTAACCTGGGATTACACTATTCGTGGTTTTTAGAAAACAAATTCATTTAAAGTACAAACAATTACAGTAGCGCTCAAAAATCTTCGGCCAAAACTTTTTTGTCATAACTTTTTTTGTACTTGACCAAATTTGACAAAATTTTAATATGTGGTGCCTGAAACTATTGTCAACATTTCCTTCTAATTGAGCGCCGCTTGACTCTTTTCATGATTTTTACAAGGATTTACTACAAGACCACCCAAAAAAAAGTAAGAGGCTTCGTCAAGAAAAACGGCTTTTCTTACAAAAACAAAAAGAGCAAGCCTCAGAGAACATTAATATTTTGTAGAAAGACCACGACTTTCGATGACAGCGGCACAGCGGGACGGCATAGCGATGGTATGCCAAAATTAAAAAATTTCATATAACCACGTAACCTACACCGTTGCGCGTCAAAATAGTATATTAAGTATGCAATGTCTCCAAGTACAACATACTAAAATTTCTCTTAGATCGGTGCAGTTGCAAAAAAGTTACAAGTGAAAAAACCCAAGCGAAAGACCATTTCGCCGAAGACTTTTGAGCGCTACTGTATATATGAAAATAAATAATTTTAATTCTTATTTTAATGCATAAGAATCTCATGGCACTTCAGAATGATCACTGATCACGATCAATCTTGGTCCGATAAGTGACCAGGAAATGGACAGAGATGCTGGGAGAGGGATATTCATTCGCCGAAGAGATTTCGAAATGATTGAGAGAGCATTATGCGCAGACAGAGAGGCACTCCAAGAATAGTGTGCCTAAATGAAGAGATTGCTGGACAGCGAAACAGATGACGAACTTTATTCAGGGAACCTGATCTGGATGATACGTGCAAGAGATGGCGGAAAGGGCTAGACGTGTGGTGACGACGGGTTCCAGAATGGATTCTAAGCGATCATCGGTCACAAAGTCCTCTGCGAACAGGTGCACCTGCACAGCCGCGCATGGACGGCGACGAGGTCACTGGCCACCCCATCGCAAGTGACCCCGCGTGGGTGGTTCGTTGGAAGCGGGCCAAACGGGGACGCGTGTACTCGATGACGTCAGCACGCACGGGGTGACTGGGTGCACTTTGGTGTGTGGGATCTGACAAATCGTTGGCGTAAGTCCGGAAACGAACTTCCTTCCACCATCACCGCGGGACTTGTGGAAAAGCGCAAAATCCGACATCCAGGGGATTTGATAATATTGATTGGGTGAGTGATCGATTTTGGCAGTTTCGATGGTGCAGGACCTACGGACTTCAGTAAACTGGAAGTCATGACGTCATTGGAATTGGACACTTGTGCGAAGTATTTACAATGCCAGCGCTGATATGATAAGAGCTTGGTGTTTACAATTGTGCGGAATATATTTCTGAAATTTATTAATAATCACGGGAAAGAAAAAGAAAAATATCCGTGGAGCAGAAAAAGGAAAAATTCCTGCGGAGTTTTTGCCTTACATGGAAAAATTGAATAAATTGTGTCAAAATGGTACTACTTTCCAGGTGAAATTACTCAGTGATTCCTTCCGGGATGAAATTCGATGGAATGAAACCGAAATGAAAATCCGGGCAAAATAGCCGCTCAGCAACTTACGGTTTGCCACTTGTTATTTCATTAGGAACGAAAAATTCGAACAATACTTACATATTCAAAAAAGGAACAATGAACTCATCTAAAAAACTGGAAATTAGAATGGATAAAAACATTGAGCATTTGCAGAGATAATATAGCGGAGATAATTATGCCTATAGGGCACATGCGACGGTAAAATGAATAAGCGTGAGGAAACCTTATTTCCTGAGGAGTTCAGTGAGAACGCATTTTCAGCTGAATTGAGCAAGAAAATCCTTGTTTTTGTTTTTGAAGGGAAGTGATCAAGAAATCGTCAGGAGCTTCCACTACTATATACGTGCAAAATGAGCAGTCTAAATTATCGTGGGTTTTCATCCGTTTTCCTCGAAAGGACGCATGTAAACCTATGTAGGAAGGCGCGTTTCCACGTTCCGGTGATCATCCAAACAATCCGAGCCTTCTACCCCTCCCGAAACAGTCGCTGGTCCGTCGGTGCGAAGTAGGCACACATCTCTGCTGACCAAAGACTGTGATTTCGATTTACCGATTGGGTTTTGAGTGAGCAAGTTGCAGATGGTGACATCGAATTACATTTCTAGTTGATTTGCAACTAGTAATAGGTTTTTAGCATACATTTCATCATGAGGGCGGTACAGAGTCAGGAATTTTATCTCATCCAAAAAATTCTGAGCAGTTTTCAGAAATGTAGTTAATTGAATAATTACTAGCTTTCCTTAGAAACAGGAGTTGAAGTCGTGCCTGATACCAGTTCTAGTTGTAAAAGGAGTAATATAAAATCTGGTGATATGGATGATTTTCGGCCTTATTGAAGGATGCGAGCACCAGGCGCAATAGTGATAGGATTAATTACCAGTGGCGGGATCAGGCACACTACAATTAGTTGTGAGAGCCACTGAACTGATATTCGTCTTGAGGGACCGGCAGTACGGTAGAAGGCAGTACGGTACCGTCTAGCAGTACGATGAAAGGAGTCAGCAATCGTGGTGCTTCAGAATCACGATTAAATGCTATCTCATGGATTCTGGGCAATTACTGGGACGGTACGAAAGCAGCTGCACTGAAAATATACATGTGATCAAATGAATCTACTTTTATATGATCCCTTTTATTTGACCATCCATAAAAAGCCACAGAGCGATTTCGAAATATCCCGTTTTCTGAGCCCACGCTTTTTTTTTGTCCTGTATGAATTAGTCATCACTTCATTTGCATTATACGAGATTGCTCGATTTTATTCCATCGCCCAGACAGGGGCGAAATTTCCGGGTCCAACGAGATCACCGTTTATTCATGCACCAATAACTCCATCAAGTTGTAAGTTTGTAATGGGGTGTGGTAGTGGTTACCGATGGGAGTTCAAGGCGGAACCGAGTGGTTTCGAAAGTGTTGGAATGGAACGTCATCATTCGACGGCTTGTGACGATATTTCATCTCACGACGCACGTTGTTCAAAGTCAGGCACGTCGGATGGTTCTTTTTAGACAGGATGAGAAGCAGACGAGGTGATAGACACGTCTCAGTTCGTACTCAGACGTGACGTCCTGATAGTGCAAGGCGACATGAACCCGTCTAGGAGTAGTCATGGCAAGTCATCGTTTAAAATCGGACACAAAGTAAAAAAGGACTCTTTTTCCTTTTCCTTCTAGGTATATTTTCAAACTGGCAATCACCTTCCCGTTTTATCCCGGCGATGAGGTCTTCCGAAAAATTCCTGAACCAGTCCTCTCGCCCCACAATGGAAGGAATATTAGTCGGGTTGGGCAGGGTCAGGTATAATGACTTCTTTAGAAAGTAATTTGAACACAAATAACCTATAATGTATGAAACTATTGTAACAGCATAGTGTAAAAGTTTAGGACAAACTTTTGGGGGTTAACCAATCTCTTAATGGATGCTCCGCATTCCATTTTCGTCGAAAATCGTGGTGGCAGGTTTTATCCCCCAAGGCAAGTCTAGCATCAATTCATCAACCTCGGAGGGACTCAAAGCTTGTTTTTCCAGGAGGGCATAGATGCAAGATGTGATCCTCGTACCGTGAGAGTGCGAGTGCGTTCCAGTTGTCACTTCACCACCTCTGCCCTTAATTTTCCTTTTGTAACAGTACAAAAAAATAAATAAGTAAAGTTGTGTTCAAAGATCATTTGTTTTGGCTTGGAGCCTCATAGAAATGCTGAACACTCTAAATATCCCGTATAAACACAAATAAGGGCATTTATGGAATTGAAAACTATTGGCCTTCATGAACCGACTAGGAATACGCCATATATTTGTATTCTTCCCCGTTCTTCGAGTTGATTGAACGTCAAGTGGCTCATACAACTCGACAAGGGTGATTTAAGGACTTTTGGGCTTGAAGATACGTATTCGTTTGATAAAATCCTTGCTTTACGCTGACCTTTTCAGGTACCCATGAAATGATAGAAGAAAGTGAACAAGTCATCTTCACTGCCCTCTAAGTGAGTGTGGAAGTACAGGATCTTTTGCTCTCAGAATCCGGTTTTGGACATTCGAAAAACGATGTGAGCAGAAAAAGCGCAGTCGTACTCTGCTGCGATGACGGCTACAATCGCAGCCCATGTCCACGCATCCATCACGATTCTAAAAAACCGTTTGGTAGTTCTATGAACTGATCAAAAAGCCTTGACCGCACGTTTCTCAGGAAACGCGCGGATGAAACGACAACGAGGTGAGCAGCTAACTTGCTACATTTATCTCATCCAAGGTTGCCGCCGTGCCCTCCACACCTGGCAGCGTCGGTTCCACAAAGCTCAATATGATGTAGTGTCGCAGCATCATACGCCACGTGACTCATTAAACCCCTTAAATGGTAACACTTGCGTCTATCAGAGCTGAAATGTGCAGGAGGTGGGACGTGCACTATCGGTCAACTGTGAACTGTGTATGAAGTCTGCGTCTTTGGACTTTTGGGCTCTGACCGTGACCGATGCGGCGGCCATGGACGGTGAGTCATCATCGTTTCCGCCGCTGTTAGGATTGAAAGTGGAATTTTCCGCTGCGAAAAAAATCGCCTGCCGGCTGCTAGAATCTCATGAAATCGACATCACAGGAAAGGAGATAAGCTGGAATATTCAAGCGGGACTCCCGATCTCCTGTAATCATGAACCAAACATTTTCAAGAAAAATTTGCTAACTATATTCTGCGTGTGGTATAAAACAATGACTCGATTTCAAGATTGACAGCCATCTGAGAATCGTAAGGGCTTTGAAGCTTTCCGAATTCAAAGAAGGTCGAAAGACAAAAAATGAAGCGCTCAGCACTGAAGGAAACAGTGGTAGGAGTCTCTCTTTCGTCGTTTTCTCGAAAAAGTTGCAGGACGAGCAAGTGCCCGCCCCGTCGTCCGTTGTGGTCGCAAACGCACAGTGGGAACAGAACGTCCCGTAAACAACCCCAATCTTCCTTAATTGACCATTTATACTACTATTGGCCTTTAATGGTTAAAAGAAGTATGGTAAAAGATTTTTATTTTGGTCCATCTTCACTTTTTCAAAGTCTCACCACCACTTGCCCCGGCCGCGTTAGGAGTGAAGTGCTTTTTACGAGCATTTCTTCCCTCTCACCCCCTCTAACAGAGCTTTTGGAATTGCGAGCTTTTGATTTTCACCTCCCATTTCGCAGGGGAATCGAACGTCACTGGTTCACCGTCAAATTCAAACTTTTTCGCCTTACTTCGTGAATTTCAGGTAAGACACATGTTCGCACTGTTTGAGAGAAAACAAGTTTGAGAGAAAGAATGTCGCATCACTCCATAACACGACGACGGTATTACTGGCGCTGTGCCAACTGAAGAAACGGATGGTGCGCTACAGAACTGGATTGTACCTCGTTTACCTAAGAAGAGAGTTCAGATGCGTAGCGAGCTGACATACTCCTGAGATTGGTGTAATGTCAGATTGGGTTGACCGCGCAAGAGGTGGAAGTAGAAGAGTGTGAAAGGGGACGATTGGGAAAGCAAGAAGCGGAAGACGTGGACGGGTCTTAGGGCCTAATCGCTGCGAACTTTAAGACAGCGACACTTCCACATCCCCCAATCGACCCTACCCAACATGGCAGTGAGCGTGGACATCCAGATATGACCGATTAGTGAATACTCACGTGACAACTGTGAAGACTACGAAAAGACGGGACGAAGGAGATCGGAGTTCAAGGCGATCATCCACGTGGTCACGCATGCTCACGAAGTGGTCTCAGCGCACGTTGACCACTGGGATCAAAATTCCGGGAGGATGCTGAATTCGGGACAACGGGCATGGTCTCGAAAGGAACGCGCGCCCTTGACCATGCCAGTCTGCAAGTATCAAAAAACAGAAATACCAAGGGCTAGAATCTGAGAAACTCTGAAGATAACAATGTAATGTGAGTTGAAATCGTGAGAGTGAATAAAAACGGATACGAGAACTTTAGAAGAGAAGGATTGCCGGGAAAAGTGATGTGGGAATTATGAGGAACTATGTAGTGGTATGAAAGACGTATCGTGTCACCTTGACAACATAAGCCTCGAAGTGAATCACTTGGGAGGAATAAGCCGTTGATCCAATCTAAGTAGAAAATCGGAAAACCTTGGAAGCTGAAGTGAAGCTTTTATCCCTTTTGGGCTTGCAGTCGCAAAAATTTTTTTAAAAATAATTCTGGGTCTGCAGGGCTGTTCAGCTCGCCATGACAGATGACAAATAAAAATATTTTCCAAGCCTCTTGAGGACGGACGAGTGGGGTATCGGTGATGTTATGGAGAATTTCGGTGCCCATGAAATGCAAACGCCGGTTCGAGTTTCTTTCGAGGCTGGAAGTTTTGATCCTCACTCGAAAGGCATCTTTTCGATGACAATCCATTAGAGTAAATATTAAAGACAACAATTATTACTTCCACATAACAATCATTCATTTTACAAAAAAAAAATAGGCCAACTATTTGTTTATTCATTACTTACGTGCATAGGTGCTTCATAGATAACGGCATTAATCAAAATTCAAATCATCAAATAAAACAACCCTCAGGAAGTGTACCTCGGAGGTATTAGCTTGCGGACTCGTGGGCGGGGCCAAATAGTTTCATGGAATCGAAATTGTTAGAGAACTCATCAGATGAGGTAACTGATCTAGGTAGGCAGGCAAGTGAGCTTAGGTGGCAGCAGGGCCACGGAGCCCCCCTCGCCTCACTTTGTTGAAGTTGTAGGAAGTACAAATCACGAAAGGCTGTGATTACAAGGGCTTATATGTATCGTGGTGCTGGCTAGCGAGAACTGTGGTCACGAGTTTTATTTGGCGCACTTCGGAGTTTCACATACAGACACTATACATCAATGTCTAAGTGCAAAATACTTACAGGCACGTGATCATAACACCTCTTCGTGAAAATTTTCAATTTTATAGGGTGTGGGGGCATCGCCAAAACATCACTCTTCCCTTTTTACTACAGACAACTTATGGTTCTGACTGAAATTTTCGTAAACAAATGCACTACGCACGTAAGTATGACAGATTATTTCTCCTTGTCCACAGCTATCTCAAACGAGGTCACCTGATACAAGGTACAAAATTTTCAAATAAGATATATTGATCATTAAATACAATATAATAGATTAACAGTAAGTAACAAATAAAGCCAAAATAAAACAACCCTCAAAAAGCGCACCTCAGAGGTATGTACTAGCTTGCGGACTGGAGGGCGGGGCAAAATAGTCTTATTAATCGGCCAACGTCAAGTGGTGCGTCGTAGGAAGGAAAGGTAAGACTCCCACAATGTTCCGGAGGGCAAAAACGAACTTTGAAATGGTATTTGTGATTGCAACTTGTAAACCCCACGATTTTTGATTTATAAAAGCAACCACACTTCGGCAGACATTTCAGAGTTAGAAAAAACCACAGACGCTGTAATGGACACTGCTGCCAGTGGGCCGACTAGAGGTGATAACGGGCGATCAAAAACCATACATCTGTCACATAACTTTCGCTTATTCTGTTCAAGTCACGTGAGTATTACTGCGATATTTGAGAACTAGTCTTCTGGGGCAAATTAGCTCGCAAAGAGCAGTGTGAGCTTGGAGATGAAAAGTCAAAGTCAGAAATGTCGCCATGCCGTCGCTGAATTGTGGCAAAAAACGCGATGGGACGATGGAAATCGAAGAACAACATCGTGACATTGTAAAAACCGAAGATGCAAAAAATTGAAGAGGAAGGAAATCATGGTAATCTTGGCTTTCGAGAGAATCTAAAAATTCTTTCTTACAACATTTTTAGGTTTTTTCAGGATTCGAAAATGAACTATGAACAACTTCGAGCCATCGACCTTTACGCCAACTCTGCTCGGGTTAACGATGCATTCGGCTCGGGCACTGCTACCAATCGCACCCTCTCACCCTCTCCTCTCCTTTTTGACTCCTGCCACATATTGCCATTAAACTACCCACGGGGTGACTAGCGTAATGTTTGCAGAGGGTGTACAGTGGTTAGATGACTGAGGCGCTAATAGATCATGCCGTGCGTCCAGCGTGCGTCCATGTACACCTCCCGAGTCCTGGTCCGCCCCTCCTTGAATGGGTTCAGATTGCGTGCCGCTGCCTCTCGTTTTGCCTTTCTGCATTGTCCTCCTAGGAAAGGCTGCTTGAGCAATAGAAAAATCGAAGCCAAGTGGAATCTAATCTCAATGGTTTCGGAATATATCTTGATTATTTTATCTACCGACACGCCAATTAAACCTTCAGTTTAAATCTGGGGTGCGAGACTCCTCCCAAGATTAAAGGAATCGTCCACGGAAAATGAGTTGTTACCCATATATTTATGTTGTATTTGCCTAATGTTGGCCTCATGCAGAATTTCACGCGAAAAAATGTGAATCTGGCTGAGATACAGCACCACAAAGTGCGGTCCCAGTGGGCGGAGCCTAAGAGAAAAGCCTCGTTCCGTCGTCCGCCGTGGTCGGAGACGCATTGTAGGAGCAGAAAGTTTCGTAAACAGTCCCACTCTCCGTTCCCAACGGCGGCGGACCATGGGACGAGGCTTTTACTCTTAGGCTCCGCCCATTGGGACCGCACTTTGTGGTGCTGTATCTCAGCCAGATTCGCATTTTTTCGCGTGAAATTTTGCATGAGGCCCACATTAGGCAAATACAACATAAACGTATGGGTAACACAAAAACGCATTTTCCGTGGACGATTCCTTTAAGGTGCTTTGGGTAATTACAGTGGTAGTGCTTAGCAGCTGTACCTTCAATGCACAATCTGGAGACGAGGGCTGTACCCATGAAGGCCGAGAATGAAATGGGGCGCAATGTGTTTTCCAGTTGTTTGGTAGGAACAGTGAGTGAGACTGCATCAAACGAAAAAGAGGAAAGATCACAGCGTTGCTTTCTACTCGCTTTCGTGAGGTTTTTATTGAGACAATCTCCAAGTGGGAAGGGAGACATGGTCACATGGCCGCACTATTTATCACGCTTCCGTTCGGACTCTTGGCAAACATAAGACAGTCGTGGCAGCGCTTTTTCTATGACCCAGCGTCACTGATCTTTCGTTGGTAGCCAGGCATTGAAATGGCTCGGGTAAGATAGGGCTGAGGAGTGTGTATTGTCAGAGCAGGATTTCCCAGCCTAGGACGCCCTACGTGAGTCCTAGGGCGGGAATAGTGTCCTACGCCTAACGGTAATCGCTTTAAGACCCCACTCTATACGGCGCCAAAGCTCACATGCATCTCGTCGCATGTCGCGAATTCCTATCCTAATCATGCACAAGCAGTACATAGCCGTTGAAAAATCGGTCCAGTGCAGAGCATGTGCAGTCACAATGTCCTGTACTCTCTGCATCGATTGCGTCTTCACGATGATAAGCCATGCATCCAACTTCATTTCAAAATCTTCGACCCCGGACTAATATTTTGTGAAGTTTTTGCACATCGAATCTAGACATTTTTTCTTTGAGACGGGTCTATGGGGATAGTGAGATGGCTCTTTTGGTAATTCCTTTTCGGATCAAAAGGCTGAGCCCAGCTCTTGTTTCTTGTGAGAAAGGAGCCATGAAAAGCAATTGAATAGAATGAGAATGGGAGCAAGCATACGCCTTTTCGAGCATCGACAGATGTGTGTGTGTGTGTGTGTGTGTGTGTGTGTGTGTGTGTGTGTGTGTGTGTGTGTGTGTGTGTGTGTGTGTGTGTGTGTGTGTGTGTGTGTGTGTGTGTGTGTGTGTGTGTGTGTGTGTGTGTGTGTGTGTGTGTGTGTGTGTGTGTGTGTGTGTGTGTGTGTGTGTGTGTGTGTGTGTGTGTGTGTGTGTGTGTGTGTGTGTGTGTGTGTGTGTGTGTGTGTGTGTGTGTGTGTGTGTGTGTGTGTGTGTGTGTGTGTGTGTGTGTGTGTGTGTGTGTGTGTGTGTGTGTGTGTGTGTGTGTGTGTGTGTGTGTGTGTGTGTGTGTGTGTGTGTGTGTGTGTGTGTGTGTGTGTGTGTGTGTGTGTGTGTGTGTGTGTGTGTGTGTGTGTGTGTGTGTGTGTGTGTGTGTGTGTGTGTGTGTGTGTGTGTGTGTGTGTGTGTGTGTGTGTGTGTGTGTGTGTGTGTGTGTGTGTGTGTGTGTGTGTGTGTGTGTGTGTGTGTGTGTGTGTGTGTGTGTGTGTGTGTGTGTGTGTGTGTGTGTGTGTGTGTGTGTGTGTGTGTGTGTGTGTGTGTGTGTGTGTGTGTGTGTGTGTGTGTGTGTGTGTGTGTGTGTGTGTGTGTGTGTGTGTGTGTGTGTGTGTGTGTGTGTGTGTGTGTGTGTGTGTGTGTGTGTGTGTGTGTGTGTGTGTGTGTGTGTGTGTGTGTGTGTGTGTGTGTGTGTGTGTGTGTGTGTGTGTGTGTGTGTGTGTGTGTGTGTGTGTGTGTGTGTGTGTGTGTGTGTGTGTGTGTGTGTGTGTGTGTGTGTGTGTGTGTGTGTGTGTGTGTGTGTGTGTGTGTGTGTGTGTGTGTGTGTGTGTGTGTGTGTGTGTGTGTGTGTGTGTGTGTGTGTGTGTGTGTGTGTGTGTGTGTGTGTGTGTGTGTGTGTGTGTGTGTGTGTGTGTGTGTGTGTGTGTGTGTGTGTGTGTGTGTGTGTGTGTGTGTGTGTGTGTGTGTGTGTGTGTGTGTGTGATTCCCCCGCTGGTCCGCACACTGAGCGCAAAGGACCCAGCAAGAATGATGCAATAGTCGGAATGACGACACCGGCCGCAACCGGTCGCAGTGCACTAACACAGGTGTGGGTGAATTAACAAAGAGCACACAGTGATTCGGGCTCAGGGGCCGGCTTCGGGATCGGGGTTTGATGACGCGTGCGGATTTCCAGCGGAAATGTCTTTGGCTATGACCACCGATAAGCCTACCGTTGAAATGAATTGTAACTGATAAGCGATCAGAGCTTTCATGAATTCTTATCAGTGCAACAATCTGTGGTCAGACCATTCTTTCGAGCTCAAAAAGAGGTGGTTTCGAAGATAAGTGATTAAAAAACTTGGTATGCTACTGAATACGCACTTCGCGATTTTTAGAGCAAACCCACTGTCCTTCGTTGGCAAATATGCACATCCACGTTAACCTTTCACTGCTCAAAAGTCAATCATTAATGCACCGAGGCTGCTCGAACGAGACTGGAATCGGTCGCAGATTCTCTAACTAAAACGCTGCCTGTGTCTGTGTCGCTCCTTTTTCTTTTCTGGTCTCTTTTCCACCTCACTTATGTGGCTCCGTGGGGAAGTGTCTCCACAAACTTGAGCAGTACATAGCTGCAAGCAAGAAAAAGCTCACTTCAAGCTGCATCTCTTGAATTCTTCACTTACTCGCCATTAGAACCGCCATTTTCATTACTGAACGCGATAACCGATACAAACCCATACAGGGAATTAGAACTGGGGTGTTATGTCTTTAATAGTTTAAATGTCAGGTTTCAAAGAAATGACAAAAATCGTAAGACTCCGCGTTTCCATCGCAGACTGGTTGCATTTCAGTAGTATGGTTTACGATGGCCGACTAGCTGTGAAGGGAGGAGCAACACCAACAGCTTGTCGACATATCTGCCCCCGCTGTCTACATGAGTGTGTGTCATTAGGACAGAAAATTCGCGCGGCCACGTTTGACGCTTGACGAAGTGGTACGAGATAGAGGCGTCGTACTAGTTCGGTCCTGAAACGATTACGGCCAGAATAAAAAATAAAGCACCACTATCGCTTGAGGACTCCGCACCATCGCGTCGCCTACTGGTCGGCGCAACGCGAATTTCCTGTCTCAAAGGTACACAGAGACGTTTGCATCACAACGCCATGTGAAACCGATAATAAATAATAATAATAATAACTTCAGCAAGCGGCTAGTGGATCAGAAGGAAAAGGGGTGACGGTTGGGAGACACGGTCAATAGGGCCACTAGTTCACGCGAAAACTATGCACATCCCTTAAATCTCTACTCTGTAGCTGTTTTCTCTAGAGATATTTTGAAAGGCGAGTAGAGCATTATGCAAATACTAAAGGGAGAAGTTGGATGTGTCAGTCGACATCAACGAATTGGATCTTCTCTGAATAGGACGTCTTCATTTCAATTCTATCAATTTGAAAACTAACCTTTTTTCGAGTATTATGCCTGGTAGCACACCTATTGTGGAACAGACTTGTAAGGAGGATAGCATTTACATAAATTATGTCCCAGGGAAAAGGCCACAGGCTGTTACAGCGTCGCAGGCAGGCAGCAGGCCTGGGTCAAAATCCGTGTGTCCCAACCTACACCCGAAGAAAAAGATTGCTTGTCCTCGATCGTGGCAGAAATTCTGTTCTTTGACCGTTTCATTCTCTTCTCTGCACTACTATTTCCTACATTTTTTCATATCTACAATTCGCCAAAATTGCCCCTTACTTTGTCTCTAAGTACAATGCATAGCGCATTTACAGGACTTGATAACTGTCGGCAACTAGTACTTTTGCAATTACTATTCTCCAATTACTCTCCAATTGCAATTACTATTCTCTCCAATTGCAATTACTATTCTCAACACGTTATACGTGTGAGTGCTGATAAGCTAGGGTGAATATGCCATTCAGGAGCTGAGTTAAGGTGAAAGGGGTGTCGGTAGTGTAATGGATTAGCACATATCCCCGGAAAGGATGAAGTGCGGGTTCAAGTCCCGTCCGACACCGAAGCATTTGCCCATAACTTAGCATCCTTGTACTAACTTTCGCATCGCGAGCTGCGGCGATAAACAGCAGTTATCGAAAATCCGAAAATATTCTCCAGTTCTTTCTAAACTAAGGCGAAACCACTGCATTTGAGATGTAGTATCTTTCTGTACACCACATCATGGATTACCTCAAAGACGGACCACTCTTCGTCGAATGGTTACTAAGAAAAGGGAAAAGGGCTCATAATTAATGAGCATTTTAAGCGGAAGACATATTAATTTCAAAAATCGCTCGTCTGATTGTTTTTCGAGTCTGTCTATCGTTCATATGGAAACGTTTGTCAGAGTTCATTGAGCGATAATCGAACCATCAGGGCAGTTATGCTTCCGCACTTTTCCCACAAACATTTGTTTCTTCAGAAAGGGCATATGAATAACGTTTACGCGAACACATCTGCCAGCATTTCAATATTGCGTTTATTTAAACACACTATAATAAATGTGAAGAATCTCCCCTGCATGAAAAATGCACTTAAAGTGCGTGCTGCGGACATAGGATCATACCGCATGGCGTGATGCATGGAATATGTTAGCTGTGGAAGCCTGATCATTTTAAGTCCACGTGTACTCGATAAAAATTGATCGAAGGTGGGAAGAAGGTTTTTGAAGTGAATGATAAAGATCCACCCTTAATGGGTGGAGCGTTTTCTACGCGCGGGTTGATTGCTATGGGACACGACTTCATTAGCGGGCATCACAAAGACCAAAAAACCAACTTTTATGAGTAATGTTTGTGCTGTGCTGAACGTGTCTCAGTCGCTCCATAGAGAGAGGGCCTGATTTACTCACTTAAGAGCACCCGTCCTCCCTGGTTTAGGTCGAATTGTACATCGACTGTTTGCCTCCCTTGCAGATAGGGATAAGGTCAGATCAGAACAGTGCCTTAGAAGTGAGCAGTGTGTTCTTACAAGAAGATCCGCCTACAATGGGCGGAGCATACCATCAACAGGGTGATAGTCAAAACATCTATGTACATAACGAATAACGTTTCTTGCTTCAATCATTCCCTTGTTGCGATGCGCCACACCTTTCAGTTCCATTCGGAATAAAGGTGTGAGGCTGATGCGATTCGGTCTACGCAGTGACTTGCGCTGATCAGTCGGTGCCCAAGCCAGCCCTCCCAAACCATTCTGGTGCCAGTTCTCTTCATCCCAGAGGAATGTGAAAATTGGTTGACCATGGCGGGTACTGCGGATTTCACACCCGCACCATGAAAGTGGGATGACGCGCCACTGGTCACTGCACCATCTCCATCCTCACTACATCACCTTCCATAAAAATACAGCTATGAAAGGTAGAAGTAGAAAAACGAAAGAACTTGATAAATGAGCTGTTTGAGGAATATGATAAAAGAACTCATGAAATTTCTAGGAAATTACTTAATAATTCAAAGAACGTGCACAACTGCTGCAGTTTTTGCTATGAACAATCTCACGTTGTGAAACCGGTTGTGTGATTTCCATAAGGAAGTAAATTAGTAATCATGTGCCGTTCAGTCAACTTTTTTCTTTTCTTGACCGACCACTCATCGCCGGCCTAAAAAGCAACCCCATACTGATACCTTTAAAATTGTGCTAGGTTCTAAATATATTTTTGCAACATTTTTTTCAACTTTTTTGAATCTATAATTTGTACCACAAATTACGCCTTTACTTAAAAATACTTAAAAAATACTTAAAATTATGTCCATATGCGACTTTCGATGAATCTTGGCATTATCTTCCAATTATGGTTGTTTGGATGTTTCAGCTTCAACCAAGATTGTTAATCACTTCATTTCCGACTGATGTTTCGACATCGTCGCCTTTTTCAGAGTCTGAAAGAGTGAAGTCTTTATGAAAACTATTCGTTCAAGCACCATTTCATTTCACAGAAAAAAATGAGGAGGAAATAACATGACCTTTCGAAAAAAAATTGAGAAAAAAATTCGTAAAAAGGAGAGACGATGTCGTAGAGAATTACTGACTGATCTTTGAAGAAGGCGACGACGCCGAAACGTCAGTCGGAAATAAAGTGATTAACAATCTTGGTTGAAGCTAAAACATCCGAACAACCATAATTGAAAGATCATGTTATTTATGCTTATGTGTATTATACAGGGTGTGCCAAAAAAATAAAGTAATTTTGCTCCTCCACTTTCACCCCACTTTAGTCAAATCACAGCAAATTCTGTTGAGGTATTTTCATCCCCAGATTCAAGAGCAGACCTTACTCTATCACTATACTCCGTGGCAGCCTTCTGCACGAGCACAAAAGGGAGCTTGTTCTGAGTGAACACAATGTGTCACCTCAACTAGGCAAAATCCGAATTTCGTTGCACTCGTTCACATCCTTGCTGAGGTCCGTTCACTCCGGGTACCTAATGGGATTCATACTGGGTGGTATTTTTAACATTCCGTTTTTTCCGGGTTTCCAGCGCCCTTCGTTTCCAAGAGCCAAAACGTGCCCTTACCACTGAAACCCCTCCGGAGGCAGATTTGAGGCATGAAAATAATACTTCGGATCATAGCAGCCTTGTCCAAGCAGCAAGGGCTCTGTGACTTCCATGATCTGAAGAAGCAATCCTTAGGAAGCTTCCCACAAGAGACCTACCACGGAGCCTGGCTTCACTGTTTTAAGCGGACCTTGATACTGTAGGTACTCCGAAGCCCGACTGTGTCGAACGAAAGCTCCATGTTTTTATGAAAGTGAAAGTAGTGAGTCTCAGCTGTTCCTGCTTTCGAAGGAACATTTCGGGAATATTCTGCCCTAATACTTTTATCTCTTTCGTTTCCCTAAGTTTTGTATAATTGGCAGATGTGAGCCGTTGGCAAAATTACTTTTTTTGGCACTCCCTGTATATTGTGTATGTAATATTTGCGTGATACCAATATAATGGAATAAGTTTAATGTTTGAAAATTGAGAAAAACTAGAAGATCGGCTCTCAGGTTAAGCGAAAAGCAAAACAAAAGATATATTTGGGGTTAGCTTATCGTATTTATAAATTACATTCTCTCATCCTTCGCGATGGAGCCAAGCTTCCCAAGTGGAGAAGGAGCAATTCAATCCTCTTCGGAAAAAAAGTTTTCGTTGCAAGCGTGGAGATTAAAACAATCCAAATAAACTGTAAATAGTACTTCTATGAGTTCCTCTCACAGAAGTTTTCGGTAGCTCCAAGAAAATAGAAAGAAACCTTTATCCACTATGTTTCTCTATTCATAAAGATTATTGGTGATACAAAAACTACTCAGAAAGCATTCAGTTTATTACTGTATGAAAAACGTCACAATTTTATCAAACTTATCATTTTCAGTAGGTGCCCAGTGGCTGATCACACAGCGATCTCTTGAAAAGCAAGTATGCGAAGCGTGCTTTTGCGTGTTTCATCTAAGTTTTAAGCTAGTTCTGCTTTAGTTGAAGTTGACCGTAATGTCCTTCGAAGTTGATTTCCGATCATATTTGCGCGTCATTATAATCACTACGGGCACTTAATTACACAGGCGGAAGCGCAGAACAAAAAAGCAAGTTTGATGAAAGGATTTTCGAAAATCACGCTCGACAGGTGAGCGAAAATCAGCGGTGAAATAGTGGAGAAATCATTGATACCACTGATATTTACAGTGATCACAGTGACATTTGCTAAGCAACACTGTCGACACTTACTACGACTACACGCTGGGTGGCGTTTGCAGCGCTGTAGGGACTTTCGGGGACTCTTCCGGTCTCAGTCTGAAAATGGAATTATAAGCAAATAGTGCAGCTCCTTTTTTAACAGCGGAATTTCGAAAAGAAGCAGGTAAAATTAGGAGGCTAGGACTAGAATGATGACTAGGGAGGAGTTTTATCTGACAATCCTGATGCTTGCAGAAAAGAAAAGAACATAATCTGGCATAAATTATCAGAAAGTCGGAGCCGGAGATTCCTCTTCCTGTCAGCAATAGAGAGGCTCCAGCTGGAAGCGCCACTGATGTGCGGTAACGGTTTCAAGGTACCACTAATATAAGATGCCCCTTGAGCGAACCGTTTACGAGAAAATGAATTTTTCCTGTCATCCCTATATTTACGTTGTATCTGCCTAATGGGGGCCGCATGCAAAGTTTCACGCGGAAAAATGTGATTTCGGCCAATATACAGCACCACAAAGACTCGGCGGAATGGGCGGGGCCTCCTAGCAAGTGCCCACCCCGTCGTCCGCTGCGGTCGAGACGCGTTGTAGCTACAGAAAGTTACGTGAACGGTCCCCTTTCCGTTTTTAACCGCGGTGGATGACGGTATTGGGGTTTTACTAAGAGGCCCGCTCCCCGGCCGAGAATTGAGCAGCTGTACCTCAGCCGAACTTTCACTTTTTCGCGTGAAGCTTTGCATGCGGCCCTTATTAAGCAAACACCACATAAAAATATGGGTAGTAAAGAAACTTCTTCTTCGTGGACGATTATTCTAAGGGTTTTGACCATTTTCTAACCACCACAGTATTGCAGCTTATAAAATAAGATATCAGGTACCTAACTTCAATCTGTTTCAATTGCGGATTCTTCTACCAGTACTGAAAAGCAAATGACGAGTTGGTGGCTGAACGCAAACGCAACGGTGAAAACTGTCATTCCGACAGATCTGAAGTTTACCATAGAATTTCCTAGTTTTCACGTATGCTTAGTGATTTATTCCTTTTCAATAGTGCGCTACCACGGGGGACTCAACATACATTTTTGAGATCCCGACCCTAGGCTGTTTGTCATGGCAATAAAATCTTCTGAACACATAAAATTATGGTGGATGCTCTCGAAGATCAAGGCCCGTCGTAGCTTAACAATCCGTATTGGTCTGAAGGATCTAAGAGTCACACCACGCCCAGCGCCAGATTAGAAACTTATTTTCTTGGGGAAAATGGGTCCTAGATAACTGCACATGTTGCACCTTTGTTGCGGCTGCACGGTGCACCCTCATTATGTTTTGCCCGCTTTAACACATCCGAGCCACGCCCACCCAACCAAATCACACCAGGCCTCAAACGAACAAACATCCAACTTGAGGCTCACGTGGAGAAGGAAACTGGCGATAAGAGAAGATTCTTTAGTGAAACATCCATTTCGATTTCGAAGGCAGATTCCACGCGGAAATTGGTTGGTCCAAAGCAGGGTGTGGTTTGATTTGGTGGGCGTGGCTTCGTTGCGTTCAAGTAGGCACAACAGCGTGAGGTTGCAGCGTGCAGCCGCATTAAAGATGCCGCCTGAACACTTAGCTAAGGGCCTATTTTCCTCAAGAAAGTAAGCCACTAATCTGGCTACCGTGTGGTGTGCCTTCAAAACTATTGGTTTCAATGTCAACAAGACTAGTGCCAAGGAAAGGAAAAAATTTTCAAAAAGTAAACAAGCAAACATTGTTGGCCCAGACGAGCCGAGAGTTATTTAACTGAGTGTTAAACAGATTTATATGTGCTTGGAACTTTCATGGAAGTAAAGGTGGCTACCACAAAAAATGTCTTCAACCTTGACCACTGCTTTTGACTTGCAAGGCACAGAAAAGGGATTCTTGGGATACCGTGTCTGTTGGCCAAATTTGGGTCTATTTAAATAACCCTGTTCTGATGCGCACTAAGGAAGTAGTATGTAGATCCAGGATGCGAGTAAAACGTACAGCCGAAACGGAAAGGTCGTGACTTTAATTCAGCGCTCTCATACCTAGGTGTCGAGGAAAATGCCCTTTCAGTACGACCCCCGCTCCTCAGGGGAACCCGAACACGACCTCCCTTTTTAACACTTGCATACGGTACCATTGACTATTGCCGATTACTGTGGTTTTTAGATCAATAACCCACATTTCATCATATTTTCTTGCATAACCCGATCAGCTGATAACACGATCCGCTTATTGTCTAGCCGGGAAACATTGCTGACCTTTGCAATTATGACCCCCATCACGCCCTCGAATAAGACCTCATGTCGAGGAACAGAAATGGGAGGATACTGATGTCTGCAGAGATTAGTGAGTAAATGGAAAGGAGGTTTAATACGAAAAAGGCCTACAGCGCTGTATAACAAGCTTATATCCATTCACTCCCATAAAGGCGTTCGGTGGCATGCTGCAAAAATTGTCGAGCATACACTCTTGGAACTCGGATGGGAACTCCTTGAACTCCCAGCGTAATCAATAGACATAGGCAACAGGCAATCTCCTGTGCAAATCGCCGAAGCACAGCTTAGCTGCTGAGCTTTTAAAAAGTTATGAAATAAAAAAAGGGACGGTGATTATAAAGCTTCTTTAATGCCATGGTTTTACCAATCATACATCACTGTGAAAAAAGCTGCAGAATAAAATAAGAATAGCTTGTATCAATTTCAAGTATAGATGATTTTCGTTGATGAAAAAATATTCACAACCAAATTTATCACATAATTTTCAACTATAGCGGCACGACCTACCCGTCCATTTGTGGGAATGAACGGGGTTCAAGTCTGATTGGAGGAGAATATTGAGGTAAACGACCCTCAGATCGACGCCACATGTTCCTATACTCAAGATATCTATCCAGGAAGAGGTCATCACTGTCAGGTGATAGTCATGGCGCTGCTACCTAGTACTACGCATGACTGATTACCGTTTGACGACCTTTTTCAAAACCTTTTTCTGGAAATTGAATCATCAGTCCAACAATTACTCAAAAATGTGTGATCGTCGAGGGATTGTCGAGGAATTTTTTAAAAGACTACCCTTATCTCAGATTCCAACCCAAAAATACATGACTTCTTAGTCTTTAACCCTTGCCTGACCCTGTCCGAGAATCCCTCCTTTCTCACATTAGATTCAGGCGAAACCTACGCTCTTCGGCTCGCAATCATTTCTCGTCCTCCACCCTTACTGACTTGTTTTACAGGGTGGCTCCTAATTATTTGCGCGTAGTATAGCGTAGTTTATTGCTAATAACTTCAACAAAAAACAGCGCTTATACAATCTGATACAACTTTTATGTAGAGCAATGCCTAGTAATCATTCACTCAAGAAGATGTTCGGAATGAGCTCCTCTTGCAGCAATACAGGCCTTCAGACTCTTCTCCACTCTCACCGTGCGACATCGCTGTGGGCCGCAGGAAGGTGACGTCGATGTTGTCCCACGCCTTCTGCTATATAAATCATCAGCCCTTTATTAAAATGAGATTTGCAAATATTCATGATATTGCCAGTAGTGTAGCGTATAAAATGGTGCTTATTCTGTGAGAAAAGATGCAGTCTGAGCCAAGTTATAATCTCCCGATTTTGAAGTTGCGAAAACCAGCCAAAACGATCCTTACAACCTAATAAAATCTTGTTTTTTGGGAAGATAGCACTCAAAGGCTCCCCGAGTTGCTAAAAATTTTGTCAGTGGTCAATGCGTGCTGCAACAGGACTGGACATCTGCCCATTCTGCAAGATCCACACTGGCATTCTGCGAGAGTCACTTTCGTGGCTTCTGGACGAAGGACTTCTGGCCACCTTACTCGCCTGATCTGAATCCGATGGATTTCGCTGTGTGAGGCTACTTGCAGCAGAAGGTCTCCTCGAAAAGGCACCAAAGTTTGAACGCTCTCAAAGCTTCACTTCAGAAGGCGTGGGACCATATCGACGTCACCCTCCTGCGGCCCACAGTGATGTCGGTGGAGGAGAGACTGAAGGCTTGTATTGCTGCATAAAGAGTTCATTTCGAACATCTTCTCGAGTGAATGATTATTAGGTATTGCTCTACATAGAAGTTGTATCAGACTGTATAACCTTTGTTTTTGTTGAAGTTATTAGTAATAAACTACGCGCAAGTAATTAGGAGCCACCCTGTATTGTGCTACAGAAGTGGATAGATGACCTCTCTCTCCTTATATCTACAAAGCGTCCATTCTGACTGCAAAACGTGTAGGGACAATCCTTTTGACGCCGTTTTTACGGGAAGAAAATTCTCCCGCTCGGATTGGATTTTCATCTACTGGAACCTGCTCTTATCTAATCGACTTCTATTATCATTTTTGTGTAAATTGCTTAAAGGTACACCACGCAGTAATCAGATCAGTCGCTCACCTTCTTTGGGCAACTGGACATTTCGGCAACTGCTCAGGCCGCACCCTTGTTGCGGCCAGGACCGAGCCTCCGTCGAAGATCCCGATAGGGGGTTACGTATTTGGTTCCCTGGGAGGGGGGTACTCATTGAGGTATTCAGTGATCAAAGGAATTTCTAAGGCTAAGAGGCCAAAGTGTTAAAGAGAAATTTGATAGAACTGAATCTAAAACTAATATTCAATTTAATCTTCACCAGAAATCTCGAAGGACATACAGAAAATGCCTCCCACAAAGAAAACAAGATAAGATACAAAGTTGTTGCAAGTACGCTGAGTAATGAGCGAAAGCTTCGCTCTCGGACGGGACTTGGACCCCCACTCCACGCTTCCTGTATGTCATGCATGGAGTGCGGGTTGGAGTCCCGTCTGCGACCCAAACTTTTGCCCATAACATCGCAGGCGGCGAATATCAGCAGCTACCAAAAATCGAAGTATCAATATAAGAAACTATTTACGACAAGTGCTCAAGAAGAAATTGTAGATAAGAGAGTGCATGGAGAATGCAAAAGATTAACGGAGTCAAAGGGCACTCTTACCAATAATGTGGACGGAATCCTCATGCATGGCGCCCCCTTCTGCGACGCAGGCCAAAGCTAGTCGCCATCCCGTTGGACATTCGAGAGCGTAGGATAAGTACTGGAGACATTATGAATACAAGGGATCATTTTATCCAATAATTCGTGAGAAGATCTTGCAACTTCGACGGAAAAAAACTACCCGACTGGCTTCCCTCAAAATAACTTTTTCATTTTAGAGATATGGCATGGTTCAGTTAGTAATTCGACAGTTAGAAATCGACAAGTTCGCAGACCCCGGACGACAACGTCGCATTCAAACAGTTGACTTCGAAAGAAGAAATTTTTGAAAATTCTCTTCGGTAGTCACCCATATCGAAAACTACACAACCATCACGGAAACCAAACGTCCAATAGATTGGTCTCGGGAAGTTATTACGAGAACAGTTTTCAGCACTTTGAAAAATGGCGTTTGCACGTACTTAAAAGTATTCAAAAAGTATTTCAATTTACTACGGTGAAGATGCCGCTTTCCTTCGCGATGGCCGCGTCGCTGCTGCAATGCGACGTGGCAATCGCAGTGGAGTGCATTACATGGCTTCATTTTGGTTTCAGACTTCCCTATCTTACTTTTTTAGCCTCTATTTCTGCGGCATAACTTGCATGGATTTGAAAACTTTTCCTCGGTCATCAGAGAACGAGCACATTACCTATGGTCGACGGTCGATGGTCGTTCCTTCAAGTATATAACTACTGGATTTTGTTAGGTTCTCCTTTCTCTTACTTTGTCACAGGTTTGGCCTCAGTTTCTTGACATGAGCTCTAGATTTCCTTGATGATCCGCTTTGCCTGGGTAGAGACCACAGGAATAATGGAACCCAAAAAGGGGGTCGTTTTCTTGGAAATTTTCCTAGACCCCACACTTCACCCTGGATGCGGTTTCGCGGCGCATCCTCACTGCGCTATACGCGCTCAAACTCCACCAAACCGCCCCCACTACCAAATCACACTTGGCATTGGGGATCAACTTTCCAGGGTGGCGTTTACGTGGCGAACGAAACTTGCGAATCATGCGATAAGGCAGCCATTTCCATAGTGAATGCAAGGCAGCTTCAACAGCTATATCATCAAGCAAGACTCGTTTCTAGGCTGCAATACTTGTACGAGAACCGGAAATCGGGGCCTCATTTTTAGTGTTTGTAGAAGTTTTGATTCTTTTTTCTTACTGGTGGGTGCATCGCGAGCTTTCCCTTCTCTGATGGACGCGATACTCTCACAACTTATCACGAGGTGTGCCTTTAAGTCAATAAGTTGAAAAGGTTGTACGAGTGGTTGCTCTTGACGTATTTGATGTATGGTTATACGAATTGAATCGAAATGTTGTATGAACTTAGGACCTGGCGATCACGTAAAAAATTAGAAAATGGTTTTTGACCAATTCGATAGTCAATCACTTTACCGTACACTCCCACAGGGTGCCGTGCATTCTGTCATTTCGTCTGATTTTGATGTTCAATGTGAACATAGAACGTGCAAATCGGTTTTTAAAGGGCACAGTAGACATTAACCACAAGTGACAGTATCGCTGTAAAAAGCTAACAGCGAGATTCTGTCGACGACAAACGGTTTTTCCCTTCTTCTTTGATGTATCGCCACTTCATTCGGAGCACATTTTACGGTAATCTGATGATGCGACTGTGAAATTATATGTGCTAAGGGACACGCTAGTCAAGGAAAACCGAAGGGATCAGCTAAATATAAAATTTCACAGCATTCTTTTCAAATTTCGACAAAGTTCCTATGCATTCGATAGAGCTTCTTCTGCTCTACGGATCAGCATCGCTTTTTTCGGATCCTTCAATCGCTTGATATTAATGACGCTCAAAAACGGAGTGACTAGTAGCCGGAAATTCGCATTTTTGACCATCGAGGTCAAAGAGCATGTGCATATATGGTTTAGATAGAGCTTTTTCTGCTATACGGAGCTTCACCTTTTTATTGATCGCATAACAGTTAGTTTTTTTTGAGATATAGAAATGTAGTACTTCGTAAGCAAAAATCTGCGGTTTTGGTAGATCAAGGTAGTGAAAAACCGCTCTTCAGTTTCTGTGCATGATTGAAGATAAAAGCTCGATTTTCAGCGAAAAAGAGCAGCTTCCAGATGCACAGATTTTTCTGTGTCGAAACCTCAGAAATAGTAGCTTATGAAAGGATTTGATGAAACAAATGTCATCTTTCGGGGTGCAGAAAAGGCTCTATCGGATATAACTGGGCATTCTTTCAGACCTCGAAAGTAGGCGAAGAAGGGTGAATGCCGAAATGCTTATTCTCCCTGAATACCCGGTTTCATGTCTAGAACAACAAACCGTCCAGTGATTCGCATAAAAAAAAAGTGTAGGGTGGTTCAAGCTCTATCTAAAACACTCCAGCATATATTTTTTGACCTCGATTGCAGACATAGGACAGGAACTGGAGAAGTTTGTAGTTTGCCTCCTAATCAGTCTACCTAATGCTAATGAATATTCAAAGACTTAAGGAATGAAAAAGGATAGTAAATATTAAAAGACTGAAGGATCAGAAAAAAGGATGGTACCATCTTGAAAAACAGAAGAAATGTTTCATTCTCACAACCTAATGCATTGAAGAGTGAGCTTCTCCTTTTGAAAAAATCTTGTTTACTCTTGTTTATCTCGGAAGTGGGAATGCAGAGTTTCTGCTCTGTGGTGTTACGCAGAACCCAACAATATCACCTCTGATCGCTGCCTTCCCTTGCTTCCGCAATCTAACCTATTGCACAATCACGCCCGAGGCTGATAGACCATGTGGTCTGCGTCCCTGTCGGCTCTCTTTGCCCCTCTGGGCTACTTCCTGCTTCCTTTGTTTGGTCTTCCGGCGAGTGGCTTCGGAGAAGAGAATAAAAGAAGGAAAAAGAGCAGCAGTTCAGAAGTTACAAGCAGTTTTCCTGATCGTTGTTTACGGGCTGGCCATTTGGATCATTCGCTTGGATTTCTGGGCGCAATGACCAAGCCATGACCGTTGCGAGGTGAGCCTATAAGCACTGATTTCGTGGTGTGTATCGTTTTATCCCCTTTACGGGTAGACAGTGAATGCGGTGTCGAGTCGGATCAGGCCCCCAAACGAGCTGTAGCAGCTTCGCCACTTAATCAAGCTTTGAAAAATGCACAATCACTGCAAATGAGGTCATCCATTTAACAGTATCGTGGGCTTCTTCGTAACTAATCCGTCCAGCTGGCTACTCGAGTTTCATACTCCACAATTATCCCACAGCCAGCCAAAATTACCCGTAACGGTGTTTCAAGCCCTGCTAGTTATTCACCGACGTCGGATATCATCTAATTTTACTGGCCATTGTATCAGTGCAGGATCCCTCATATCCTCCCTTGCACTGAAAAGGATTCTGGAAGCATGGTGCACAGCAAACAGATTGATGACAGAGAGTCTTATCGCTTCGGATCGATTTGATAAGTTTGACCACAAATTCCGCCCTTTTGAGCAAATTCCGCCTTCGTACTTGATAGCTCTGAAAAGACAAGTGAGACGTTGGGAGGCTTGACAGCTACAATTAAAACGTTATGGCTGCGCTTTTCAGTTTAGCAGTGCTTTTTTCAGTCCAGCAGATTTCAGGGCATACCTTGCAATTATTAGAGTGATGCCGTTCCTCTTATGGGCTTGTAGATCTTCTGGTAACAATCCACCCTACACCCTTTAAGCGGCCAGACTGTCTAGGGGCTCGGTTCAGCTGAGCAGGGACCAGAAACTGCAGGCCTACTTGCCCTCCTTTGTCTGGTCCTTCGACAATTACTTACGGAACAGCGGATAGAATATATTGGGTAGTCTAAAAAGTTTTTTCGTATTTTCAAATACCGCTTTCACCCTCCAAACTGCTTTCCAGCAATCTTTTCTGTACATACACATGTAGTACAAGTCCACACGCATCTATAGGTATTATTGTCTTCCATCTCCCGGATAACCCTTTTCAGCAAAATAAAAATATCAACGGTCAACCTCATTTTCAATGCAAAAATTATAAAAAAATTTTTCTTTGAATGGCGTTAGACAGGGAAAGGAAAAGGTGATAATCCGATGGAGCAAGATGAGGGCTTCAAGGTGGATGGGGCAGCAATTTTTATCCAAGCCCGAGAATTTTTTGGCGAGTCATTTTTTTCACTAGTGGTAAAAATTTTTTTGAATTTTTTTCTTCTAAAAAATTTTTGAGCTTGGATAAAAATTGCTGCCTTATAGCCCTGATCTTGCTCCATCGGATTGTCACCTTTTCCTTTCCCTGTCTAACGCCATTCAAAGAAAAAAAATTGGAATTGAAAATGAAGTGACTTTTAATATTTTTATTTTGCCGAAAAGGGTTATCCGAGAGATGGAAGACAACAATACCTATAGATGCGTGTGGATTTGTACTACATATATATGTACAGAAGAAATTTTGTGGAAAGCAGTTTTGAGGAAAAAGCGGTATTCAAAAATACGAAAAGACTTTTTAGACTACCTAATATAAGAAGAAGAGCAGCATTTCAGGACTTATAAGCCCTTTTCCTGATTTTGTTAAGGGTCTTGGGTATAGAGATTTTACTTTGATTTCCTAAGCCTTATAACCAACCTAGTGAGGTGAGCTAGTGAACACTGGTTTCGTGATGTAATCCACGTAAATCACCAAAGTGGCAGATGACCTTGCGCCATTTGGACTTTATTCCTTGTAATTTCCGGTTCTGCGCACGTTTCTTCTTTTTTAGCTTACACCGTGTGGAAATAGATCTTTCCAGTGAGGTAGAATTCGCACATTTTGGCACTGTGAATGGACGTACAGTACCATTTTCCAAATATGCCTCTTACGTGGTCTACAAGGTCAACATCGTCACTGTATCAAATCAGTCATTTCTCCTGAATCTTCAGCCCCCTTGAATGACGTCTAACGGTCTTGGGGATGGTTTCATTTATGCGAACATTGGTCGGTTTTCTCAAAAATCATGAAGCCAATGTTGGGCATTTCTGCGATGTCACATGGATGACGAATGCATATACACGGTGGTTGTAATGATCAACTTCACTTCCGGCGGAAGCCACTTTTTCTTGCTCGCCAGCTAATGGTTATTTGAACCTGTTTGAGTCCTTCTAGCAAAGAAAAGTGGTGCAAACCTCGATGCAAATTTTAGTTTAATAAAAACAAGCAAGCACTGTGCTCAAAAATCGTCAGTTTAATTCGAGTGTTCGGGACCAAACTTCAGCTACTTAACGATATAAACATAAAATACGGCTTCACACCAAATGCTTCTCCCTTCAAATATCCTTTGCATAAAAATAATGTCTTCGGGGGCACAGAATTATATGAGGGACAGGGTCACTACTTTTTTCTCAGTCACAGTGTCCCTTACCACCTGCTATCATTCACTATCTGCATCCCCTTGCGACTTACTAGGGGAGGGTTTCAAATTCCCATGGAACTTTGAATTACTCGGATGGATCGATAGAGCTCCGAATACTGAGTATAACTGTGCAAATCACAATTACTAACTGGCATTCTGAAGCGAGTTACGAAGGGTCAAAGTTTGCCTGTGACACCTCATTGGTGAGGCACTTTGCCATCAGCACAGCCGTGCTAAGCCAGCATCGACCAGAGTAGCTAACTGGTAGTGTCCAACTCAATCTTGCAGATCTGGAACACTACCAGTAAGCCACGATGGTCGATGCTGGCTTAGCAATGGCCATGCTGACGGCAAAGTGCCTCGCCAATGAGGTGTCACAGGCAAACTTTGATCCCTCGTAACTCCCTTCAGAATGTCATTTAGCAATTTTGGTTTTCACAGTTTACTCAGTATTCGGAGCTCTGTCGATCCCCCGGGTCTCATTTTAGAGTTCCATGGGAAGTTGAGACCCTTCCCTAGTTAGGGGTTGGACCGCTACTACGCCGTGCGGGCACAATGGCCACGATATGCCTTGGAGCGTCTTGTAGTTCGCTTGCAGCTCGAGTAAGCTTTGGGTACGTATCGATACGATCGTGTGATTGAAACGACAGCAGAATCAAGTATCGCTAGGTATAACAGCAGCCTAAAGAAGATAGCAACTCACATCGCGTTTCCGTCTCCAGAGATTGCAAGAATTGTGTTCTCTATCATCCAACAGCAGATGCGGTACAACTTACTTTGCTTCCTCAATTAGTGTGGGTAGGGTAACAGTAGCAGTGTACCGCGTATAATCTTGTAATATATCGAGTTCGTGCCATTTACCCGTAAGCCGCGAAGTCCGAAGTGACAGAGCAGGTCGATCTTTGAATAGAACGAGCCATAGAATCTTAGTATTATACTTTGGCCATGTTTCCACGCTAAACTCAGATGATTCTCTTCTTGCTGCGCTCGGGAGGTGTGTTATAAAGATGATATGCACATCGTGCTGTGATTATGATTTATGCGGCATCAATTCAACGTTTTTCTTCCCCGCCAAAAGAAGCCGTGTCGTCACAAAATTTTCGAACAGGCAACGTCATCATTTCCGCTGAATGATAAGCGGTTCGAATGGAGACATGCCGTTATCAATATGATATGACAAGTGATCGGAAGAGCATTTATGGCAAGCATTTCAGGGAGAAAGACCAGGCCTGAAATCTACATAAGTTATCATTTTGATGCTGCTGCTGTTGGTTGCATCAGTAACTGTTTTCTTATGCATCGGCGTAAGCCGGACACATAGGTCCTTGAAGAACCGGAAGGGGGTCCGAAACAAGAGGAAGATGCAAAGAAATGAGCATTTTGCGATGAACACTCAAGGTTAGAAGCGATAATAGGCGAAAAAACCCGGTCTCAAAAGCGCGACGCTGCGGTGTGCATTCGCATCCCATTCGCATCAGCGCATCCATTCCGAGTTGTCCGCTGTAGGAGACGGGCTGTGGGCCAACGTTAGTTGTAGCAGCTGACTCCCAGCGCAGTGGAGTGGCCATTCCCAACTACATTAGCATTCATGTAAGTACATCTAGAAACAATATAAGAAAGAACAAAGTAAAAAGTAAAGGAAAAAAACAAATTTATGATAGAAACATCTTCTTTTTGCACCATGCCAAGACGTCAAACTGGCGAGTTTGTGCAATGGCGGCCACTTAAACTCGTCCACACTACGTCTGTTCTACCGTAAGCCAAAATTACCTCCTTCTGGTGTCTTTAAGGGAAAGTAGTAGTGAATCATCAAAATCGGTATGAATCAGATCGAAATTCTCTGCTACTGAACTGTCTCCTGTTTCGATCTTCATCGAAGAATGAATGGCAAAATGTCAAGCCAAACTTTTTCCCATTTTGGATCTGTCACACACTCGATACATGATGGAAACTGTTGTGAGACCAAATACGTATTTGGCACGACGGGGTATACTGATAGGTCCTACTTGTACGGTGCATGTATCAGCTCGTGCACCAATACCCATTCAGACCAACCAAGCCTTCCATCCTCTCGGGGGAGGTTAATTTGTACCGGACTCACCTGGAAGGATAACAGCAGTGACTAGAACATCGGCTAGTCCTCGCCGGTCAAATCCTATAAATCTAATCGTATTCACTTGCCACTACGATTGTGAATGAAACCAATGTGCGCGGCATATCGAATGAGGAACTGATTAACCCCGAAAAACGTCCTTTTATCCTTATATGGCCCATACAATGGTTCACTGTGACAACTCGATATTGAACACATGATGACCATGACAATGACATGATCGCAAACATTCCAAACGAGGCATTCAGTACTTTGCCGACTTCGCAGTGGTGAAGGGTTTGGGTAGCCTGACGACGTTGAAACGACGTGGTGTGCTAGTCAGGCTCAAACTTTGTTGAACAGTACAGCAGAGTGAGGTCGTTTCTCCAAGGGAATCGTTCACAGAAATAAGTTCCTTTGTTACCCATATATTTATGATGTATTTGCCTAATAGGGGCCGCATAGTTTCACTCGAAAAAATGACAACTCGGCTAAGATACAGCTCCCCTAATTCTCTGTCAGGAGGGCGGGCCGTCCAAGGAAAGGTCCCGTCCCGTTGTCCGCCGCGGTTATGAACGGAAATTTGGACTGTTTCGTTAATTTCTGTTCCTACAATGCGTTTCCGACCACGGCGGACAACAGGGTGGGCACTTTCTCGGAGGCCCCGCCCACCCGGACGAGACTTTGTGGTGCTGTATCCTAGCCGGATTCACATATTTTCGCGTGAAACTTTGCCTGCTACCCAGGTTAGACAAATACAACATAAATTTATGGGTAACAGAAAAACTGATTTCTGCATAGAAGATTCCTTTAAGTTGGGAAGAAGGGAGTCGCTCTTGGAATGTGAAAACCTGAAGGTATCATTCTTGACAGGTTATCGACAGTAAATCAGTGGTCACCTGGAGGGGATATCTGGAAGGGGTCATCTGAGGGAGGAGGTTGGTAACTCTGGAAAAATTTCGTAAGTGGCATGTGACACTGGTAGCGACCTCTCCGGTTAGAAAATCAACTCAACCTTCTTCAAAGTACATGCTTGACAAGTCCGCAATGCTAAGGCTTTCATGGTATAGATTTGTTTGGTATGCGCCATGGTTGATGTAAAGGAATCCAGACGGAGACTTTTCAAGGCACACAATGGCTCGCAAAAGAGAACGTCACTAGTGCGAACTCGCTATCAGCGCTCAAAGAAACGAATGAAAAACGGTTTTGATGAAGCTGCTTCTACTCACCATTTGAAGCCACATATTCAGCAACTGTTCTGTGCATATTTTTTGAAGGCTAAGGATTTATAGAACCTAGGTATGGGCCCCTCGAACGCCCCTGTAGGCGCATCGATCCCAGATTTGCTTTTCAGTTCTCACATATGTTAGTGGCACCACTTATCACCGCACTACTTCCTTTTCGTGATGGCTATAGAGGCGATACTTGGGTATATAAATCATCCTGCTTACAACCTCTGATAGGTATAGCGCGGACTGACACTACTCACTTATTTTGGCTTGTATTTTGGTTTGAAATGCTCCCTTACCATACCGATGCCTTTGGCTGCGCACCAAATAAACAAATAAAGAAATGTCTCAAGACAAAAAATGCCATATTCAGTGCCCACCAAGTCCATTAGCCACCCATTCGATCTACGAAATGAGCTTTGTAATTCGTCGCAGTCACGTTAAACGGATGAAGGACGGAACAAAACGCTTCCTTGATAAACTTTAGCGTAACCGATCGGATATGTTGATGGATCGAATTAAGTAGACCACCCAGACGTAGAATCGTTCGGTCAAAAAAACGACAGCCGAACGGCTCAATTGTTCACGTTGATAATCAACGATAAGCGAAAAAATTCAAGATAATGCTACTGTAACCGCACGATGACTGTGATATCGATAGTGATGATTGGAAAGCGAATTATATAAAGTATTCCAATCGCCAGCCCACAGTTACTGAATAATCAACTGGGTTATGATTGTGTTAGTTCAGGGTCATCCAGCTTTCTCACTGGTACTTACTTTACATCACAACGGAACTGTGACTGTGTCCCGCAGCAGAAAGCTTGTCACCCTAGACCTGATGGTGATACCATGATCACTTATTCAATTGCATTCCGTTAGGACATAGTAATTTCACAACGCGTAGTTTGAGTCCCATGACAACACGAGATAGACTGCCTCCTCCTTCGTTACCATAACCTTGCCCTTAGCGCGCTCTTTCAAATCCGAAATAAACGTGAGGTTTGGACAGAGCAGTTGCCTTCAACGATCGTGAGCATCTGAGGACTTTGCTAAAATGCTGTATCGTTGTGAACAGTTGGAACGGTATTAAGCAACGAATACTACTGCATTTTATTGCATGGTCGCAGATAATGAGTGTCAAGCTCAGCCAAGCTCGGCTTTCCTAAGAAGATAAAAGCTTTTTAGGGAGCAGCTTATTTAGTCTCCCAGTTATAAAGCTTTTAGCAAGTTGAGGTTGATCGTACCTGATACTAATGTAAAGGCATCACCTGAATGGTTTTTATTCATCACTGCGCAGCTACTATGTAGCTAGGGAGAGAACCAATCTCAAATAAGGGAAAGGTTTAGAGTGACCGCAGGCCATTGGATAATCGTCACACTTATTCAGTGAAGCAGCTGAAGCAGTTCAGATGTTGTCGAAGGACTTAGTTACTTTTCAAAGGGAATTGATTCCAATTAATAACAGATTAATAGATAAGGTAAAAATAATGGTCCAAAATTTGAAAAGCCAGGCACAACTGAACGCTGTGATTTCTCAAGTCTAAAGCACAACATAAACATTCAAGTTCACTGACTACGAGTATAGCAGATTTCCGGAGAAGAGAAACTCTTTGCGACAGATCTGCTATCAAATAGAGGAAACAGGGGTAAATGGAGGAAAGAAACCCCGTTTATTCATTTCGACTTATTCATGATGGAAGCACCAAGAGCTGCGAACCGATATGTTTTGTTTTGGCAGATGTATACTGTTCAGATGTATACTTGATCAAATGGGTAAAACAGAAGCACGACTCTCCAAGTTCTCTTTTCTTGAAACCTCGGCATGATGTTAAATTAACATTCGTGTATTGTATTCGTCATTACTTAAGTGTGTCTCGAAGGAGACAACATGCCGACGTCTTCTTCCTGGACGGACTTGGATGAGGATGGAGGGTGAGTCGAAGTTGATCTGCGACTCTATTCGTCCTAGGGTCAAATCCCTCCTTTGTGCAAAATACGACAGACTTGCTCAATCTCGTGTAGTAGATCGTGATAGCAGGGAAGGAAATGCTCCTTCGAGCCACCGAAATGACGTCACCCACATTGAACGTGATAATCAATCGGTTAGAGTCACTGTCATTGGAGACACCCATCTCTCGTCTAATGCATTAAGTCTTCTCAATCTTGGTCCATCGTTTTCGATTGCACAGTGCGTCAATTCATTCACGTACCGAAGAGCTGTGGGAAGCTTGCGAAGACTGCGAGACCAGTTACGAGCTAAGTATGGGAGCCAACTGAACCCGCAGAACAACTCAATCATCTCTCGGAGCACACTGCCACCAGTACCATTTCCGCGCACTTTCTCCTCCTCCTGTTGCAGAAGTTGACGTCAAATTACGAATCTTGTCGTCGAGTGTTCTAACTATCCTCAATCAGCACCGACGAAGACGTAGTACCAATCTGACGTTCGAGGAACAGATGGGGTTCAAGGAGGTGCGTGAGTTAAGAACGAATGGTATGATACGTGTCTCCGTGAGTGATAAAGGTGGGGAGTTCGTAGTGATGCCACAAAGCCTTGACCGAATTATCACTGAACTTCATCTGCGAGATTCCTCAACGTACCGTCGCTCTAGTGCAGAGGAATTCCGCTCCCAATGCAAGCGCTCAAACCGAACTTGGATAACACTAGGAAGATCTGCGGGGATTGACAGAAAGCTGGTTGTTAGGCTTAAGATAGATTGTCCCAGATGTCCTGTGTTCTACAGTCTGATTAAAACTCACAAGCTTTCCCCTGAAAATGTGACTTCCATGTCGGCGGACACCTTCAAAATACGACCAATTATTAGCTGCGAAGGTGGACCAACCGACAGAATCTCGTGGTTTCTCAACATCATCGTGAGCCAACTGCTGACCAATACGAGATCATTCCTTGACCACCTACACAGCGCCCGAATTTGCCCTGGCTACGCTGTAGAGTCATTCGACGTCACCTCATTGTATACAAATGTCCAAAACGACATGGCCCTACAAGCATTGTCCGAAATGCTTGATAGGCATCATAGTAACATTAACACCTTTGGACTTCAGAGGAATCACATCATGACTCTGGTCAAGGAGTGTCTTAGCTGTAACATATTTAAATGGTCAGGTTCGTACTACTCGCAAATAAGAGGTTTAGCTATGGGTCAGCGGCTCGCACCGGTTCTTGCGATATGCTTCATGAGTAGAATCGAAGAACCGGTGCTGGCTCGTATGCCACTGATGTACTGCAGATACATCGATGACTGTTCCATGATAACATCAACGCAGTCTGAGATGGATGAATGCTTTCGTATTCTTAACGAACAATCTCAGTACATCAAGCTACTCGAGAGACACCAACGAATGGTTGGCTCCCTTACCTTAACACCCAGGTGAAGGTGTCCGACGACATGATCAGCGTCAAGTGGTACCGAAAAGGAAGTTCTAAGAATATCCTGATCCACGCGAAATCGGCCCACCCCATTGCTGTAAAGAGAGCTGTTGTTAAAAACATGTTCAAGACTGCCACAGCAGTGTGCACGGGCAACGACGAAAGACGAGAATCAGTCGCGCTGGCTTCTCGTATAGCTGCTCAAAACGGCTATACTCAACCATCGTACCACGTTAGAACATTTCCTGATCATAGAAGACGAGGATCGCCCTTCCAAGACCGCATACCTTTTTGTCTACCCTTTATCTCTGACACATTCTCCTCAGCAATACGTCGATGCCTAGTTCGTGCTCAGCTCCAAAACGATGTCGTTCTTGTCAATATTCCGAACGGCAACATCAAACGTCAGCTGGTACGGAACAGGCTCTACGATTGCGAATGTGTTTCGGAGAACTGCGTGATTTGCCCCTACGGCAAGATAGGAGACTGTACAAAATCCGGTGTGGTTTATGAGATTGAATGTAGGGTGTGCAATGGCAAGTATATTGGGGAGACCGGTCGCGTTTTGATAACGCGTATAATGAACATCTGGCCAGTAAGAGAAGGGGATCAATAACAACTCCACTTGGAAGACACAGACGTGAACAGAACAGCGGGAATGACTTTGACGTGAAGTGCAAAATTCTGTCACATGAGACCGAGATTTCATCTAGGAAGGCATTAGAAGCGTTTTGGATATCCGTAAGGAATCCAATAATGAACAACAGAAATGAGTGTCCTTCAATCCCAAGTGAATTCCTGCCGTTTGTACCGCTCTGTGGGTTAGAATGATGTCGCGACTGACAGCAACGTCATTTGTCAACACCGCTGTATAGTGATTCTCAGTCGCACATTATACTAACACGAGTCGGTAGCGACGTCCTACCACTCGCGGTGGATCACGGGGTGAGTTCAATTTCTTTCTTTCGTCTATTCGACTCTCCATGGATTGAGTGGGTAAGTCCGAAATGCTAGGGGTTTTTGGCGCTTGATCGGGTAAGTCAAGAGTCAGCAAACTTCGAACCACTTTTTAGGCCTCTGAAGACGACGAAAGGGTCGAAACGTCAGGCCAAAAATAAATTGATCCACCTACTAACCTCGTTTGGCAAAGAAGCACGACTGTCATTCACCCACTCATTTCAAAATGAATTTTTCCGAATGATAGCCCAAATATCGTTTGACAACATAATCCTGAGTTTTCAGGTCTATGGCAAGTCAGTTAGATTCTGCCGATTAGGCGCTAATCCCTTTAAACAGTAGCAACTGTTGATCAGCCGAGAGCAGCTTTCGGCTGATCAACAGTTGCTACTGTTTAAAGGGATTAGCGCCTAATCGGCAGAATCTAACTGACTTGCCACAGACCCGAAAACTCAGGATTATGTTTGGAATACGGTATCAGGAAATGGTCAGAGCATTTGTTTGGTAGCTGAAACCCTTCGGAAAGTGCTGTAATCGGTTTGGGGAGAATTCTTGCCGAAGAGTTCGATTGCTGAATTCGTCTTGGAAACGCTGGATTGCGACATCAAGAGATGCTCTGTTTGATAATCGAAAGTGTCTGTTACGCAATAAGTATCTTCTCGAGAGCCTAACCCTCTAGAAAAAGCTAGGATACGGTATGAGATGGAACTTGAAGCTTGCACAGAATTCGTACCTATCAGATGGGAAGTTTAGGTACGAGTGAATCACATGATGCGAGACCATACTCCTAGTTTCCAAGAAGTGAAGGACTTTCTCCAAAAAAAATGTGATAAATCATCCATTCATGAATTCAAGGTCTGAAGAAGAATTAAAAACAAGGAAGTCATGCTCAGCAGGTGATCGTTGCGCATCTCGGCCATTTTTCATCGGCTTTTATGCAACTCTCATGGTCAGTTCGGATGTAATAGCACGAATTTGAGTGTCGGTGTTATCTGTGTCACTGACCTTGAATTGGACGAACGCATTGCCGTGAATGAGAGTAACTTGTTTAGGCGTTCACTCGCACCATGTAGTGAAGGTCTCGAAACGAACGGATAGAACTGAAGTGATTCTATCATGAAGTAGAGCGATTATGGTAGCAACGGCCAAGGTTGTTACACACGGCGCGCAGTAGCCACTACTCACAGTCATTTCTTGTACGCTGTGGTCAGGGTTATTAATTGTGGGAAAACATTGGAAAGAGCATGCAAGATCAATAACAAAGCACGCTTGAGGGAAAAGTCAAAACTGGCGTCGAAATATTATTGGAGAAACGACCCCACTATCCACGCTTTCTGATGGTACTTATTCTTATTTTGGAGAAGTCTTCCTCTCAATGCCGTCAACATATGTAGTACAGCTACCTAGTACTAGGTATGATTTCTTGGGAGGTCGTCTCATGGGTCCAAAATTTTCTCAAAAAAGGGTGATCATCAAGGAATTTTCGGAAAAAATACAAAATACAACCGTCATGAGTATTCTTCGACACCGGATGTACGAACTTTGGATCGTCCAGGCCAGCACGCGAGACGGCCGGCCATGGTATATTTCACTAGAGCACGAATTAGGAGTCGGAAGTCTTGATAAAGGCTACTAGAGATTTCGTCGGGACGTGACCTGATCCTCTGTTTCATTCGTAGCCTTTCGTAAGCAAATTCCCGTACTCTTACATCATTACTTGGTTTGGCCATCGTTTTTTACGGGGTCTAATTCTGAGAAGCTCGATGAAAATGTGATAAAATCCGCTTTTCCGTTCTTAGTTGACTGATCATGTTACATACAAGCATCACCTGTATCACCTGCTGCCTTCATAGAGACTTTCGAGCGAGCGCCAGCAATCTCCCCATTCGTCCCAATAGTGAGCCAAAGTAGTATGGTGAACCCATGTGGGTCCAGAGACACGCAGCCTATCGTTTTTTCCCGCATAGCTTTTGTGAAGGTGTCCGACCATCGAGCGGGCGGTCGCCCAAATGTCCTTTTCACGACCCGATGGATCCAGTCGGTAACTGCTCTGGTACAACAATAATCGCGATGTCTCATGACGTGTCCGGCCCATCTGATTTCCTTAGTAAATACTCCCACGCATCCCCTCGAACTGCAACATCGTCTTTCCCAATTGCTCGCTGTAGAAGATGTCACTTGTTGTCTCTTGGGATGTATTTCATTCATTCGTGATGATGTGAATAAGTGAGACAACAAACAGCAACGATCAAGCTCAATCTAAACAATGAATGGGAGAGTAAGCGAAAGGGTAGGAAAAAGGTGTTCGTGGTGAAAAAAAATGCACTGAGTTCACCCGTCCTCTTAGCAAGGTGTCGTCTGCAACCTAACGAACTGGAATCATTACGGTAGGTCTTCCTGTGGGTTTCAATTGCCACCTCCCGGTGTCTTCAAGTGATTTCAACGAGAAAGATGTAAGTGTTATAGAGCACCGTCACCCAATACCTATCATTGTCACCATGGAGAAGCCTTGCAACGGCTCCATCATCACAACACTGAATTTGAGTGGCTAAAACACTTCTCAAATACACTAGTTCAACGACAAATGTATGCTTTTTGCTACATATACTCACAAATAATTGTTCGAGATTCGGAGAAAATGGAGGAGAGAATTTTTTCTATGTAGCACACCGATCCAGTGGATGGGACGTGGTTCATCCGGCCGTCACTCCGATTATTAGACAAGAATGGGCATTTCCCTTTACATGAAAAGCACATCGTCGAGAAGTGAGTACAAATGAAGCCGCCTCAATGTGGACTGCTTAGTGTATTTGATGCGACTTGGTACAACGCTCGACGATACATGATGCCCGCTCCGTTAACGCAGTAGACGTTTCAAGAATTCTTTCAGATTCTCCGAGAGACACCATTTATCTATTCACTTATTTTAATGCGCATGCGAAGGTGCACCATAAGTCCGGTGAAGCTAACTCCTCTGACATCAAAACACGCAATCAAAAATCAAAGAGATCGGGAACAGAAAAGAAAGAAGGGAACTGTCCACCGATTCAAAAACCTCAAAAAAGGTCGACGGGCAAGGCTGCGTACATTGATAGTATTTTACCGGGGCACCATGTGGTAGTGCAATAAGGTTGCTTTCCCCGTGGATGAATGAAGGGGTCTGCCGCTGCCGCGAGATCCTGGTCTCCAGTTCAGAACGCAGAGCAACGACAGTACTGTGGCTTGTTAGCAACTTTACCTGTTAATCGAATTCGTTGGGACCTAAGGCCAACAAACTAAGGAGGCCTTAGGCGAGGGGTTCATCAAACCTAAAGTTCCTCAAACAACTAGAGCACGTAAGATAAGTCCACGGTTATCAGTATCTAGGCAGCAACACTATCGCTCCCATGTTACTAATGAAGCGCACCTCAACAACGGAAGATCACATATAGCAAAATAAAAAAAAGGCATAGTGTGGTCATCATCATCAGGATACTCAGAAACAGCTTTCCAGCCAAGCACATTTACCATACGTCAAAAGAACTACAATGGACTTTGGGAGCTTGAATTTAGGGCACACTATCCCTACTATATATTTATTTTTATAATTTATATAAGACGCTTCGTCTGTCTGTCCCTTTGTCCGTCCGTCTGTCTGTCACGAAATTAAATATTATATGAAAAACGATCTGTGGAGATGGGGACAAGTGTGGTGTGGGTAGAGCACGGGACAAGAAGTAAGGAGCACACATGGACCAACTTAAGCCCCACCCACGGTGGGCGGGGCGTGCCCTGGAGTGCTCCGTTTTCAGACCGAATTGTTAATTGGATTCCTATATGACTCAAACGTGGGCGAAAGGTAGGTTAAGGTCAGGGATGAGTTTGTAAAAGTCATGAAACAGGCGCGGGCACAGTGGGCGGAGCATTTGTGGCAGTGGCGGAGCTTGGATGTGACATGAAATCAGCCTGTGGAGATGGGGATAAGTTTGGAATGGGCAGGACATAGTACAAGAAGTGAAGACCACAAATGGACCAAGTTGAGCTCGGCTCACAGTGGGCGAGGCGTGTACTGGAACGTCCCGCTCTCCGAACGGAAATTGTAAATCGGGTTCGAATGTGTTCCAAACGTGGGGAAAGGTAGATTAAGATCAGAAGTCATAAACCAGGCTCAGACACAGTGGGCGGAGCACTTGTGGCAGTGAGCGGAGCTTGGATGTTACATGAAAATCAACCTGTGAAGATGGGAACAAGTTTGGAATGGGTAGGACATGGGACAAGAAGTAATAAAGACTGCAAATGGACGAAGTTGAGGTCCGCCCACGGTGGGAGGGGAGTGCACTGGAATGTTCCGTTTTCAGACCGAAAACTGTAAAATGGATTTCAATATGACCCAAACGTGCAGAAGGTGGATTTGAGTCGGCGATGAGTTTCTGAAGGTCACGAAAGAATCTTAGGAACAGAGGGCGGAGCATTTGTGACGGTGAGCACAGCTTGGACGTTGCATGAAATTAACCTGTGGAGATGGGGACAAAATTGGGATGGGTAGAGCATGGGACAAGAAGTGAGGAGCATCCATGCACCAGGTTGAGCTACTCCCACGGTGAGCGGAGAGTACACTGAATACTCTGTCCTCATGAAAAGAGCAATTTCGATCGATCTACTGACGCACATAGTGTTCCGCGCACAATAGTGTGCGCCAACTCAACCTATAAATTGCCTGGGTGTATTCTCTTGTTGTTTATCTGATTTCCACTTCTCTTCTTTTGGACTTTCACTCATTTTTCTATATATGATAGTATCGCTATCGGATCACAATCTGTCTAGTCTTTTCTACTAACGTTTTTCTCGGTGTTTCAGGATAATTATTGTCGGACATATTTATTTATAGTTGGCATATTATATGTATAATAGATATTGTGCACACTTATCGCAGTAATACAGGTATGCTTTGCAAAGTACTAATTTCTTTGTATTTACATTATAGTAATTGCTTTTTCTTTTGTTTCTTTTATTCTGGTGGGTAATTATTTCTTGTATTTGTATACTCTTTTCTTTCTGTACTTTTCTATCTGGTCCTAACTTCTTTCCAATTTTTCTTTTCTAATTGATAACCCTTTTTAACCATTCTTTTGTTTTCATCAACACCTCCCTCACTGAGGAGCCTCCAGGTGTTGATGAAAACATAGTGGTTCGTCTGAGTTGGGGAGGCGAAACGAACCACTCTAAGTTCTTAACTATACTGATTCTAACCACCCTTCTGTAGTTGTTCTTTGGCTGCCTTTCCCTCGACGTCGTTGTGTATTAGATTGTGCTGTGCTGTTACTGTAGCCTAATAGGCAAGATAAACGACTCATTTATACTGTGCATTCGAGCCGTCTATGGCTAAGAACAGACAGCTGGCTAGTGTGCGCTGAGCGCACACTTAACTATACAGAATGCCTCTGGCTGTGTGGTTATTGTGTACCATGAAAATGAAAATGAACAATGAACTGATCGGAAGAGTATGAATTTAACCTACCAATAATATAGAGCTAAATAATGGCAACGAGCTGCACATTAGAGGTTTCTCAAAGCCGGAGGATCTGGACTGGCGTTCCTACCTCTCGCAAGGTCGTAGAGCTTTGTCGTACGGGCGGCGTATAATGGCACCAGAAGGAGAGGGATGATAGGTCGTAGCACTAAGGTAGTCCTTAGAGTTCCTTCGCCTACGATATTTTCGGACTACGGCTTAGTAAAGGATGTGGTGGGCTACGGCGACTGGTGGTCGACCTATTGAGTATCCGGAACCATGGGTCATAAAACCCCCTACCTCACTGGTGACTTCTCTACAGTGCTTGCCAGTTGTGTGGACTGTGGTTTATCTTGCTCTCCACCCACAGGGTTCACGACGATTTCATTCGAGTTTATGGGGTGTGTCTTGCTATGTGATATGGATATCTGATTAATTACCTGTCGCCACTTACGAACGGGTATGTGCCCTCCGTTGCTGTATGTCGCCCACCTTTGGAAGAGTCAGATAATATTCCCTTGTAGCAATTACTAATATGTCAGAATATTGTCACGCCACCACTTCAAAGTTTACAGGTAGGAATTGGGACCCAACCATTGCTCGGTCATGGATACATATAACGGATCACGGCTATACCGAATTAGTCGATAGCGGGCACCTTCTTCGTGACCTTTACTTTTTAACGGTTCATAAAATGAACAATTTATTGGGCTTCTGAAGAATCTCTCATACCTCTGTCCTGTGTAGTAGACGTGGAGGTGCACCTGAATATTTCTATCCCTCTTCTGTAGCCAAAAGGCCCGCGCAAATGGGCATTACCGAAGAGAGTAGCCAACGTGTGCTGAGATCGTGAGGGCTGGTTTCGCGAGTGTATTCGTTAATCGTGGCTGAGTCGTTGATTAGGCTAGTTATAGTCCACCCACTTTTCGAGGACACAGGTATTTACCCTGAGCGAAGTCCCATTAAGGTAATTTGAACGTTTTCCCTTTGCCAATCGCGACGGATTTGTCACGGTAAGTCACCGTGTGACTAATCCTCGAAAAGAGAACATTTTATTTGTGCCTCGTATATTGTGGATTGTTTAGATCTCATTATCTGCGTAGGTCGCATTACGTTATTCAGTAAAGCATATCGCATCAGATTGTACACTCAACTTCAGTGAGATTCACTCCGTGTCTATTTCGTGCCGTTCATGTCGGGCCTTTGTAAGTTAAGAGCTGAGAACGGGTACGAGGAGAGACTGTGGAGCTGGCAGAGTTCTACATCCCAAACGCATTGTCCCAACATGGGGACCAAGCCGGTGACAAAGGAGAGGCTGCTGCATCCTTCACGTCATATGAAGAAGATTCGTTTGAACTGATAGGTTTGCTTGCAGGCGTAGCAGTGGCGTATGCTCGCTTGTGGAGGCCAGGACTGTGTAAGGAGTTGCCGTCGTCGAAAACGCTATCCCTATTGCCCTCAGGATTGCAGAATGATCGCTGATCGCCTATGTGTACGCAATCACAAAGAAGATTCGAGCCGAGTGGTTGGCAGGCAAGTGGTCCGCACTGCGGAAGGTCTTGCGCAAAGAATCAAAATACTGCTTTCTTGTAGATCGGATAAAGCAAAGTTGCGCCATCCGATATTTGCCGCCTTTTGGAAATAAGACCGCTCAAAAGTCAAGATTTTTCACGCCCACGAGCGCTAGCAAGATTTTCAAAGCGATAATCCGGTGGTATGTCGCACGTGTCTACACTGACTTCTGCAAAAGAGAGATTTCCTCGTGCAAGCGTTGCCACCGCTCAAAGACTGAAACCGGGGACGAGACTGCTGCGGAACTGCGGAGGTCGGCACCCCAGACGTCTCGTCCTAACACTGAAAAGAGAAGTCATAAGAACAATATGAGTAAAAGGCTCTTCGTCAAAATTGTACGAAACGGATATGGTGTTGGATGAAGTGATGAGGGACATGCAATTCTCAGATAACTAAGGCACATTCAGGTAGAAGCGCGTTTGCACTAATGGGAAAGAGTTACAAATTGAAAGTAAGCTCAAGAGTAATAAGTAGGTTAGAGTGTAGATAGCTCATGCCATAACTATAAGAGTCATTCCCCTTGTGTATCAAAATTCCTGTTGTAAAATACCTTTTTACGAAATGCTGCATCCCATTATCAGCCAACTCCTTTGATTTCGATTCGTATAATATTTAACTGTTTAAAATGATTTGTGTGTATTCAAAATGTGGCTCGAATTCTAAGCATCCTCAAGTAGTCTTTAGATTCCGTGTCAATGCGGTAGTCCAATGCTATCGTTACATTGTGAATCTAGGTGTCAGCCTTCTCTGTGAGAGCATTTTTCTCCTCGAAAACCGTTCTAATCATATTTTTGTGTAAATTGACTGCTGGATTCTTGTGAGCAACGCGGTGATCACTAAATTTTTCAGCTAATTCGTGTTGCTTCGCACCTAGACATGAAGCAACCTTCACTTGGAAGGAGAGGTCAATTGCACTGTTATTCGAACTTCGCGTGCTGCCTGCTGCAATTTTGGAATAGCATTCAAATGTGTGGGCCTAGGAAAATAGTTGGAGTGGCAGTAACTGAAGAGAATGAGCAACAGTCTGGATGGCTCTCGACAGCATAGCACATGGCGGATCAAGACGTCTCCCTGGCCGAGAGTGTATAGTACTCGGTTTCTGGTTCGTTGTGGACTAATGCTTGTTTCTTTCGAAAATATAAGGAAGGCGGCACAAAAGTAAGCACAGTCTCCAGCTGTGCTTACTTTGTGTCGCTTTCTGCTTTACAATCTACCTTGCTAAACCTTTCTCTTTTTCTGGGTGTTGGTTTTTCTTCGCTCTATCTTTTTGGTTTGATAAATCTATAGTATGAATTTCGATCCTTCCCTTTCCTAGATAAAATTTTTCCGCAATGCAAATCTACGCAATATGAGCTGTTCTACTAAGTCATCATCATCACATGTTTTACCTTCTCGACTACTACGGAGGTTCGTAAAGTCGGCGCACTTTTGGCAGAATGAGAAAAGCGAGTGTTACAAAGGGACTTGGTATGAAAATCAGAGCCATAATGCCCAAATGTTCCTCTTGGTGGTTTCCGGACGGCTCCAACCACTCCAACAACTAGCTTCCTTCCGAATGAAGAGCTGTGATATGCTGCGAAATCACGATGCCGCAGGAAGCACGACTGCAGTGCAGCACTTGCTCAAGTCTGAACGTGAACGGAAATAAGTCTTGGTAGCACAAACGATAGAATACCGGCATAACCTAATAATCAGGCACTATTAGAAGTGAAGGCTACTTTTGAATAAGAATAGTCATAAGAGCGATACTTGATGCTATGTGTGCATAAAAAACTGAAGTCGAAAGAAGCTTCAGAATGCAGTTGAAGTCGGGATGGTAGACTTTTAATAAGTACTTACAGATATTGGTAGTCCACTGTAGTGAAACTGAGCCATGATTTGTCGTATAATTCGAGAGTTTTAATTCTTGCCATAGAGCATGAAGCATGATAGATAGTGAGGAAGTTAATGTATTACCATTTCTAAATTGCTACAAAAAACTAGTTTCCAATTTAAGAGGAGACAGGGACACTTGGGTGACAGTTAGAGTTGTGAACTACTATAAGAATTCACAAATTACAGAATATCTCCATGAACTCTGCCGTACTGCCGTATATAAAAATGATGTCTTGCAGGATCATAATAATGGAAAAAGCTGAAAAAGGAGCTTTAAAAATTTTCAACGATTCATTATTTTTACACGCACCATTATACATTCGATTTTTCGCAGATGCAACACAAAACTCTTAAAAGGAAAACTTGGAAAGTGTGACCCCACAGCGAGGAGCGACAAACAAATTCTAGTTATTTATAAAACTTATCAATTGGTAGAAGACTATGGTGGATCCTGACCACTGCAGTCGACATAAACCGGTCACTGAGGCAGACTAGTAATGCTAGATAACAAATGAGAAGAATATGTGTATTGAACAATGTGAGACTTGCGAAATTTATTTTTTTAAGGTTTTAACAAGATTGGTTACAAAAAATCTTTGCAAAAGAATCTTGAGCTCAGCAGGCAAACTTTCGTCGCCTAGCGCCTTTCTCAAGCCTGAAATGGTACAAATCTGATCCTAGCGGGAGGCTTTATTGTAGAGCCGCTCTGGTTTATTTGTACTATAGCGACTTGCTGCTGCTACCGGAGCACTATCCTCACCGCATCGGTGGGGATTTCTGGTAGTGGAGCAGCAGAACTGGCTGACCCACCCTGATCTAACCTTCAAATAACGCAGACGTCTTCATAGTCGCCATCATAATTTTTTTGGAATAAATTTTGCAAGTCTCACATTTAGATCAGCATGAGGCTACGGGACAAGACAACGCTCATATGAGAGAAAGTTGGAACACGCGAGTACAACGAGACCGAAGGAAGAGATGGGCCTGCTAGAAGACGACAGAAGAAGGTAAACAATTCATCACTCACAAGTACCTCGGCCGACAGAAATGGCAATTATGAAAAAGCACGAAACTGCCACAATCAGCGGAAAGCTTAAAAACACTGGGAGGGATAAATTTGGCAGATTGTGGAATATGAATCTAGTAATGCTCAGCAGTGTAACTGCAGAGGGAGAACAAATCAAAACAGCGAAGAAACCGAGAAATAGAAACCTGAAACCTCCTTCTCTCTCGCGCCCCCCTGCGCCACTACACGGGATAGACTGCACGTGGTCGGAGTAGCTGAATCAGCCGGCAGCGAACGGTGTTCCGCCATTGCCGGCAACTCGCCTGGCTACAGGATTGCAGCGAGGCGAGACGCCGTGCTCACGATAAGGCTTCAAGCCGGGCTTCTTCAGTGCAACTTTCACTGAAATAACCTCTTCTCAAGTAAGAGGTTTTTTTTACAGAAACACGTATTCACAAATCCCACTTTTCCGTTACATTTCTCGGTGCCTGTAATTGCAGTAGCTAGCGACTAAAACTATAAAATGGTGTACTGTGCTCTGTGTCTCCAACGCTGTGGCTAGAGAGCGGTGAGTCATAGCACTAGCCGAATTAGGGTCGAATTTTGTAAAAAGACAATTTCGGTGGAGCAAATTCGTGTTTCATAGGCCGCATCAATACTTCGAGCACCGACGCCGGTACTAGCGGTGACGGTGGCAAAATCAAGTGCCTGCCGCCGAGCACGGCGGCACACCGCCGACGTGCTCCATTTATCAAGCGCTTGACCCAACCGCACTCCAGTATGATGACGAAAGCCCACGAATTCGAATTCGAATCTTGGCGTAGTGTCAAACTATGCATGATGATCGTATCGAGAGTCCACGTATTCGGATTCGAAGTTCGCATAGCTTGGCATTAAGCCAAAATTCTTGGCGCAGTGCCAAGCTAAGCTCATTTCGAATCCGAATTCGTGGGCTCTCACCACTATCATATTGTAGTGCGGTTGGGTCAAGCGTTTAACAAACGGAGCGCATCGGCGGAGTGCAGCTGCGGCCGGCGGCAGGCACATGGTTTTACGCCGCGTCGCCGGTGGCGCCGTCGGTGCTCAGAGTATGAACGCGGCCATAGGCGAATACGCGGAAGTGGTTGTTTAGTTTGGCTAAACTACTTTCTCGTATAATACTGATGGAAGAATTATTTAATCGTTCTCTTAGTCAGTTAGCTGTATCTGTGCATAAAATAACCTTGAGAGCACCTATACGCAGAAACTGTGCGTGACTTATGCTCTTGTCGAGTGACCTCCCTAATTCCAGTAGCACCAAACATTCTACATTTTTGCAGGGTTGAGCATGGATATTCCATGTACAACCTTCCGAAAGAAGGGGAGATTGCCTAATCGGAGAAACTCACCTGCGAGCGCATGCGACAGTGCTGTGTGACGTCACAGCTACTGCGTGGTGCGACGGCGGATGACTGCGCTTTTGCTATTGGCTCCAATGAGAGCAACCTTGCTGGCTGACACTTTGCTAATACACTGAGGGCGAGTCATCTTGCCTTGGCAAGCTGTGTGATGGCTGCGAAACCCTGTGTTTTCGGTGTGGAGGCCCTGTTCAGTCGTCTGGATTCACCTCACTACTACTCTAGGAAGGGATTTAGTAGCTTCAGGAGCTTCCGTGATCATACTCTGGTGTATAACCATGCGGAGCGAGGAAAGAGAAGAACCAGCCATCTCAAGATGTGAGAAAGTTGACAGCAAGATTACTCTCATGGAAGCGCAACAGCAGCAGTGCAGGCCATAGCCCAAATCGCGCTGCGCAGTAGCTGTGACGTCACCCACCGAATGCGCTCGCCGGTGAGTTTTTCCCTCCCACCTTCCCGCGGTCCCCGGGAAGAGGCTGACGGTAGTCAAAAGAACTAATGAGTTTTGTAATAACAAGCGGACTGTGATGCGTGATGTGTGGTACACTGGTACACCTCTTGTTGGAGATGCAAACGAGAAAGTGATATAACAATGTGCAGAAGCTGCTGGGGAGATCTTAGACAAGGCAAGGATGATTTGAGGCAGTTATATTGGGTTGAGGAATAAGTCCTCGCGGTTTTTTTCAACCTCGTTTTTCGCATTGTTTCCTTCATCTTTCGACAAAGCTTATATATGCCTTCGATAGAGCTTTTTTCGCTCTATAAAATGATACTATCTGTTCTTTGATTCCTTCCTACCTAATATTTATGAGGTTTTGAAGTGAAGTAAGCTGAATGCAAAAAATTGGCACTTGCGCACCTCATCTTTCTCGTCTGCCATCGAGACCAAAAAATGTATGTGTATATGTTTTCGATAGAGCTTTTTCAGCTCTACAGAATGGTACTATTTTTATTCAAATGGCTCAACTTTTTGCTGTTTTTAAGACTCACAAATGCAGTACTCGCAAAGTGTGCACTTTCGTTATCTTCTCCTCCTCGCCTACCATCGAGACTAGAGAGGATGTGCATATATGCTTTCGATAGAGCTTCGTTTGCTCTACAAAATGACACCACTTTTCTTTTGTATCCTCTCATATTTTAGCATGTAGGGATTAGCTTCCACCTGTTATTCAATTCAAAATTGCATAGTGAATATGAATTTTTTGACAGAGTGTTTTGTATCATTCGATAGAGCTGTTTTCGCTCTACAAGAAAGTTTTTACGTTTTTTGTTTGAATAAATTTTTGACATTTTTTCGATCATTTAAAAGTCGACGAAATCGAGCATTTTCAACACATCTGGTCGAAAATGCTCGATTTCGTCGACTTTAAAATGATCTAAAAAATAGCAAAAATCAATTCGAACAAAAATCATGAACACTGTCTTGTAGAGCGGAAAGAGCTCTATCGAATGATACAAAACACTCTGCCAAAAAAAATCATATTCATTATGCAATTTTGAATTGAAAACAGGTGGAAGCTTATCCCTACATGCTAAAATATGAGAGTATACAAAAGAAAAGTGGTGTTATTTTGAAGAGCAAATAAAGCTCTGTCGAAAGCATATATGCACATCCTCTCTAGTCTCGATGGTAGGCGAGGAAGAGAAGATAACGAAAGTGCACACTTTGCGAGTACTGCATTTGTGAGTCTTAAAAACAGCAAAAAGTTGAGCGATTTGAATAAAAAATAGTACCATTCTGTAGAGCTGAAAAAGCTCTATCGAAAACATATACACAAACATTTTTTGGTCTCGATGGCAGACGAGAAAGATGAGGTGCGCAAGTGCCAATTTTTTGCGTTCAGCTTACTTCATTTCAAAACCTCATAAATATTAGGTAGTCGAAGGAATCGAAAAACAGACAGTAACATTTTATAGAGCGAAAAAAGCTCTATCGAAATCATATATAAGCTTTGTCGAAAGGTGAAGGAAACAATGTGAAAAACGGGGTTGAAAAAAACCGCAAGGACTTATTCTTCAACCCAATATCTAGCGAGCAAGTAGCCGCTGTAATTCGGCCGTTGGGCCCCATGACAGTATACTCACTAGCGAGTTGAAGGAACCGAAAGGGGGTCCGAAAAAGAGGATGATGCAAAGAAATGAGCATTTTGTAATGAACACTCAAGGTTAGAAGCGATAATAGGCGAAAAAACCCGGACTCAAAAGCGCGACGCAGCGGTGTGTATTCGCATCCCATTCGCATCCAGCGCACCCATTCCGAGTTGTGCGCTGTAGGAGACGGGCCGTGGGCCAACGTTAGTTGTAGCACTGACTCCCAGCGCAGTGGAGTGGCCATTGCCAAGTACATTAGCATTCATGTAAGTACATCTAGAAACAATATAAGAAAGAGCAAAGTAAAAAGTAAAGGAAAAACAAAATTATAATAGAAACATCCTCTTTTGGCACCATGCCAAAGCGTCAAATTGGCGAGCTTGTGCAATGGTTGCCACTTAAAGTCGTCCACACTACGTCTGTTCTACCGTGAGCCAAAATTACCCCCTTCTGGTGCCTTTAAAGGAATCGTCCACGGAAAATGAGTTTTTGTGTTACCCATATATTTATGTTGTATTTGCCTAATGTTGGCCTCATGCAAAATTCCACGCGAAAAAATGTGAATCTGGCTGAGATAGAGCACCACAAAGTGCGGTCCCAGTGGGCGGGGCCTCCATGTAAAAGCCTCGTACCGCGTCCGCCGTGGTCGGAGACGCATTGTGGGAACAGAAGGTTACGTAAACAGTCCCACTCTCCGTTCCCAACGGCGGCGGAAGACGGGACGAGGCTTTTACACGGAGGCCCCGCCCACTGGGACCGCACTTTGTGGTGCTGTATCTCAGCCATACATTTTTTCGCGTGAAATTTTGCATGAGGCCAACATTAGACAAATACAACATAAACATATAGGTAACATAAAAACTCATTTTCCGGGACGATTCCTCTAAACTTCGTGGGCATTCTCGCTGTATTTGCACAAACCGGCAGATTTGCTATAGGAACTGCTTTATAAGGCTTCCGTATTCCACACGACACCAATTCTTGTAACACTCATACAGGTATTCCAACACGTCATGGGACTTTATAAGTTCAACCTCAGTTATGAGAGTACACCGCATTTGCTGCTGATTTAGGACGTGACCACTCATCACCGTTTTTATGGAGGTGAGCCAAGATAATCTTGCATGTGCATCCTATTGATGATTCAGAGCAAATGATTCCCACGATGAGACGGATGCCCTTTCACCTCAAAATTTCTATTTTTGTGATCATCTCCAGTGCTGTTCAGCCAGGCTTGAACTCGTGAAGTGGAAGCGTCTAAAAGAATCCTAATCACCGTAAGACAAAAGTGCCCCAATAATTCGAAAATCATGGGTTTTCAAGGCAAGCATAGTCAGGCAACTTTTTGCCTACCTAAGAAGCACAATATGTATATCAACAGATCTGATGTGACGCGCTTGTAGATTCGGACTAAAGCACCTTACAAAAGGGCCAAAAGGGCCACAATTTTTAACAATCGGCGGGAGCTGCACACAAAAACTCGGACGAATGATCAGACACCATTAATATCTTAATACAAGAAGTATATTCAGCATGAATTATTCTTGTGACGTTTACAATACCTTGGCTGCAACGTTGCAATTGTATTAGGTTGTCCCAAAAGTCTTGTAGGATTTTTCCAGAAACATCAATAACTCTTGTTTATTTCGAGGCACCTCTAGGCGGTTCAGGAATATGGTAGAAGGTTCTCTAAGCTTTCTAGGAAAATTGACCCAACAGATTCCGTGGAGAGAGCTACAGCGTCCGTAGTCGATACCCACCCAACACGCGGCGTCATCTGCTATGAGTGGTCTTGGGGCAGCAAAGCCACGGAAGCTTGCGACTCCATCAACGCTGCATTGGGCAAGGGATGTGTGAGCTACAAGACCGCGCGCAGCTCCCTCATCAGCTTCAGCAACGGCGAGATTGACATGGAAGACAAGCCATGCACGGGACGCCCACACGCATTCGAAGACGAGACGGTGCTCTCCGCCGTTCGCGCCGATGCTAAAACCACCATGGGCGAGCTGGAGGAGAGAAATGGGCAAGCATCCATTACCGTAAATTGTCGCCAAGAGCCCGGTTATCGGAAAGTGCTATCGCGATGGACCTCATGCCTTGACGGATGCTCACGAAAGTGCCCGTGTGACCTTCTGTCAATGGCTGCTGCTCCGCCCACATCGCAACGACTTTCTCGTCTATCTCGCTACGGGCGATGAAAGTTGGGACATGTACGATACCAAAGCACCCCGCGCCTTTTAGCTGCTGCGTGACGCCGAGCCGCCAACGGAGCCCATGTGCGACCTTCATCCGAAGAAGATTCTACTCTGTTGCTTGTGGACGTGGAAGGAATGCTCTTCCAGGAGGTGCTGGTACAAGGCGAGACAGTTACCGCTACCGTATGCACCCACTAGGTCCAGCAGCTCGTCGTCGCTATTCGAGAAAAGCGCACGAGAAGGTCCGCGGTCACCCTCCCTCATGACAACGTCCACCCATACGTCGCGAAGTGTACCCCGGCCAAGCTACAGTGTCCGGCTGGGATGTGCTGCCCCACCCGCCATACTCTCCAGACATTGCCCCTTCTGACTATCACCTCACGCATCCTATTGAATCCTTCCTGGCCAAGAGAAAATTCGTTGATTATGACTTTCTTGCAACGTCGACCGCTAACTTCTTCGCCTTTCAGAACCCAGAGTTCTGGGATGAGGGAATCAACGATTTACCTATGAGGTGGCAGAGTGTTGTCGATAACAAGGGTGAATACGCTGTTGCCTAATTGTTGTTTGTTGGAAGAAAAAATAATAGAAAGTGATGACCGGAAAATCCTACAAGACCTTTGGAACAACCTAATATTTTCTCTACGTCTCTTTTAGTTTGACTTTGGTGCATATACACGTAAGAATTTCTGAGTTTTGAACTTTTCGGAATTTCGAGGGATCAGAGATGATTTTCAGGAGAATTCTTGCAATTTCTGACATTTTCAGTACTAGAAGTGTTTCCTGGCTCACGAATAAGCGTAGAACGCTAGAGGGTCACTTACTACCACATGCTTGAAGGCTTTGAACTGTACAAAGAATGAATGGCAAATTACTACTCCGAGAAACACACATGAAACATAACGCCGTTGGGCACTATTCAACTATCACTCCACCTCAGGTACCGCGAGTTGGTCAAAATTTTGTTTCCCTGCAACTTTTTCTAGTGGGGTCAAGATGTGCTAATAACGAATATTACATCTTTTTAGCGCTGGTGCCAATTCGGCGCGACTGCACCAAGTTGGCGTGGAAATTCGTTTTGCGTGTGAAACGGTGCGTACAGTGGTTATGAGGCACTGATCATGAATACATTTATTTGGAGCGCGAGCTTTACCGTTACTACAGTGGTGCCAAGGTAGAGTGTTGGTTAAAGTGCGTTATTGCTCCCATTCGGTGCATTTCCACCAATCAGCGCCAACGTCAAAAATGAATGTCGGATTCGTGACCAGTGTCCCTAATTACAACTATAGACAAAGTTTCGGCAAAATTCATTTATGCCCAAATCCCGTTTCCTCGGTAGTAAATGCTGAACAGTGCCCAACCCCATGAGTCCTTACTCTCCCAAAACTTATTCTAATGCATTGCTTCCCATTCTCTATCTCTTTACGCATTGCTGCGTCGTTCCACATTGTGAGACTTCTCTACAGCTTTTGCTCCTTCCTTCCCATCATTCTTTCATCATCGTTTTTATAGCTTTATTTTTGCTTTTTCATCAGCTCAACGTGGTAATTGCAGGGTTCTTCGCGTCACTCGAGACAATGCTTTTCTTTGTGCTTTTCTTCTACGAGTGGTATTTCACTACCACTTCGAACTCTGAACTACAAATATCGAAATCGGTGCAGACGAAATCGAGTTGCTCCCTTAGCTCCTATAATCATCTTGTATTTACCCTTCTCCGCCCCTACACTTTTTAATTCTGTATCTGCAGCTTACTCACCTGAACTCATACCCTCAGTAATGCTACTACTGCTTCTCACGCCAATTTTAAGCCCCGATCCGATCGCGTGTTACTCTGCAAAAGAATCGGTCCAGAAATTGAAAATGGAGTGCGAGAAGCAGCGGTCGTATGAAAGAATGGTAGAAATGCGACCGAACAGCATTCGTCTCTGGCTCCTCTACTATACTTCTGTTCTGATTTAGCAATTATGTCCTTCTGCTTCTCAATATCATTTTGCCACCATACTTTAGAAAAAAGCTAAATTTTCAGATAGCAAAGGGATCAGTGTCCACCAAATGAAGAAGGAGCTGTTGAGATCGCGTGATGGCGACTCATGAAGATCTCACTCCCTGGGTTAGACCCACTTGAGGCTTTGGCCACGGTCATACTCACTGCCGGCAGGGCGTGGCTGCGTTCAAAGGCAGCGAGGGAGAGTGGCACGGGGGAGGTGCAGAGATGACGCAGGCAGCGAGGCAGGGTAGCATAGGCGGAGTCTCGGATATCCGCAGCCACACCCTGTCGCCGGCACCGCAAAGTATGACCGCAGCCTTACCTTGCAAGAAAATGCCTGGCTGAAATGAAGAGAGTGTAGCTGCATAATTGAAATTTCTGCCGGTAAATTATATCTTGTACAAGATTCGCGTTGCTCAGGACTCCTCGACAAGATCGAATGTGATCTACTCAGGGTCAAGCGTGGCGGCGAAAAAAATTTTCATGAAATACGGCTCTACCCCAAAAGGGGCTTTCATACAATTCTCCCCATTCTTCAGGTTCTGCTATATTGCTGTGGTTCCTACCCAACCAATCGCGGTGCATCAAGGAAATAAGAGCCGAACTCCTGACAAAATATTCCATATAATTCTCCCCCTTCTTCAGGTTCTGCTATATTGCTGTGGTTCATGCCCAGCCAACGCGGTGCATCAAGGGAATAAGAGTACACTGAAGCCAAACTACTGACAAAATGGGGGAAAGAAGAACCTAACGAAACTCATTTCTCGAAACAGAAGCGTCGAAGAGAAATAAGAACCAAAAGCATTCGATAGTTATATTCCGAAACGAAAGCGTCGCCGACCATGGGTAATGTGCTCGTCCTCTGATGACAAAGGAGAAGGCCTCAAAGTTATGCGAGTTATGCGGCAGGGGTAAAAGATGAAAGAAAACAAGACAGAAAAGTTAGAATTTGAAAGGAGCCTTATAATGTCCACTGCGATCGCCGCGTCGCTACCGCAATAGTGCCGCGGAGATCGCGAAGAGGTGCCGTATCTTCCCAATAGTAAGTCTGAGAATTTTTGAATACCTGTAGCTTTCAAGAATCATTTTGGATTGGTGCCCAAAACCCGAAAATGAATAGGAAGGAATGGCCGATCTTACAACAAAAACTCATAACTATGTCACAACACATCCGTGAGACCAAGAAAAATCGGTAGAAATGACTAACGTCGAAGCCATCTTGAACATACTCGAGGCGAGAGAGAGCTCGCCAAAGGGCGAAGAGTGTTATTAGTCGGATGGCACTCACTTCAAAAATAGTAGTTTATCTCCAGAATGATCTGGATACGAGAAAAAGGGGTCGGTCAGAACCCAACCTTTGCAAGCACTGTAAGCTGTTTTCATGATAACTTCCTCAGACCAATCCATTGACCGTTTGGTTTCCCTTATGATTGCTAGTTCTCTATATGGAAATTCAATCAAGAAAAATTTGAAAATTTTCGAAGTGTTTCACTTCGAATAGTCGTAAATTCCTTCAAACCCGACCTTATGAGTGCGGTTTCGTTGCCCGGGGTCTGCGAGGTTGCCGCTTTCCGACGAATACTTCATCTCTACCATATCTTCAAAAGTCGTTTTAAAGGGGGGTAATTGAGGAAGTTTGCTATGCATCGAAATGGCGAGATCTTCCCACGAATTTTTGGAAAAATGATCCATAGTGTCCGAAATGCCCCCGGTACCGTCCTTTATTCTCAAAAATCCAACGAGATGGCGATTAGCGTTAGTCGGCCTTGCGGCGGGATGCGCCATGCATGAGGGTTTTATTCATTCTGTTGGTAATAGGAACCCTTATCCGGTCCGTTTAGCGGATCGCCAGTACCAGTTTACATCATTGTAATCGTATTAAGATATATGAAAGAAGCCCATATCAGCTAGTTTTTCCATCCCACAATTACTTGAGTATTCATCACTGGTATCCGTGGATAGATACCGCTTCCCACGGCTAATCGGTGAATTTTGGGGAATTCTCTGTACGTACGGGTTTCGGTGCCAGCGGACCAACGAAAGAGCTACTGGTGCTGACCGGCTTCATTGTGGATCGCGCTATACATGAGATTTCCATCGATGATTCATCAGGTTTGAGGGTACCCTATTCCCATGGTCGTCTTAGAACTGTGCACTGTGAACAAGGCATCAATGTCGACCTCGCACCACAGCTCAAGTTATGAGCGTTTGGTTGCAGAAGCTTGACACATCGTTCACAGACCACAATTCCAAGAGGACCTAGAGAACAGCGTGCCCTTTGACTATATCTTTTGCATTGTCCATGCTCCCTCTGTACAATATCGTCTTGGAATTACTTTGAAAAACTTGTGCCTTACCTTGTTTCCTATTTGTTGAGTGCTGCTTTCCCTTTCTTCGGGTTTTTAAGTGAAGATTGAATCAAATATTAGTGGATTTGAACCCAATTAGTCAGTACTATCCCATCTCCCCTTTACACTTTGGACCCTCATCCTGAGAAATTATGTTGATAACTGCCTATCTCAACGATTACGACCCCCCCCCCCTAAAGGACCCAGTACGATCTTCCCTCTGTCGAGGTTTCCTCGATGGAGGTTTCACCCTGGATCCAATGGAAGGGTGAAGTCAGGGTGTGTGTCCCCCCCCTTAAAGGAAAATTCCCGTGTCCGCGTTCGGCGCGCGAGACGATGGTGCGAGACAGGGAGCCGTACTGCGCGTACCAATTGAGTCCTGCAGAAATTACGCCTGGAATCAGACGTAAGCACCGTCGTTTTAGGACCCATCCAATACGGCACGCATAGCTCGCACCACGCATGCCAGACGCCACAACGCGAGTTTCCTGTCCTAGTGGCAGAGTCTGGTGAAGAGATGTTGGATATTTTTGAATAGAAATCTCCATGAAGTGCTTATATTATTTTTTTCATCTTTTTCACCAGTTTTACATGGCGCAACGCCATATACATATACCACAAAGATGTCTCTCACTCCGAACTAATAACCTTTGTGACCACCAGATAGTTCCCATTAATACCCTCCACCATGGATCACATTCAAATTCATGCATTTGTTATCTGATCAGAAACGATGAAATAGAAGTCAGTGGGAAGAAGAAGGGGCATCGTGTGCTGTGGCGCACCTGCCATAGCGCCTAAATACCTCTTAAATACTACGCAAAAGCACTGCGACGGTTCCATTCCTGCATTGCGCTACATGCGCCATGGAATACTTTATATGCATGAGAAGGTTCCTGCTTGAATATGAGGCGAAGGAGCTTCCAGATGGGTGAAGGACTTCTCCAATGGTAAACCCTTCTAACTGCACGTGTGAATTGTTTCACACTTCCTCGGAGCTCCTTCTTCAGCTCAGGTCCCGTTGAATGCGATAAGTATTTGGGCTATTTTATTATTATTATTCTTTTCGGCTTTTAATATTTGCCAGTACTTGACTTGTATTGCTTTCTTTTTCCGTCAAAAGAATGTTGTTCAAGTCTTACGCAAAACACAAGAATAAGCGGAATAATGCACAACAAAATTTGATGGCATAATCCTGGACGAAAATGCGACCAATTGTGAATCACTCTCCAATTCACACATTCGATCATTATCTGGAAAAAGAAACATAAATAGCATGCAAATAACTGATATCAGCACTAGCACGTTCATTACCGTTCAAGTTCCACGGAGGCAAACTACAATTATAAAAAACGGTACGAACGAGAGATAAATGGGGCGAGCACCCTTTGTGCGCAGAAATTCGAGCCTGGCTGGTTCCCATGAAACCTATGGAATAATCGTTACCAATCACCAGCATGATGAAACAATTTATCGGAAAATTACAAACATCGCTGCCTCACACATGTTACACTGTTATTGAAGGAAAACCTTCCGTTCTATCCCCGTGGAGCATTCTCAAAATTATTCACGTCGTTAGGCCGCCAATCGCGTGGTTATATCACGCAAGCAATAGAAATTCACGATAGGTGAACACATTTCATACAAACGACGGGTCAAAAAGTGGGGGGACGCAAAATTTTCACCAACGTCGAAGCTCCTTCCCCTCCCTAGGTTAAGGCTAAAGCACATGGGACAGATGGTTCTTCATGTAGGAGGGGTACTAATTTTAGCTCAAGCTTAAAGAGGAATGGAGCTTCGACATCGGTGGAAAGTTATATGTCCCCCCACTTTAACCGACCCTTAACGACCCTAAAACTATACAGTCCCACAATCGACCACCAATTCTACGAAAGTATGCGGACGCTGTTTGGACGTGGGAACAGTGATCAGAAGTGCCACTGTATCCAGATAGCGCCTTACTCATGACGAAATGTGGGCAGTTGAACCGAAACATTCGATGATTCTCCCTGAGCAGGCAGACGTGAATCGAAGCCAACGCGCACGTCCATAGCCAACGATCACGTGTTCTCCTAAGTTTGCAAAGTTCGGAAGAATACTCAAAGACAACTTCAACTGCGTTTTCGTGATGGCCATGATTCACGAGCGTACAGGCAAAGCTGCTTACTCCCAACAAAAAGACAATATTCGCCATCAGCACGGTAAGGTAAAAGTTAAACTTCATGAGTCGAACTCCATGGAACTGACAGAAAACCATTTCGAAACATGACTCTTTAAAGAGTACGCGAACAACCGTGACATCCAATTGTCCATGGAAGACTCGGTCCCCCGTTTCAATGAGACGTCCCCGGCCACGAGCGATTACATGCGACGATCGACGTTGGCGTCCCAATTCGAGGCCGCTGTGAAGGAAGGACGCCCACGGGCGCCGCGCGGTCCTGCAGCGATCACGGTCATCGACCGACCCACCAAGCTGCCGACGCGTCGACGGCGTCATTCGAGCGTGGCGGTACGGCGACGCGGTCGTCGTGTCGCGAGCGTGTCGTTGCGGTTTCTGAAGCTTGCGACGCGGTTCTGGAGCGGTTGCGCAGCGTGGATGTGAAACAGCGCGAACGGCCGCTTTTCGAAGCCATTGTGGAGCCCCTCAGGCTGAGGGTCCAGGTCTCCAGGCAGCGTCCCGATGCCTCCCAACGTCTTCGGAGCCGTGAGTTTGCCTATAGAAGTCTGCGCAAAGCCGCCAGTAGTCGATGACGCATGCTTCAGAAACCGCCGGCGATTGCCTCTATCGTTGAACATCTTCATCTGTTCTATTTTTACTGTTCTTTCCATGTTTTGAATGTACACCAATGTAGTGCTGACCATCTTTTTAGTATGGAAGTGGCAAGCGCTCCCACAAGACGGTCGCAGCCCGCAACTACACAACCTTCCAACCAACCGCAGGCACCTCGAAGCGGCGAATACCAGTTGACTGAGCTGAAAAATGTTCCGACCAGAACAGGTATTTCACAGTATCGAAAACCGTCCATCTTTCTTGTAAATCGTATTCCTTCACCACTGAAAACACTTTCGAGATATTCATGTGATTGAGTTACAGGTAGAGTCGTGTCTGGTGAATTTGAACAAGGAGAGAAAGCTTTCCCTACGATTGACTCATCGATCGACGAAGAATTGGCGTTGAGCGCTACAGCTTCTGAGTCACAGTCGCGTGATGTTTCGGACGAAGATTTTCAGGTTATCTCCTTGCGCTTTCAGTTCTTTAGAAGTTCCGCAATATTGCCGCATTAAAATTTCATTTTAAGTTGCGACTTATTAATGCTGTTCGTGAAAACCCTTGTTTGTACGACCCGCTGAACGAGTACTATCGAGATAAACCTGAAAATACGAAATTTCGTCTGAGAGTATGGGACCAGATCGCGGAGGAGTTGCACTGGCAGTGTAAGTTCTGTTAATAACGTTATCAATTCCCTTTCACATTTTCTATAAAATAGAGGGTGCATTATGTAGTGTGCGTTTTACAATGTAAGGCACTATTCAATTATCATTACCCCAGATACCCTATTCCAGATATCGCGAGTTGGTCAAAAAATAATTTTCGCTGAAACTTTGCCAGGGGGGTCGTTTGGGGTGCTGATCACAAATATGACATTCGTTTTTGACATTTGCGCCAATATGGTGCAATCGTACTATGTTGGTGCAACAACTCGTTTTCGCCATTATGGTGCAATTGGATCATATTGGCGCAACCGCCAGAAAATAATGTTATATTCGTGATCAGCAGCCAAACAACCCCCTTGAGCAAAAATCCAGCGAAAATTATTTTTTGACCAACTCACGGTATCTGGGGTAGTGGTAGTTGAGTAGTGCCCAATGGTTAATTTTGAGTTTTTAGCTGACCTCACTTTACTTATTGACGAGTGGGATCGTTTGCGTGATCTCTACATTCAAAAGAAAACAGAACGTGCAGAGGTAAGCTTCAATTTGCATGCCTAATGCCATTTTCAAAAATGTTTTCCTGTTTTTTTCTCGACTCTGTGGTTCAGAAATATGCTAGTTATGGGAGTTATTGTTGTAGCCAGTTAGTCAGTGGTGTAGTCGTTATTTAAGTCTTATTCATTGTTTTCAGGATGGTTCTGATAGACTATGTGTGCCGGACTTTCTATGTGAATCCATGCAGTGGATAGACGAATATATATTTGAAGATGGACGTGAGTTATATCAATTAGTTTGACTTATTCAACAATTCAATGCCTTCATTTCAAGCGCTTTCAACTCAGTCTCATATTTCTTTGTCTCCAACAAATACACAGGATGTGTATTTCAACGAAGTGAACCACGACGTAATGATCTCAGGGTATGTATTCGGACCAGTTGCGAAATTTTGCCAATTTTCAACATTTCCAACCGCTTTAGATACCAACAACCTTCACAGAGCACCACTGCACAACGATTACCGCAGTCTGAGTCGCACAGTGGAGGTATGTTTCTGACACCCTCCTAGTCTTATAAAGGAAACGGTCTTCTGCAAACTTTGTTTCATACTCTTGTATGATTTTCTTCATTGGATTTTCTGACTTTACAGGTTACATCTTGCTTCGTCAGGCAAGTCCTAGTGGTGGTCAAACAACAATCCGTCTAGTGAACACAACTCCAGGTGGAAGCGAAAATTCAAATCGAAATACAGCAACGTCAACGTAAGACATGAATGTTCAATGTAACCTGGATTGTTCTCCGTGAAGGTTGTTGCCCTATATTAGTTCCTTTTAGCCAAGCGCAGAAAGCTGGCGCAGGATCTTCAACGAGTGCTTCACGGCCACAACGTGTTCACATTGTACGTTAAAAATCTACCCATCTGTCATTAAGTTACTGCTAGAAGATTGAATATGCCTTTCTCTTTGAGTATTTAGTTAATGGAACGCTACAATTAGTTTGCCATAGTTTCAACGCTATTTGATACATTTTAGGTTCACCCACCAACTTCTTCGTCCTCTCAATTTGTTCAGAAGGTTCCACAGGAAGGAATCACTGTGACAGCTAGCGGTAATGCTGGAATGGTTGGAAGCGTTAAAAAAGGTTATTTAAGCAGGCCTTACTTATTTCCCCTCGATTTCACTTTGTTCGTTGTTTTTTATTAAAGCAACATTCTACTCACAGTTATGCTTCTGTCGTGCCTCCTTGATGTGCACCATATTTAGATACGATGACAATGGTTGTTGATCCAAGTACGTATTATTCTAACGGGGCGCAGAAGGTGTACAGATTGGTTAATGTGTCGGATTTGGATTCAGGGTTTGTGCTATAGACATATTTCTGTCGAATGTACGAAGAACTTAGTTTTTGGCTGTTTGATAATTCAGGCCGACTACAAATTAATTTTTAGTATCCATCCTCCACCAAGAAAACGCATAGCTGTCATGCAGAAGCAGCCCGGTGCGTCATCGTTGCAGAATACAGCAGTAGCTGGCGAATCCTCTTCCCTGGGTTCAGCAAGAGGATCGAGTACAGTGGCTGGTCCTCGAGGTCAGCTTGGAGATGACATCATCATTGACGATGGAATAGAAGAACGAACTGTTGTTATAGAACAGCACGGTGAGTTTCAGCAACTAATATACTTCTTCACGGCTATGTGCACGTAGTCTTCAGTTTCTTTTCTCGTTCCAACATTGGAATAGTGGCGATGCCCGTACTAAGCGTTTTTAATATGTTACTGCATTGTGATCAAATCTCTTATTATTAATACAGGCGGGAAAACTCATCGTTCCAGATACTGACTCTCCGTTACTTGGTGACTCACCGCTGAGTACGATGATGGTGAGTGGTCACCAAGCCATTCCGCGTGGAAGCCAGTCCCGACATATGCAACTAGCGGTAGGTTCCACCAAGAACATCGAAAAGCCATGAAAGATATCTTAGTTTTATTGCTTGAGATGAGCGACCAGTTGCGACCACAAACACGTATAGTGCCATCATCACCTCAGCACCACTCACCATCTCTTGGAGCAGGATACATTCAGAGCCAATACGACGCTGATCTACAGTTTCAGCAGTTTATCAGTCAAAATTTGAGCGTTTTGAACGATGATGAGGTGGGCTATTCATCTTAAAATTCACATTAGTGGGTATTCAGAATATTGGGCAGTGAGAGTAGGTAGTTAAAGGAACCGGAAGTGGTCTGAAACAAAAGCAAGATGCAAAGAAATGAGCATTTTGTTACGAACACTAAAGGCTAGAAGGGATTATCGGTGAAAAAAAAAACCCAGATTCAAAAGCGCTACGCTGAGGTGTGTATTCGCATTACATTCGCATCGACACACTGACTTTCCGAATTGTCCGCTGTAGGAGATGGGCCGCGGGCCAACGTTAGTTGTAGCACCTGACTCCCAGCGCAGTGGAGTGGCCATTCTCAACTACATTAGCATTCATGTTAGTACATCTAGAAACAATATAAGAAAGAACAAAGGAAAAAGTAAAAGGAAAGAACAACTTCATAATAGAAGCATCCCCCCTTGGCACCATGCCAAGGCGTCAAATTAGCGGGTTTGTGCAATAGCGACCATTAAACTCGTCCGAATTAACGTCCGAATCTCGATTCTGTTCTACCGTAGGCCAAAATTACCCCCTTCTGGTGTCTTTCACGATTTTCACGAAAAGTCCCTTTTTGGTTGTTGTGAAGTGTTCTGCTCTTGTTTTTGAATATTGTTATTGTTGGCCTTACTTCCTTCAACACTGTAAAGGTTCCATTCTGAAACGACATTGGTACTTTTCGATTTGTTCTAATGTGCAAATTCATGGAAATCATTTCAGAAAGCGATTGCAAAGATGCACATCCAGAAGATTCTTATGGATGTGCGGTTCGGTCAAGGAACCTGTCTGCGTATTATGCAGGAAGAAGAAATGGCCTCGCAAACTGATGCTGGTGGTCCATCGAGCACTAGGGACGGTACTCAGACGCTTGATATGTGAAGAATCCACAAGTACATTGTAAAGTAGGGCGGCCCGGTACAAGATTACAATTATTTTTCTCTGGCATTTAGCCCTTAACTGATTGATGGTCTTCCTGTATTGTTCTACTTTTTATGGCTTTAGTCAGTCTTGGCCATCTTCAGAGGTTTTTGTCCGTTCTATTCCGTAACAGACATCATCACCAACTTCAGTATCGGGTAAATCATCTTTTCTGTAATGGAAGATAATAATTACACTGTATTCTACATGTTATCACATCACAGTGAAATGAAGGTAAAGATCAGTACTAATTATTGTCGAAGAAGGCTGGAAATGCCGCTCACGCTGCACCTTCCAGACAAATCAGTTTGTTGCTGTAGTCCACAAGCTCTTGGATAGTGACACGTCCTCTTTGGTTTATGAATTTAGCCACTGCAAAATGAAAAACTAAACACTGACAAAGAATGCTTACAAGTACTTTGTCGAAGTTCGTTGATCGACGTTGACGAATTTCAAGATGGTCGAGTATAAACTTAAACTTTGGAGAATATCTCGCTTTTGTAAACAAGTGAGCCACACCGTAGTGAACTTGTGCATGCGCGCCCGTGAATGGGTACCGAGTTCGGCGACAAAATGGATAGAGATTGCCGTTTGTTACTGCATTTGAAGTGTCTGCGATGGTTCTGATGCCTTTCCTCTGTAATGAACCTGCGAAGTATCTCCGCATCAGTCGTGATCCTGAATGAGCAGCTCCCACCGAATGAGCAGCTCCCACCGCAGCATCCCATGCAAAAAGTGTGAGACGGTCCGCTTTATCACGCAGTCGTCCTGCTGGATTAGCGCAAGAATAAATAATGACGGGGGACAAGGTGGAGGCAGACAAGCTCGTTAGTGGTCGCGGCCCTTCCTATGCTAAATGATTTAACTTGACTGAGTGGACCGCTGAAATATTCATGACAGGTGATCTCTGCTGGATCGTGTAGCTTCCTTATACCCATGGTTGGAAAGCTCGCACGAGCTACTGTCTACCAGCAACACAAAACAGGGAGTTTTTAAAGTGGGAAGTTGCTACTTGGTCGATGTCCTTCACAAAGCAGAAAAGCAAACTTGATCGAAAAAAGACGTAAATATTATCGGCGTCCAGCACTTACCCGCATTTAGCTCCTCATCGGTGATGCAGATGAATTTTCCACGATCATCCATAACTCCTTCCAAAATCCCATTGTTGAGAAAATACTGGAGACGTGATACCGCTTCATCCGATTTCAGACCAAAATGAGCAGCCAGTTCGTCCATGTTGACAACCTGGATGGTGTTAAAATATTGTTACAAATACAGCAGGCGAGAAACTTTGCTTTTCTTTGAGTGATTCTCGAAGCACCTTGCTCTTCCTTATGTACTCTGCAAACTCCTTCATGAGATTGTGTGATTCTTCTTCTTCAAGTTGATCAAAACCTTCTTCCTCTACGGCGAATGACTCTTTCAGCTGCAATACGATTACGGAATTAGACGAAAACGCAAACCCATAAACTGTGAGCTTGGACGAAAAATCTCGCTGCAATTTTATTCCTGGTTCGAATCAAGCGCATGATGACGTAAATGACATCCACTTTTGTCGTCAGGCCACCCAGTGCCCATCACAAAAATCAGCAAAAATTCAGATATAGAGGTTACTTGGCACCCTGATCGCGCATATTACGCTTACTGGCACCATAATAACGTCACCTTGATAAGTCTGAGGTGAAAAACGTGGTGGCGCCGAAATAGTGTCAACGAATGTCATATTTTTGATCAGGACCAAGAACTGTTACCGTAGTAGCGGAATTTTTTGATCAAATTTTCACCAAGTTGTTTAACATGCAATAATAAAATTTAGCAAAAATAAACAACAACATCACCACCAAAAAATAAATAAAATAATGTGGAAAAATTGTATAAGTATGGTGAAGAAATACATGAAATCCGCAGTTTCAATCAATACTCACCGCTAAATACTCCTCTAGCTCCCGCTTTTCGCGTTCTTCTTTTTCCTTCCTTAACCGCTCTTGTTCAGCTTCTTCTTCGAGGCGTTCCCTCTCCCTTTCTTTCTCCAACTTTTCTTCTCTCTCCTTTTCCCTTCGTTTACGTTCTTCTCGCTCAATCAGCTCCTAGATGAGTCCTTACTTCAAAAGGAAAGAAAGACAAGTTGTTCGTATTGACCAGCACACCTGCTCTCGCATGGCCTTTTTCTCTGCCTTCGCCTGCAACTTAGCAGCTTTTCTTTTGCCGATTTTCTCGTCGGTATCGAACAACGGTGCATCAACACCTTCTCCCTCTGAGCCTTAATCTACGAAACATTATCTTTATTTTGAAAAACAGTACATACCCAGGTTGAAGAGAGCTATTAATTACAGAATTTAGATTCAACTACTTCCTATTGCATAAATGGATCAGGTTTCAGAAAAAAAGTAAAAAATACCGTCTGGATCCTCTCCTCCTAGCATCTCATTAATGAAATCATCTCCACCATGTTGTACACGTCGACGAACCACTCGTCGTCGACCACCAGCGACTGAATAGCTCTTTAAGTTGAGTGCTAGAAAATTTCATGAAAACGACAGACCCTGTGCTCCCCTTTGCTCGTCTCTTTCATCGTCTGCTGCCATAGCAAGAAGCGCCTCCGTTCGTCTTCGGGCTGCCGCCTCATCCCACTGGAGCCGCAGCAGTCGATATATTATGAAGGAAAGGCTGAACGAATGACAGAATCAACTTCAAGCACTTTGTTACGTCTAGCTAAGGGTCAAATAAAGTGGGGGGGGGAGACGCAACTTTGCGTCGACGTCGGAACTCCTTACCTCCGTAGGCTTAGACTAAAGTTGATATCCTCTCCTTCCACATGGAAAGCATCTGTCGAAGCATAGGTCTCATCTGCTTTAGCCTTGGCCTAGTGAGGGAAAGAAGCTGACGTCGGTGAAAATTTTACGTCCCCCCCGACTTTATTTGACCCTAGCTGAAATAGCTAATATAACTGAACTGGATTTATTCTCAACAGATGAAAACTTATCAATTCCACGCTATATATTCACAAGGAAGGGATGGGGGAAGCGGAGGCATTTTAGGTCACCCCAACTAGATTTACATTCCAGCACAATCAAAACAATCCGGGAAGATGGGAAACGATGAAGAGATAACTGGGAATCAAGGAGTGTGTATTTCATGATTTCACCAGATTTTAGGGACGAAAAGAGTGCCGACTAAGACCACTTCTGGCTCTCCTCGTACTAGTATAAAGCTGAACTTCAGTGTGGAACAAAAGACTAAGCAAGGAAGGTCGAAATACTTACGCAGACAATAAAATTGCAAGTGAACCCAATAGCATTGGATCAATTCCATCACGGCTGAGTCTAAATGGCGGTTCTGGCTTGATATTCACAGGTATATCCTCTACCATGATTGACTAAATTGAACTGATGAAACTATTGTGGAAAAGCACAAAGCAAAGTATTGAGGAAATTCCAAAGCAATCGTCGGTAAAATAAGACTTGGAATGAATCACGTATCGGTCAATTAGAAGAAATCAATCCGTAGTATAGGGAACTGTCAAAACATCGCATTCCGAAATGGATGAAGGACCTAGACGGGTCGGGAGTGGATGAACGGCTGAATAACGTAAAAACAGATTTCACAATAGTGATGGTGCATATGCACACACGTAGCGACCATGCAGATTTTTATTTCATGAGACTGCGGTCATACCCAAATTTTTGTAATATCTGAACATTGAGCGAAAAGGTTTAAATACGAACTGATTGACTGCTTAACTCGCACTTCGGGTCAAATAAAGTCGGGGGGGGGGGGGGGGGAGACGCAACTTTGCGTCAACGTCGAAGCTCCTTTCCTCCCTAGGCTTAGGCTAAAATTGATATTCACTCCTTCCACATGAAAAAGCATCTCTCAAAGCATAGGTCTCATCTGCTTTAGCCTAAGCCTAGGGAGGGAAAGAAGCTTTGACGTTGGTGAAAATCTGACGCAAAGTTGCGTCTCCCCCCCCCGACTTTATTTGACCCCTTCCAGTGTTCTGAGGAAGTAGTACCAAACCAAGGTATACAATAGATTTGTACCATATCCCTATTGTAGGATATCCGAATTTACAAAAAAGCGGAATCGCGGATACGCCATTTCTCTTGATCGATACCCTTTTCGGTGCTGATGTATTTGGGGATTGCGAGCTACATATCTTCAGTACCAGGAAACATCTACCGTAATCCTAGAAGGCGTAATCTTCGGCGTTAGTATGACTTTCGTTCCTCACGTGGTACCGTCATACAATCAACAATTTTTCACACTCATGTGATTTTTTTTCAATAGTTTGCCTTATGAGGATTGCCCCTCAATTAATGCTTGAGCTAAAAGCGTAAATAGAAATAGCGTTGGACGAGTGGCAAGTGAAGTTCCACCCTTTTCCCTCAAGTACATTACCATCCCTCTCTTTTTTCCGCTGGACATTCGAATACTACATTACGTCCTTTCTATAAACACAATCATAGACCGTGCTCATAACTGTGGAAGTGAAATTAGCGTGATAGTGAAACTGGTGGGAAAGGACCATATGCCTATAAATTTTTAACCATGTCTATGACTTTATCGATTGGTACGCATCTAATCCTTTGCCTATATTCACACACCTGTGATTTTGCGGTGTCGCGGCTCCACGCGCGAAGTTGCGGTGTCGCACATTTTCAAGGACGCAGAATCGCGTGCGAAAACACGACACCGCAAAATCGCGTGTGAGGGTGCGACACCGCAAAATAGCGAACTATGAGGGCGGCCTTAACGTGGCTTTGTAAATGTTGCCCCTCCTTACTTTTTAGCTTCCAGTTAACTTCATACCCACTCTTACTTTTCGATTTGATTTCCTTATTTTTTTCGAACACAAATATATTTTTAATACGATAAGCGGTCCTACGCGCAGGGTCACATGGGGGAGTCGTTACCTTGAATCAAAAATGTAGGTGTTTGTTGAGATTTTTCTTGAAGACTCCTCGAATCTCAGGCTTTTTTGAGATTTCTCGAAGTCAATCGATAATCACGTTTAGTGCTAGGTAGCATTGTTGATTATCGATTGACAACCCCTTTTATGAAAACGCCTGGAGTTTGTAAAGCGGTTAGCCAAGAATGGGTGTAGTATCGTATCTCGCAGAAATTTTCATCGACAGCAGACTTGATCTTGCCCAGAGGACATCCAAGTATGTGTATCGTGAGCTTTATTTCGAATAGCCTTTAGGCATTGTTCAGAGTTCACGATTCAGGCGGAAAAGAAAAGATATATATTGATTAAGTGATTCGGGCGATCGCGCGATCCACGCGGTCGCGTAGATCGCGCGATCGCCTGAATCACTCGATCAATATGTATCTTTTTCCTTCCGCCTGAATCGCGCGATCCACGCGATCGCGCGATCGCCTGAATCACTCGATCAATATGTATCTTTTTTCCTTCCCTCCGAATCGCGCGATCGCCTGAATCGTGAACTCTGAACAATGCCTTACCATTGATTCAGTTCGAGTTGAATAATACTATCATGTCGAATATTCATTCCGAAGCGCGCCACAAATTTTTTCGATGATTCATTCGAACACTGAGTCCGGCGTGTGATTTTTACGGCTGCCCTAGTGCTTCCACCTATTATTAGTGCCCACTACCCTCCCATCCAAACGCGTGATTCTGAAATATTTTCATCCGATGTTCTTCCAATGAAGGACATCATGAAAAAGATATTTTCCCCAGCGTTACAACGATTGCGCCTCAGCGACCACTCGTTCTACTTCGCTTCCAATTCTGGTTCATCGACGTCTATTCGCCCAGTTTTTATAGGACCTCCTTCTAAAGTGCATGACTGACGAATTAATGCTCCTTTATCAGGTTGGACCAGGCTTACGCTAGACTCAAAACAGTCATTCTCAGCAAAAGTGGGACCTGGAGAATAATTAAACCCCGGTCAACATGTTATTTCTGCTCACAACTAAAGAACTTTCACAACAAGTTAGCTGAAGTACCTGGAAAATCCTCGTACAACGCGGGGTAGTGAACGGTTTTGGCAACGTGTTTAGATGTGCAGGTGATCGCGTAGCCGTCATGGATTGACACGCGCTGCGGCTGCGTAAGCGCTGACGTGGTGAGACGTCATGTATGGATTTTTGGTTCATGAATTTCTCGTCTTTCTTCTTTTATGCGTTGTCATTGGGATGGTGATATCTAATGCTATCTCATTGCTCTTTCCTCGTACGATCTTTTCTATTTGGATAGCGGCGCTGTTGAGATGAAATATGAGATTCCGCCATACTTGTATTATCCCTCCATCGAAACCACGTTGCAGTTTTTTGACCTTTTATCTTCTTTTCTCATATTTGTTGTGGTGATGTGCCAGGTTTACAACTCAGCTAACTCTGTTTCAGAATGGGTAACATTTTCGGGAATCTTTTCAAAGGCCTTTTTGGCAAGAAGGAGATGCGAATTCTAATGGTTGGATTGGATGCTGCTGGTAAAACGACTATATTGTACAAGTTGAAGCTTGGCGAGATCGTTACTACTATCCCGACTATAGGTACAGTATTCCTAACCTCGCGATGCCCGAGATGAGACGGGACTCATTAATCTTTCCCTTTCCCTGTTACATAGTGCGTTTAGGTTTCAACGTCGAGACCGTTGAGTACAAAAATATTTCTTTCACTGTGTGGGATGTCGGAGGTCAAGATAAAATCAGACCTTTGTGGAGGCACTACTTCCAAAATACTCAGGGTATGTCTTTATCACCGCTCGCTCGTGCTCACGGCTGAGTGGATCCGCTAGCTTTTTTTCAGTTTTGCTTCTGCGTGCCGTCTATCTGTGATATTTTCCCTAGTAATTATAGGGCTTATTTTCGTTGTCGATTCTAATGATCGTGAAAGAGTTGGAGAAGCTAGAGAAGAACTTATGCGCATGCTTGCCGAAGATGAACTCAGGGATGCTGTCCTTCTTGTCTTCGCCAACAAACAGGTTAGGCCTTTTGTTCTTATTTCAATTCAATGTGTTAGCATTTTTGTCATTCTGACAATGCGGCATGGGTCTGCTGCGCATTTCTCATAGTGCAGCATCAACCTGTTGTGATAGGTTTGCGAAAGCCTGCTAGGAAATTGCAAGCACCGATGACGTATGAATTCTTTCCCTCTTCTTTTTCCTTTTCGCTATTTCTGTGACTCACATCTTTCTTCATCACAGAAATGCTAGATCAGTACTTGGCGTCATTCCCAAATTTCTGACATCCACCTTTTAAGCACTCTCTGTCCTGCACCACTGTCATTGATTATTCACTGATTTCTGGTTAGGTCATTTGTTTGAGTCACTGAAGTTGAGTCAGAAGGCGCAACTGTGTAATAGAAAAAGGGGCTTGCGTGTTCAAATTGCGCGTGGAGCGCTCTTCAAGGCAAAAAAAATTATTCATGTGATAACAAGTCGAAAAGGATGTATTGGTTCTATTTTTTCAGGATCTGCCAAATGCTATGAATGCGGCGGAAGTTACTGATAAATTAGGTCTACATACTTTGAGGAACAGATCGTGGTACATACAGGTGAGTATTCAGCCATGCTTTCAGTTGCAAACCTCTTACTCGATAGTTGCTGCTCTTCAAATTCGAGCAGTTCGTGCACTACTTTTATCTCTTTTCGTCTTCTTTGATGCCTAGTTCCGTAACTTCGACTTCTGCTTAAAACTAGCCGAGAGCTAGCTCGACCATTTCGTGACTACACATAGAGCAGGCGGAAGTTCTGTCTCTCAGAACTATATGAGGTGGTTTGAGCAAAAGATTTTCTGAAAGGTTTTGTCCCCATCAACTCATTCAGGGCCTTCTGCGGGATACGGAACACATTTGCGAATTCTCTGGGGTAGTTGCATCATCCCCTATCGCAACTGAGACCTGTTAATAAGCTTTTCCTGTCTTATTATGCTCAGCTATTGAAGTTTACCGTTTCCTCAATGTTACAGTTGGGTTGCTACGCGTTGACCTCGACAGTTTTTGGCAGAAACTGTTGAGGGCGGCTTTTTTTAGTTCAATAAGGCTCTTATGTTTGATGGAAGGGGCATACCACATGAATATAAAGCCACAGTGAATTATGACTGTAATGCTACGTTTCGAAATGAAAAGGAAGTTTATGGGATCGGATCTCTATCAAACCAGCCATTGATTTGCAGTGTTCGGTCGCTCAAGTAGTCTCTGGTTGTTTGGCAATGGGAGAGTGAAAAGCCATTGTCTCATGACAACTCAGGAAGACAAAGTTCTAGATCAGAGCTAGCACCTAAACAGATTCAGCCGAATATGAACGAAGGAAGAGGTGCACCATCATGCGCTGGCAAACCACGGCCTTGACGGCCGTTTCGCTTTTTCGCTGTCGCATCATCCGTATAATGCGATGGCCCTGTATTAGGGAATCAAACTAGTCACCAAAGCAGGAACACCAAGTTTTGGCAGGAAGAATTTTCCCCTTTTTTTGCTAAGCTCATTCGAGGTAGTTCATCAGTTTCGAAAATTGGTGTCAAGCGAAATCAACTCGTATAGTTCATGATGATTGGATTTTCAAGTCCGAGTATACGTTACGGCAAAAGTCCCTAGAAGCTCTTATCAAGCGTCAATTAACTGGTGATATTTACGTAATACCTGCAGATGGAAGATACAACACTATTTGTTCTGGAAGGGGAAACCGTGTTTGTGAATTTTGGTTCGGTACAGTTCAGCAAAAATCTTGGAGAAGTAGCGCACTTCACTCATTCCAGTGGTGCAAAACTTTTCGAAATTTTCCACGCACGGAGCTCATGATTGACCGGCTGCTTGATCTTTCGAAATCCATTTTCTCGTTTCCAGGCTACCTGTGCGACTTCGGGAGACGGTCTCTATGAAGGTCTTGATTGGTTGAGCAACCAACTAAAGAACAGAGGATAAAAGAAACTCACAAATAGCTTCGTGCAATGCCCGTAGGTCTGTTCCGTCTTTCGTTTAGCGTACACCGTTTATCTTGATCGAGTCATCCCGCTCGCGTCCGAATATTCGTTTTACGGTAGGCGTTGGCTGTGAACAGCAGAAATATTTAATTCTTTTCTTGTCTTTGCTAGTTTTCGTGATTATACATGCTCTCTTTTTGTATCTACCAGAAATATCCGACCCTGGTACTGGTATCCCAAGGGCCGCTGGTACTCATCTCTGTTTTATATGTAGTGCTATTTGGAAATGTTTCTGTTTCATACCACATCGGGGTGTATCGTTTCACCATCCTTATCATTCGTGTTGTGTATCTCGTTTCTATGCACATACACCGTTCCCAGCCTGAATGTATTTCGTCGAGCCGTACAATTTGTAAACTTGATGATGTGACCCCTGCAAAGATTGTCACTCCAGCTGTGTTAACTCGTATTTATTTATTTCCTTCAAATTTTAAGAATTTCGCTTGAAGAATGTATTGTGTGAGCGGATGAATGATAAAATCGAAAGAAATCGTGAAGTATATTTTTACCGCATGAACAATATAGAGCACACAATGTTTGCCAGTTGAAAGGCGAGCAGGCAAACGAGATCAATACGATCGAACACACGGATCCATGTCAGTCGGATCTCGTCCTTTTTGTGAAGTCTATTTATCGTTGTCTTGAGAGCTGTTGTCGCCTAAATAACATTTATGCTTTTCTTTACGGGTGAATCACGCATTTAACAGAGATGTATGGGGATCATTTTTCGCTCTACTTCCCTGCGTCCTTGAACTTTAAACTTATCGCCTTTAGTGCGTGCTGACGTTAGGAAAACATTTTTACATTACTACGTGCTAATTTTTAACTTGCACTAGTTATCACTGGTCGTCGTGAGACCCTAAGCGGGGAAAAATGAAATTTTTGGTCGTAATTATATACACGTGATCAGGAACAGAAAAAGTTATTGACATTGAATGGGAAGGTATGTTAGGGACGAACGGGCTAACAGGCAGTTCAAGTCCTTTGATACGTTGGTAAGGCATCGTTCTTCTGACGAGGTTACCGTTCACATATGTTTTGGGTGAAGAAATTCTTGAGTGGGTAAAATCGAATCTCGCCCATGGTAGGCAGGTTCAAATCTTGTGTCGAGGAAAATCTTCGGGTAAAACGACCTCCTCACGATCGACGCGTCTGAGGCTACCTGTTCCCATGTGCCGCTTATACTCGATCTGTCTTCGTAAGAAAGAACGTCAACTATAGATAAATCACGGTAGTGCTACCTAATTATCAACTAACCTCTTTTTACCTATCCAAAATCTCCCATGAATTCAGTGGGTGTAGAGGGTATTTCTGGGAATGTTTCCATATACCACCCTTCCCGCACGTTCCAACTCGAAATACTTCCATACGTAATAAATTGCGTTCCTCTGCGATGATTTTTTGACTGGCTGACTCCAGGGTTCTGCGGCTTTAAGGTCCGGCTCCGCTTCCAGGCACTGTCCTTGGCATCCGTCCCACTAATGCGTCAGAAAGACCCCACAGGGTTCGATTCCAACGTGATAGTGACGCTCAAATTCGATCCTTTGTGTCAGGACGACGCCCAAGAGTGCCACCGAAGCCTCCATCGCTGTATCCGGACCTTGGCTATACCACAAGGAAGCACAACCTTTGCTGTCGTGTTACGCTATGCCAAACAGGCAATATCTCGGCCATCGGAAAGGTTGACTTCCGGCGAGCAGTTCCAGCGCATTAGTTATAGGGATCAGGGATGAAAGGTGATGAATAAGACTTCTTATCCATAACAAAATTTAATTTTCTTCCGCGATTGATTTCCTCTCACAGCCTTCCACTATGGCAGAACATGGAGCAATAAACAACTATGTTTTCCGATCAGCAAAAAGGTAACATTTCATGGAATGCAGAGAGGTGCGCGCATCTAACAATAAGCACCCACCCATGACTCATTGCTGTCTCCAACGGCGTAATGATTCAACTGTTATCACGTGCACTGGTGTCAGACGCTATTTTTTCGAACGAAAACAACGGTTATCTAGTTTGTCTCGACGGGAGGCAATTATGTCTGTCTTGGTTACACAGTTCAAAAACGGAAGGGAAAGTTCCGCCGTTTATCAAAGTGGATGATCAATAGAGGTCTCACAAACGCCGATTGCCCGCTGAAATGTCGTCGCCATTGATCGGGAAAGATTTTGCGGGGGCTCACTTACCATGTTGCGAGTGTGGAAGAGTGGAGAGTGGTCGGAAATTTGCTCAAAGGCTGTGATATGGGGATGTGGGTGATAAGGAATCCCCAAAACGATGTCACTTGAAAACTTGAGGTTTAGGAAGTTTATTGCCCCGAAACCTCCCGCGAGAAAAGGGCCCCAGAGCTGTAGCGGGAGCGGCCTTTCTAGGTCCAGTCGCCTTTCTTATCCCGGCCTGCCTCCTAGGGTTGACATTACTGAAAAATGACTGAGGTGTAGGGTAATAGAGTGATAGTAAAGTGATACTTATCGTATCGTAATAAAGCCGTAATGATCGAAATGACATGGTGCTTTCGTCATGAAAACGACCACCGGTCCGTATCAAAGATTGGAATGAATGATGCAACCTAATTACCCCTATCACTGCCTTTAAAGGTGTCCTATGCCAGGCGATGAGTGCCATTTTGCGATTTCGTATAACTGCAGTTTCGCTAGGTATAACTGCGGTTTTCACATTATCTGAACCTGTTGGAAAATTAGCGTGGAGGTGATTGCTGGTACTTACTTGTTCTACAACTTCAACGAAGTCACTTCTTTGAAATATCTCTGGTGTCGGCCTTTGTTCAGTACTCGAATAGGGTGGTGGTAGAGTGGTAAGAGGATGCACGTCATTCGTTGAATTCTGGCACAGTAGGATGCGTTCTATCCTGAAATCTAATCGCTGAATTCTCGATCTTGTCTCAAAAGTAGAAAAGCTTGCTAGTAACAGCCGATTTCAGCAAGGAAGAAGGCGGATTCCATTCCACATTCGCCTTCCCTTTCTAATCTTCTAATCTTAATTTTTTTCGTGAATACCGGTCTTGGGGCACTATGTACTTTGGGCGGAATGGAAGAAGGGGGAGACAGCTGTGGTGCTGACATGGATTACGTGAAAAACAGTCCATGTGTGGGAGCTAGGGCTGTGTAAAGTACCAAGCACAGGCCTTCTCGAGGAAGGGGGTGTATTTTTGAAATTTCTCTCGAAAAATCGTCGACACCATTGAGGAGATAGTCAGTAGGCCGATCTCAAGGTCGTCAAGAGGCACAACCACAACGCCTCAGATTCGTCGAATAGCGTACGGCGGAGACGGTAGGAGGAGGAGAGGAAGGGGTCGTGTCGCATTTTCGAACATTTTCTTCAAATATGCGTCCTCCTCCCAAAACTACTATGTAAAGCTTCCTACCATTTCGGTGGGCGGAGGCATCGTGTATGACAACGTTGATGAAGAACCAACGTGACAAGAGAAACCGACAGTGCTCCTGCACATACGAAAACCTCGGAAAGAATGTAGTTACCTGAAAAAAAGATCACTGGTAAAACGTGTAAATCAGTGCACGGATTGTCCCACGTATGTAGGTCTAATAAGGGCTGCATTTCTTTGGAGTTGCTTAAAGACACCGGAAGGAAGTAATTTTGGTCTACGGTAGAACAGGCGTAGTTCGGACGAGTTTAAGTGGCCGCCATTGCACAAATTCGCCAATTTGACGCCTTGGCATGGTGCCAAGAGGAAATGTTTTTATTATAAAGTTGTTCTCTCCTTTTACTTTTTCCTTTGTTCCTTCTTATATTGTTTCTGGATGTACTTATATGAATGCTAATGTGGTTGGGAATGGCCACCCACTGCGCTGGGAGTCAGGTGCTACAACTAACGTTGGCCTGCGATCCGTCTCCTACAGCGGACAACTCGGAAAGTCTGTGTGTTGGATGCGAATGGGATGCGAATACACACCGCAGCGCCGTGCTTTTGAGACCGGGTTTTTTGCCTTGCTTCTGTCCTTCAGTGTTCGTTACAAAATGCTCATTTCTTTGCATCTTCCTCCCTTCCGGTTCCTTTAATGTAAAAGTGATCTTTCCTGTAGGCGGACTCCAGCAAAAGCATAAGCAGAGATCTAGTTCATGGGTCATCCTAGAAAGGACGGCGCACGTACCATTCAAATATGGGCACAAATACAGATCGTGTGAAAGATGGATGAAGCGAAAATCTTTTCTTTTTTAGAGAAACCGGGTTTTACACAGGAATTCGATAGACTACACAAAACATTCTTCGCATTTTGTAATATTTTCCAATGGAAGCATACACAGATGCAGCATGAGGCCCATGAACATTCCTAATGGCGAGATGTGCAAGCGCTATGTTCCCATCAGTATTTCATCTGTCACGTCGTAAATGTGGTATACGGAAACGTTGCGGAAAAGGCATAGTATGTAGAGCGTGTTATGCAAACTATGGAGAGCGCATTATTCCAGAATAACTTCGAGATATACCGTATTTCCATTAGACGTGAAAGCGAAAACATTCTTGGAAATCGAATCAGGAGCGATCAGATATCCCGTCAAGAAGCTAGAGGATATTGACTCATAAAGAAAACGGGAGAAGTTCCGAAAAGAGGTATATACCAAGTAGCGGAAGTCGAGAAGCTTTCGGCATCATGTCCGCGACGAGGTTTAACATCAACGAGATGGAGACGAACATGTTCAGCACCAAGGTTACCTGAATAAATACCTATACGAGGGCAGAACCGGGTCTTTACCAGCCAGCTCGAACCTTTTCACGACGTTCTTCAGTATTGCTGAAAGGCGTGAAAATACCGAATATAGTCAATGTAGTCATGATGAACGTTGGCATCTGAAGACCGAAATATTCTCAAAGAAATCTTACCCGGAAAATCGAGTCTTTCTGTTCCCTATGTATCTATATGTATATGATTACTAGAAGCCGCATGCAAAACTCCGGGCGAAAAAAGAAATTGCTGAGATACAGCTTCTCAAAGTGACATCCGATGAGATGGAACAGTGAGAAGGAATCAACATTGGGCGCGAAAATTTAAGCTGTGCTCTTCCGGCCGACAGCTGCTCAGAAGCTACTCGGCGGGATTCAAACAAGTTTCTGCTCTTCCAGTTTTTTGATTTTTGCATTGGCGAAAAAGGAAATTTCTCAGTTTCTTCGTGCTTCTGTTCAAGTGCTGTATCTAGTAGAGGTTCTGAGAGGAGATAGAATCATCAAACTGCCGTGAGCGATTCTTCTGAACCCTGACCTTCCTACATTATTGGCTTTGCGAGGCCTGGGGTGCCAGACTACTTCAATAGGTGGCAAGCCTGTTAATAATTTGTCCCAGAAGCGTTTGGAGAAAATCTCGTCAATGAACTGCCAGATCTCGTGCAAAGTGTGACGGTTCTTTGATCAGTAACATTGTGGGGCCAAGAGGCTCCTATTCGGGGCAGTTTCTGTCCCATTACGTTCCTTTCATCACTGATGCCAGGTAAAATAGGCGCCGAGAGCGGCAAACAGCGAGTATCCCAGGCTACAGCCTAGAAGCCCTAGAGACCACAGTTTGTGGAGGCTGGTGCGAGGTATGGGTAACCACGAGTCACTCCTTTCCGGTAAGCTCATGTCCTCGGAGATACGCCGCGCACTTGATACTACTAATTGCAGGGCCGCGATCACTGTGCCACCCCTGAAGGTTCTTTCTAACCCAAACCCATTGCTATGAACCTTACGTCGGTAATAATAGTGAAAGTATTTTCCACACCATCGCTCTTAAAAAAACACACCACTAGACATTCTTTTTATTCATCAGAAAGAGGTAATCAATACCTGTATCACGAGCACATAGTAGACGGGTTTCCTTTTCAGCTGCACTTGATAAATGACCACCGAGAAAGTTTCATTCTAAATTGTAACTTGAGCAAATCCTCCGTAGTTTAATGGTACCTTGTGAATCGGATTTGGGTGATAGTAAGCTATATTAATATTTTTTATCAGTAATGAGGAAGGGATGTGTAAAGGATGACTGGCATTTCATTCTACCCTCATCTTTCAGGCCATCCATTCCTTGGTTATACTAGAGCTTCATTCAGAGGTGATTGGCCCCGTCACAACAGCGTGGCTCCCATGTGCTTGCTCCGCGAGCGTGGAGGGCTATGCAAATGGTTGCGACGTGCTTGCTCATCGGAATTCACTGCGCTGGTCTTGTGAAAAATGCCACGGCTCCCGTATCCCCGGCAATGTGTTCAAATTCAAAGAAACTTGAACCTATTCAACAACAATAGCAAGGCTTTCAGAAAGGATGAGTGGTAGAGGAAGTTGGTGCCACTGCGGATGCTTACGCTAACCAAAGAAGCTGGAGGCCATAATGAGTGTTACCGCATAGTTGGGGGAGCAGGCCCTTACCTTCGTCGAGGATTTCTTGACGTAAGCTGCATTTTGAGTTCGAAGGGGGGAGAGGGAGGAGGGTGGCGTATATCTTCGAAATTTTCCTCAACACTTTTTAGACACTCACAAACTCTGTGGAGAGCCCGTGACCGTTGATGAATTTTTGGGCCGGATGGTTGATCGATTTGTAAAAAGAGTAAATCGATCACTATACTATCTACTAACATAAGTAGCAGTGGCATGATTATCGACTGACAACCTTTTTTAGGGTGGGAGACCGCTCGAGGAGTACAGACACAGGCCACTCTGCGGTGCCAGTTTCGGACGCGTCGACTGGAGAAAGTCTTCGAGAGGAGTAAGAGGGCCTTTTTCTTTGAGATTTTCCTTAACGCCAGTCTTAGCTCTGCTGAGGGAGGAAGGCTAATCAGATAAGACAGAGGTCAGAAACGTCGAGGCGGATATAAAAAGATTAAAGTAGTGGGCTCCTAACAGGCGATCTGAGTATGCGAGCCAAGCCAGTGAAATACTCACCTGATCCGCATCGAACTGTATTTCCTTAAAAGCAAGGATGGTAGACAGTTCCCATTCGCTGTTTCCCTGAAAATTCAAGTCATTGGGAGACCACTCTTACATTGTCAGCTCTGAGGAATAGACTTCAAACTGATTTTCTACTCCTTCGATACGATCAGTCGATGGCTTGACCACAACCTCATCAACTTCAAAATACCATGAACCTGAAATACCTCACCAAGAAAGCGAGCCTCAAATTCCGTGATTAGTTCTTTGTGAGCTTTCTTTTTGTGGCTCGCATATAGCGCACTGGATTACGTTCCTCAGCCCTAACAACTATGTATTCGAATTTCGCATTATTCTAAAAGCTACCATTTATTATAGAAGCTATCATGAATTCCCTCAACTACTCGAATTCATTGAATATTCAACAAAATTCTTCTACACTGTCACGATGTAGGCATCGTGTTTCAAAGGCAGATTGGACGAATTTATGCCCTTTCTGAAAGAAAAATAAGCAAGAAACCTTTGGCAACATTAAAATGAACCACCTGAAGGCGTCTGAACAGTGTGTTCTAATAGGTTCACCTCATCTTTCATCTATGTTTCTAGAGTAGAATAATGACTCTCGCCAAAATTCTATTAGGTGGTACCTGATGGCTGCGGCGATCAAAGGCATCAGCGAAGATGAAGACAAAAATCGCGAAGATTTTGTTTGGTTTTTTTCAAAAATCACAGTGTCCCAAGAGTAGAGATTCACCTGGAAATTCGAACGTTTTCAAAGAGAGAACGATCAAGATTTCTTACAACAATATTCAAGAGCTTGTGGTCTTTCCTCTCTTTCCAATAAACCAAGTCATCCGCTTCGACACGCTTTGGAAGAGTCGCAAAATCGTATCTAGCGACACCCTTTTCCAAGCCTCTTGGATGACGCACTGCAAATCTGGAACGTTTGCAGCAGGAGTGAACCTCTAAATAGAGGAAGCTCTAAGGATTCTCAGTTGTATTCAAGTCTGGCAACCTGGTTGTCTATGCAAAAGAATGATATTTCTCGCTCCATGCCACGCCTTTGTGGAGGCACACACTTGGACGGAAGGAGCATTATTGTGTTGAAAGTTACACCGCACGGATAAAAACCACTGCTCATATGGTAACCATTCAGAGAACGTCTTGGTAAACCGTAGAGCCCATGAGATGCGTGCCGTTTACTATCCGGTTCTTACAGAAGTGAGAGAAGATGGTTCAATCCATAACACTACCACCAGCAAATCCGCGCCTTGGAAAGCAGCGTGACCCCTTCTTCAAATCCATCCAATAACTTGCTAAGCCACATTGTGGTTCATCCAAATGAACTTGTTCTAATAAGGAAAGAACACGTGCAACTTCATTGCTAATACGTCATTACTACTACGTCAATAAAGTGACCTTGCAGACTACCCCATTCCATTGATGCTCTCAGTTCACTTGGCTTTAAACGAATCGTCCACGGAGAATGAGTTTTTGTGTTACCCATATATTTATGTTGTATTTGCCTAATGTTGGCCTCATGCAAAATTTCACGCGAAAAAATGTGAATCTGGCTGAGATACAGCACCACAAAGTGCGGTCCCAGTGGGCGGGGCCTCCGTGTAAAAGCCTCGTACCGCGTCCGCCGTGGTCGGAGACGCATTGTAGGAACAGGAGGTTACGTAAACAGTCCCACTTTCCGTTCCCAACGGCGGCGGAAGACGGGACGAGGCTTTTACACGGAGGCCACGCCCACTGGGACCGCACATTGTGGTTCTGTATCTAGGCCACATTCACATTTTTTCGCGTGAAATTTTGCATGAGGCCAACATTAGGCAAATACAACATAAATAAATGGGTAATACAAAAACTCATTTTCCGTGGACGATTCCTTTAAGGACTTGGTCCTCCTTGTGCCTGCTCGCGAGATTTGGCGTGGACGAACCGCCTCCGCTCGATGTGAGGAGACGATTTTAGCAGATGGTGCACAGAACTTTTTCACGCCCTAGGTACCAGTTTTCTACACGGGCATCGCAACCCTTTGTGGAATTGGATGCAGCGTTGAGTATTCGATGCTTTTGCCTCTTAGAAAGTAGATGCGCCTTTTCGCTTCTCTTTTTCGTGTCACACAGGTCCAGGATGGGGCAGAAAACATCAAGTTGAGGAATCAGGCAACCTTCTTATAAATTTTGCGACTGTTCAGTCGCAGAACCTTGCAATCCCTTATTTGTCCCTCTTCTTGCTCGGATAAGTGTGTTTCGCTTGGCATAGCACAGTACAACAAACGTCAGAAGAAAAGTATCAACCTAGTAACTTTACAACTCCCCCACTGGCAGAAAAACTCAGTGAAGCTATACGTTTGGAAAAACATGACTCTTGAAAAAAAGCAAATAAAACTTTGCGATTATTAGGTTGAGTCGATATGATTCGGACAAATTGACGAAATTTTATCATCGCACAACTTTTTAACGACAACTGGGAATCACTTGTGATATGCTCCATCTTTATCGATGACCTTCTGCTACCGGTTAGGCAGATCGAGGATGCCCTTGCTAAAGAGGGCCGGGGGCTGGGCCTCAAAAAAGTTTTCGTTTACCTTCTTGACGTCGTCGCGAGTTTTGAAGACTTGGCCGTCCAGGTGGCATTGAAGGTGGGAGGAAAGGTGGAAATCCGAAGGGGCTAGGCCTGGGGAGTACGATGGGTGTGGAAGCACGAAGCAACTTTACGAGAGCAGCGGCCTTGGTCAATCTTACAATGTGCGGTCTCGCGTTGTCGTGCTGGAAGCAGACATGCGACCGCCGCCGTTGCGAATTTTGGACATTTGCCCTCAATTCTCGTAAATGACGAATGTACTCGTCGGCGGATACTGGTGTACTTTCATCGAGCAGCTCCCAGTACTCTACGCCGTGTACGCTTCACCAAATGCGGTCTTCGTCTTCGATGGAATAGTCGCCCGACGCAAACTTCGAATGCCACAAGTACACTGTACTTCTGACAGGAACGTGCTCCTTCTAAACTTCCTTTAGGCGTCTTTCAGTGTCCGCGGGCTCTTGGCCAGATAATGATAGAAAGAGTATGACGTCGCGGATGTGATCTCTGGACGGCTTGGAATTTTGCGGCATGGTGGTGGAATGAAACAAGTTTGGAGTGCTTTCTGACCGCATTTTGAAAAGCTTTTTATGCTTATTCCAATAGTACCTCGCAAAACCATTTAAGTTTCCTCGTTGCTGAGTTATGATCTCTGAGTCATCACTACCATTTGTCCGAGTCATATCGACTCAACCTAATATTTGTTTTCAGTTTCACGGATGCTCTCACTTGCGGCAGCCATCAGCTACTACTGGTAAAAATTCAAGAGGAAAATCGCTGGCATACTCTAGAGGTGTAGGTAAAGATGAGGTGAGCCCATACTCCCGTGAAACGAAGTACAACAGCACAATGCTGAATATGTGGTTCAAATATCAGCAGTTTTGCCAAAAATGAAGAAACATGGGTGAAATCTACAGCTCAATTAGTGCTGGTAGTCATTAATTGAGCTGTAGATTAAAGCTATAACATGCAACACTGACCTAAGGTAAGATTGCATTTTTGGACGTCATAGGGAAATGAGTCAATGTGTAATGGACAAGGGTAAGTGACCTGCAATGACATGGCAAAGGAATAATAAAAATGACATGCAAGTATATGGTGTTTGAAGTTGAATGAATTGGAATTGATACGAGGCACTTTCAGCAAAACCAAAGTGAGGGTGATCGCAATTGCTCAGGATATGAGCAATACTTGCTTAATGCCAAGTCGCACTCACACTTCTCGATACATGCGCGGAATGCAGCTACTGAGTGTGAGCCGCACAGCTAGCTTCGTGATCAGCGCTTCTGACCCTCCCACTCGCAGTTTTACTGATGAAAGTGATCAAGGAGACAACGTGAGGCACCTGCGTTTCGCAAAAAACGATGATCAGTGCGAAGGTAATTTTTCTAGCAGTATAAACAAGGCCTTCTCAGGCGTGTGAATGAATGAACCCACAGTTGAAGGATTGGATACTCGAACCGTACCATCGAATCGCAAATCTGCCATTCTCTCCTCTACTGAGACCACTTCTCTGCGTTCCATTCTGAAAAATTATTGGAGATTGGAGAGCCAGTCTGTAGAAAAATGCTTTGCGGTTACAGCTGATTTATCAAATCGCACCTCTCCGAATTTGTGGATGAGGAGGAGCTGGCTCTCTCTAATAACTGTTCTCTGATCATCCTATCTTTGAATGCTGGCCCTACCACAGGGAAAGGCCTACAAAAAGTAGACGGTATCATGCACCTACACAGGAGGTTCGATGGCACACCTCGTGACAATCAAACTGGCCCACCCATCGCTGAAGATTATCATAAGAGAGAATAGATAAAGGGCAGTCTGCGATTTTGCGATCCGCGGATCGCACAATCCGCAGGATCGCCTAGTTCAAAATCGCACTTATTGTCAGGCGCCCTCTCACTAGAGGGTGCTATTTTTCCGGGTTCTTTATTACTCTGGAGACGTGAGTGGCAACAGAGCAGTTTGGTGGAGGGAAATAGCATCCTAAACTGGGAGTGCGCAAAACGGCACTTACGATTCTATGACTTTGAATCCTCCTGAGAGCACGATCCGCAGGAAGAACCGCAAGGTATAACCTAAGCCTCAGACGGATAGTTCCTCATATTTAACCACTCGGTGTGCACTAAGCCCGATCAACCGTAGGCTAGCCACGCGCTTCAAACCGCCTACATCTGGCTGCGAACACCGCGTTGCATTATTTTGTCCAAGCAATACAGCCCTCAACGTTGGACGTGGTTTTCTGTCAAGTGGCAAAAGGACAATACTGCTCCTAATTTCTGCTAAATTGACGGATAGCGGCGGAAAAGTGTGACGCCGCTGTTTTGCCATAACCTTGACAGAAGTCTCACTTCTTCAAATAATAGACCAATGGCTAGAGCTGAAGAGAAACCTGTGTATGTGAGAAAAGCCCATTTTTCTCTGCTGTGTCGTTCTCTTTTTTAGTAAAATGGGAAATTGACTCTCCAAGGCGCAGGAAAGTACCTGTAGGCATGGCAGCATCGAAAACTCTCCACTTCAGTTGGAAGTTTTGGTTTAGACACTTAAAAAACTCTAGATATCATCTGTTTCCCCACGCCAACGATTCCTTCACTGTTAGAATCTCGTCGTCTTATCTTTTCGTATAAGACGCAAGCTTCCTTTACCACGCTGTTGCCACCGTTCCCAGCTATCGCGTCTAGGGTGGGCGGTCAAGCGCTACAAGGTGATGTCGGGCTGTCTCGTTTGGCTCTCCACCCTCTAGAAACTCTCAGTTAAGCCTCGGTAAAGGCACAGCCTGGGTGCGGATAGCACCACCTGACCCCAGAGGGGGTGCACTACTCCAGTAATCCTGGAATGTGCCTCTCGAAAGGATTAGGTGAGGTAGCAATTGTGATAGTGAAGGCAGCCTTAGCTGGGAAAAAGAAGCTACAGTAGCGGCCAACTCTCAATTGACAAACGCTTTTTTGGCATAACTTTTTCAATTTTTTTCTATCAAATTGTACCAGATTCTAGTATGTGGAACCTGAGCCTGTAGCAAACTTTTGCAACAGGTTTTTTCTTTTCTTTTCTTTTTGCCTGCTATTTCTCTGCTCTTATAGCCTTTTACAAACATTGAATCCGATAACAGCGGAAAGCACGGAAAATGTGTGATCAAGTAAAACTGATTTATTTCGTATTTAAACAGTCAAAGAACAACTACAGAAGGTGGTTAGAATCTTATAGTTAAGAACTAAAGGTGGTTCGTTTCGCCTCCCCAACTCAGACGAACCACTATGTTTTCATCAACACCTGGAGGCTCCTCAGTGAGGGAGGTGTTGATGAAAACAAAAGAATGGTTAAAAGGGGGTTATCATTTGGACAAGAAAAATTGGAAAAAAATGTTAGGACTAGATAAGCGATTATACAAATAAAGAAATAAATACCCAACAGAATAATAGAAAAAAAGAAACATAAGAAAGAGTAATTACAATAATGTAAATACCAAGAAGGCATACCTGTATTACTGGGATAAGTTCCACAAGATGTATATGCATATATAATATCCAAATATAAATAAATTTGTACGAATATAGTTATCCTGACCTCCGGAAACTTTGATATTTCGGTAGAAAACCATTTTTCTTTTTAAGTTTCTCCAAAAAACAACTCTTGGCTTCTCCCATGAGTTCTGGAGGATTCAAGTCCGCAGGCTGGCTCTGCCACTCGCGTTTTCGTGATTTGGAAGGTCTCCATCACGATCCCTTACATGGGCTCCGAAGAGCTATTCTGCCGTAAAATCTAACCAGCGCGCATGTTGTGCATTTCCTGTGGTAACGTGATTTACCATCATGACCCTGTCAGTGTTCCGTTTATTTCAAAATGGGCTCCATTCCGTTAGTAAGGGAGACCGATACAGTGCAAGAGCTCCCACCATGCTCGACTATGCGTTCCGTGCATTTTGGATTGGATCCATCGGTAGAATGGCATCTAACACTCCAAATTTTATCACTTCGGAAGTATTTGAACTTGCGCTCGTACGCTATAAATGCCTTGTTCCAGACAAGCGAGTTCCACTTGAAGCGGCCGCACGCAAGAGCGGCTGTAGTTCTTCAGTCTGCGGATGTTGATAACGGTTTTCTGTCTGCACGCCACCCATAGGCTCCAGCTCCATTTGAGCGTCTCCCCACAGCTTTTGGCTGACTTTGGCACGATCACTTACAACAAATTTAGCAGCAAAGCCCACAGGCGTGAGCTGAGGCTCGGCTCTGGAGTGACGAATGCTGACCCTGTCATGCGTGGGAAGTAGAGCGAAGTTTTCCCATTTTTAGCATTGTCGGTAGTCTTCTGGCCTTATACATACCATTTGAGAATCAACGAAACTTCCGATGATATGCTTCTAAGATGCTCAAAATAGGGTTGGACTTCATTTCATAATTCACTCCATTTTTTACTTTCACGGTAGCCTCAAAAACCATTAGAAGCTCCCAAGTGCTGTTATCATCGAACGTCGTAGTTCTCTTGGTGTAAATACTGAAGTTTACCGATGTTTGACATATTTAATACAAAATAAACCGATTGCTCTTGATCACTCATTTTCCCTGTTTTCCGCTCATTTCGAATTCAGGGCTTGTAGAGGGCTATCAAAACAGGAAAATATCAGGTTGAACCATAATTTCTGTCCCACAATGGCAGAAAATTTCAAATTTATTTTTCTTTATTTGTGCCTAACTTCAGTCAACAAAATATGTACCATTATGATCACCAATATATTGCCAGCGAATAGAGAGATAACAGATGCTTTGCTTGTAGAAGTCTGGGGATTTCTGGTCGAAGAAAGTCTGAAGGTCGATTTTGAGATCATCGTCATCTTTGAGCTGCCGTCCGTCGAGGAAGTAGATCAGAGATCGGAACAGGTGGTAGTTAGTTGGGGCCATGTTCGAAGATTAAGGTGGCTGAGGGAGCTCCGTCCAACCAAGGTCCTGGATCTTTTGACACGTCAACTTTGCCACATGTGGGAGAGCGTTGTCGTGGAAGAAGAAGTCTCGGTCCATTTTTCCGGTAAGTTTTGCGGCTACGGTGTCCAATTGCCTTTAATAGAGATCGGCAGTGACTGCTGTGTTGGATGGTTACAGTTCCACGTTTTTTTTGAAAATTTTGAAAAAAATTTTTTTCTTCTTGCATTTTTTGAAATTTTTTTCCGTTTCAATTTGAGTCGATCGAGCCATCGGGTTGCCGCCATATGAGAGACAGTACCTGGGCCCATCGACTGGTTGATTCGGTTAGTGGCCTTGCATGCTGGGGAACTGGGGCGGTGTTCGTGAATTTCGTACCTCTCGCGAAACTGTCGTAGATTCACTGCTGGTTCGAGCCATAGAGAATATGAATGTGCTAATCAGTAGTCCTTTTCACTCGCTTTATATACCCCCCACTACCAAATATTACAGAAGCTTCCACATTTTTCCCAAAGAAAAATAAAAACTGTGACAGAATTTATGGTTCAACCTAGTAGCAGCCAAAAGGTGCAAAGCGTTCGCAAAGTTCAGATCCCATAGATAGTACTAAAATTTGACAGAATTTGATTGAAGAAAAAAAAGTTATGCCAAAAAATTCGTCGACTGATTTTTGGCCGTTACTGCGAATATATCTTCGGATTTTGCGTAATACCATCAAGGCACTTCCGTAAACTATCGAATTTATGCGAGAATTGCGATCAGGGAGCCTTATTTCGATGGCGAATGGGATTTTCGTTGGGTTTTTGTTCGCTGTTGAGCAAACATGCACCTACTACTTCCACTGCTGGTGCGACAATGCTCAAGTTCCGAGGTGTGTTTTCAAATAAATCGCAACTTGGAGTTACTGATAATAATGCTGCTTTTTACACTCCTCTCAAATTTGGATGGGTCATGTCGATGTACATAAATAGGTCAAAGTTCTCGGATTTAATCATTTCCTTCTGTTGGATGCACTACTGATGAACACCATAGTTCCATTCGGGATCGTGGGAGCAGGTGTATTGGTCTATACAACGACCTGCGGGAATGAGCTGATTATCATACGAGCCAATGCTTTTATCTTCCCAGACAGGTCTGATAGCCAAAGAAATGGGAGGCTTGGTTAGCCTTGGCGGGCAGTGATGTGGGATTTGATAACCCGGGGTGGGGTCGGTTGGTCGAATTTTAGCGCGGCCGCCTGCGACGAACGGCGCGGCGTGCGAGAGTTGTTTGTAGTTTCATCCATTGAAACAGCAACAACCACAACATATAAGAACTTCCGAAGCTTCCAACTTGCAATCTTTGAAGGTCCTTAACATACCAGCCTATTTCATACTGAGCGGAAATCCAATCGATTGCGGCAAGACGTGCTGACGGCGCCGCATATGCGACGGCGCGAAGCGAAAATTGGACCAATCGACCCCCACCCGATATGCCGCACCATATAGGAGTGCCCGTCACTACACCACACTGTCGCTATGCAGATACATATGTTTGTAAAATGGTATCATATGCAAAGGCGTAGACGAAACAAACGCTTCTGTGAAGATGATATCGGGCACCCAGGCGTTCATCTCACGAATTTTGATCCATTCGCGGGGATAGGCAGTAGCATTTCGATTCCAAGACAGTTGTGGATCGATCCATGACTTGAAGTAGAAGTTTTAGCAAGCGTATACGTGGTACAAATAAAAGCTACCCAAAAAAATTAATATGGGTTTTGCTATCAATTCAGGAGACACCTACCACTAGAACTTCTTCAGAAAAAATGATCGACTCTTGCTGCTGATCCTAAACAACGCTGAATTACAAATACTCATGGAGCTTCAACTCAAAAGGTAAAAAGACCGCTCACAAACCATAGCGAGAAGGATGAATTTATTAAGGGTGAGCGTGACGACAGTGGCTGTGCCATTAGGACCAGGACGAACAGCCGTATCGTATGTCTCAGGCAGTAACTCGTTCAGAAGCTTCCTTGCTGGCGTGAGGCGAATAGCTTCAAAGGAATAACTGTTGTGTCAACTAGCTTTAATGTTTCAAGAGACAGTTTAAAACCGATTCTTCATCACTTAAAATGTGTGAAGTAATGACAGATAGGGTCATCTTTCAATTAATCATCATTTTCAGAGATTGGAGCACAAAGAACTCCAGCACCATACGTGACGCGTACAAAAACTTTATCAGGATCATTATGGAATATGGGACAGCTGCATATAACCCCAACAAAAAGGCTTTTGTAGGCAAACTGGAAGAAGTGCATTTACTCGAGAATTATTTATCCGCACGAAAACTGCTGATAACCGATGGCATTGTTAGGAATGAAATGTTTGGTCCCTCAACCTTGAAGGAATTGTCCACGGAAAAATTAGTTTCTTTGTTACCCTTATATTTATGTTGCATTTGCCTAATAAGGGCCGCAGGCAAAGTTTCGAGAACTTGAAAAAGAAAAAAAAAGTGAGAATTCGGCTGAGACACAGATTCGTGGCCGGGTGGGCGGGGCTTTCGAGTGAAAGCTTCGTCGTTTGCCGTCATTGGGAACGGAGATTGGGATTGTTTACGTAACTTTTTGTTCCTACAATGCGTCTCTGGCCGCGGCGGACGACGGGGTGGGCACTTGCTCGGAGGTCCCGCCCAACCTGCCGACTTTGTGGTGCTGTATCTCAGCCGGACTTACATATTTTGTGTGAAGCTTTGCATGCGGCCCACATTAGGCAAGTACAACATAAAATATGGTGACATAAAAATTCATTTTTCCGTGGACGATTCCTTCAAAGGAAAAAAACGGAAAAATGACTGGTTCAGAAGTTACTATCAGGCACAATCAACGTAAGTGATACATCTTATCTAGCGCGAGGGGTACCCAGATGAAAATTGTCTTGTCACTGGCAGAAACTTCAGTGAAACACTTTTTTGTCATTAGGGCAGGATTCTCGTTACTATCTTCAACAAATAGAGAGTACTCTGACGATGAGTAGTACGATAATGATTCTTTTAGTCCTTTGGCTTTTACCAAAAAGTTGTCCTATGTTTTCTTGTGCATGATGTTAGTTGTGTGTTAATGTGTAATGTCATTACATGCTGAAGCATGTAATGAACATATGTACCCATATACCATAAATTACGCACAGTTTCTACAACTTTTCAAAGGATTCTCGGTTAAAGAGCGCTGGACTCACCACTGACAAGACCTCCAACTGAAAGAAGCTGCGAGAACATTCGAACGATTCGACGAATGAGAACATCGAAAGCGGTCGTGGTGGTCCAAACATCGGTTGCATATTCACGAGTCATCGCGATATCTTTCTCATTTGGAATGCATCGCGGTTCTCAGCACCTTGCAATGAAATTCGACACATCTGAAACCTAGTGACGAGGCATCAAGGGTGATCTTCCGTCCTGAAGCAGCTGAGTAATTCTTGAAAGTTTTTTTTCCAACTTGCTGCGGGTGTATATTAGATAGAAATCGATCTAACAGCGCTACGATTCTGCAAAATCACACAATCACAGATACCGAAGCGTGAGCTACCAGGGTTTTGCCTTTAGATCCCGGTGAACGATATAAATCACATTACAAAGTGGAGGATCGGAAAGTAGAACGCTCAAGTCGGAGACCCTATGCAGGGCAGTAATTGCGATTCTGTGGTTTCTTAAAATCACAATTTTTGCCAGGTGCAGCTGCGGCCTAGAGACCGTCCATATCCTAAATCCGTTTGTCTGTTGTGCCCGTCTGTTTGTCACTGAATATTGCGGGTGCGGGTGCCTTCGAGAGAGGTCCAGAGGGAAGCTGTGGCCAAGTACGTATAGGTACGTACATATATAGAGGGTGCCAAAAAAAGTAATTTTTTCCTCCGATTTCAACCCCAAATTAGTCGAACTTCAGCAAATTCTTACAAAGGATTGCCATCTCCAAATTCAAGAGCACACATCAACCATCACTAAACTCCGTAACAGCCTTCTGCACGAACTGGAACGGGAGCTTGTTCTAAGTGAACAAGATCTGTCACCTCAACTCTGCAAAATCCGAGATTTCGTCGCCCTCGTTCACAACTTTGTTTAAGTCTGTTCACTCAGGGTACCTAAGGGGATTCATAGTGGGTGGTGTTCTTTAACATTCCATTTTTTCCGGGTTCTAGCGCCCTTCGTTTCCAAGATTTCCAGCCAGAACGTGCTGTTTTCACTGAAACCCCTCCGGAGGCAGCTTTGAGGCATGAAAAATGACACTTCGGATTAGAGCAGCGTTGTTTGAGCAGCAAGGGCTCTGTGGATTCCATGAACCGAAGGGCCAATCATTAGGAAGCTTCCCATAAAAGACCTACCACGGAACCCGGCTCCACTGTTCTAAGCCGGCCTTGTTTATGGAGCTGCTCTGAAGCCCGACTGCGCCGACACAAGACTCCGTATTTTTATGAAGGTGAACGTAGTGAGTCCCAGCATGCTCCTGTTTCAAAAAGACGATTTCGAGATTATTTTGCCTCATACTTTTATCTCTTTCGTTTCTCTGGGTTTTGTTTGCTGGGTGGATGTGAGCCGGAAACAAAATTACTTTTTTTGGCACCCTTGTAGGTATGAGTATGTATACATAACTCCTTGGTTTTCTCGTAATGAAATATGGTGTTCGGAATTGGTGTCGGTTTGGCTACTTTTGTCGATTTGGTCTAGCACCACCGACCTCAAATCTGAATATTTTGAGGAAAGTAAATTCCAAATGTCAAGTGTCAACGTGTTTCTTTTGGATGGTGCGTCCATCTTGCTTAAACTTATGGAGAAGAGAAAATTTCCACCTCATAAGACAGTCTGCAGCGTGCGTGGCCAGCGCTGCCAAAGTCGGCAACTGAAAAATTGCTTACAAAACTTAATGTAAACACCATAACTATCCTTCTAACATGAGCGAAGACATAAAAAAGTTGGAAGTCGCAGTCGACTTGTCAGGAAATACAAATCCTGATGTTCGTGGCTGATCCACTACAAGATATTTATACCCGGCGATGATCTCTGCTCTTTCTAATAGAGAGAAAAGAGAAGACTGTAGGCTGTTGGGGACGTTGACCGACGGTCTTCATTTATGAGAGCATCTTTCATACTCAGGTAACACCACATTCTCTGAGGATTCCTCAGTCCATGCTTGATGTTGGTGGGAATCAATACCAAACATATAACTAACGATCCCATATGAAAACATGTGAAACGCCTCGGCAAAATTCTTGTAAGCTACACTCACCGACAAGGTTGTAGATTCAGGATGTAGGGATGCCGTTATACCGTAATTATCACTGTCAAAATTAGGCGCCTAGCGAAGTGTAGCGGTGTTGCCAATGCACAAAAAGAGTTCAGTAGGTCGTGCCTTACTGCTTTAGCTTTTTCATGCTGCTCTTCACAATTCACATTGAGTATACACTCGGACTTTATACGCTAATCATCAAGATTTTCTCAATTTCGACGCTGATTGAACAAACGTGTTGAGGAGATTCAAAAGAATATATAGAAAGCTGAAAGAAAAGGGCAAGCCTTAGATGACTATGAGCATGTTCCCTTCGTTCTACAAGCTCTTAGGATAATCCAGAAAGACGAATCAAAGAGAAAGTTGCGAAACTCAATTGTCAAGCAGATGATACTCACATCCCACCTTAAATTTATGAGTGTGCACATGTGAGAGATGCATACAAATGTCCTCCATGTACAGCAAGCAGCAAGACAGTATGTTGACCGAGGGCAAAAAACTGATCGAAACCCATGGAAATCGAAAGAGAAGGCTTGACAAAGAAAAGAGTAGGAACCTCAAACAAAATCCAGCATATCCAGCAATGGAGAGGCACGTCAAATAGATTTATTGTCAAATAGAGCAGTAATCAATTTTCTTTTGTTTGCTCAAGGAGTTTAAAAGTCGCAAAATGTGCTCTTACAGATATTAGAATACAAATAGATACTATGGTTGATGCATAGTTGACGCGGATTTTCATTGATGCGTTTTTCTGTAGTGGAAATTAATGTTTTCACAACTAATAGATGGGAAGCAGTCCTTGTGTGCGAAAGCGAAAACGCTTTCAAGTAGTCATTTAAACACGTTTTTACTGAATCTTGCCATTGTTTTTGCTAAATAAATTTGTTGTAAAAGCCGCATGCATCAACCCAATTCTTTAAAAGCGATTCTTACATCAGCATACACATGCAGGATCGCTCCAATGTGTCGTTCATATGAAAAAACCTCAACGTGTAACAGTGCCATTTGGTACGGCAATTCTTCTACAAGTTGCTTTCTTCAGTTTTCCAATTTTCTTTATATTATTCTAGTTCCAACCTGCATTTCCAAGTAAATGGGAGACGAGGCTACTGGAGGAAAAGGGAAGGGAGTGCTGTGACTGTTGTAACAACAACTACAGCACAGACGTCCTTTCAGGGAATGAGCAACAATGCGTTTGCAGAGAATCTCATCCATAGTCATTGGTCCGCTAATCGCAAAGCTGTTCGCACTGCACTAACTCAAAATCTCGCCGTTTCTCTCGTCACGCATAATTAGGAAATAGACGTTATCTATAAAAGCAACGCAGTTATGCTAGTGGTATCATCAGAAGCGTTGTATACTTGAGAAATTACTATTGAGAATTTACTAAAGTACCACCATCTTAGGAGTGACGTCACTCCTCATTCGTGTACTTTATAGGGATTCTCATTAGGGTGTGCTACATATTAAAGAACATTAGAGAGTGAAGGTGCTCTGCACAGAGATTCTTTTACAGGGTGCTTTTTTATGTTTCCCAGCACTTATTGCGTTTCAACATTTATTCCAAATATACCGAAGAAGGCAAGGGAGAAGACTAGAAAGTGGAGCACTGTGTACACTGTCACAGCAGTCACAGTATTCACATCCTTTCAGAAATAATTCCACAGATTATTTGTGGAGAATTTCACTCAAATTTTTTATACACTGAACTTCATCTAACTCGCTTAAGCTGGATATGCTTATTATCACATTGCGCATTCTCAATTAGCTCTATCTTCCTAACTAGAACCAGTTTACTCCATTCAATTGACGCAATATTTATTTATCTCATTCCACGTATATCTTCAACTTGGCATGGTCCAACCAGTTATTCACTATTCAGCTGCACTCGAATTGTATATCCATTCAGTTCTGTAGTTCTCAAATCGTAGGTTGTGAGCTTATGGGGGAGGGCACTTACTTAGTGATCGCCCAGTCATTTGAGGTAGGTGGTAGAAGACAAGGGTGATGATACTGCTTGTACAGTTTGTCAGGACACTTGGAGGTAATATTGTTCTAAAAAATGGGTGCATGCTGCAAGACATGGACTTCATCCCAAACATGTGGCCTTTTTTGCCATGGATGTAATTTTTCGAAAAAAAATCTTAAATGTTGAAAGGACTTTCACAGGATTGTGCGTGCATACTTCATCCTTGAGCGAAGGGCTCTGGAGTCCGTGAACCGATCTTGATCAACAATATCTACGAAATTAAGGCACACACTGCCTCTCTGAACAAGTAATTTACATCAAGGCAACCACCAATTTCGCTGCGGTAATTGCTCATGGATTCGAATGCGATTTTATTCGGATTTCTACGCCAATTATAATCGGATCGTACTTTGTCACACCGCCTGAGGAGCTTGCAACTCTGTGATATATAGCAGTAGAAGAGAAGATGCACATATGGGAGCTAGAGACGCCTTATTAGTTGGGTCTTCAGAAAACTGCATCAGAAATAAGGCATAGGACATAGTCATCCCTTCAGACTCGAATGATACGGCACCTTGCGCGTCGGACGCCTCATGCGCATTGTTAATGTGTTTATCCTAAAGTCACCCTCGTAGATGTGTGATTCGTGTTACCACCTCTTCTACGATGCCCTTCACTTCTTAACACACGTTCACCACAATGTTGAGGAAGTGACCCAACTCCATTTTAGTCTTCGTTCCAGTATTCATAACAATCAAAAATACGGTGATAAGACGATGGAATTGAAAGAATGCCTCATGCAGAGCTTCATAAGTAGAAGTGGATGGCGTCATTGCTCGTGTTGCTCATTTTACGTCAATCTTTCATCACCTTGGATCATATCTCCGATCACAAAAGCGTGTGACCCCGATGTCGCCAATTTCGTGATATCACTTCCGAAAATTCTATCGTGTAGTCTTCCTTATCGCTTCAAAAAAATCTGCATGTCTTTCGAAGTGTGTACCAAGCTGTCGGTTATTTGTCAATTATCTGTTTCCCTTATTCTATGGAATGATTATAAAAATGGTGCGTTAAGGCCGATTCTTCACTGTGAATATTTTTCCAGCTCGGCTATGACAGTAGCGGCTGAATGAATTGAACCAAATTACCGGCGGCGGTCTTCGGTCATACATGAACAGCCACGAGGGTTGAAGAAGTCGAGGTGAAGCTGGAGCAGAAATAGTAGAATGCCGAATGCAAAATAATCTTCGTATCGTTCGATAAAGTCGGAAAGCCGCAGCTTGGCAACTTGCCATGCTTCGAGACATCTCGGACAACTCGCGAAGCGACGCCGCGCGCGTCGTGTTCACCTCAGACCAAGGTTAAAATCAGCGTGTCATACACTTCCATCTTTTTCCTCTTTGCAGATGCATTTCCTTTCTGCTTCTCAAAGGCGAGCATTTCTTAACGGGTATGTTACTTCCACACATAATAATCGTTAGCAGTTCCACGTCCTTCACACCTCTCTAGCACCTCCCTCGCACCCAGGCGTACTGGGTGGTCTTGCTTAATCAACTGCTATACCTGTTGACTTCTCGGCAAGAAATACGAGAATGAAGTAGCGGTGACGAAGTGGATTCAATCATATAAGCGCATTAAATTCCAGAATATTGATGGATTGATGACCAAAGAAAAACCCAAAATGGACGTAGATAGTTAACCATCCCTACTACATATTATATAAACGCTTCGTCTGTCTGTCTGTACGTCCATCCATCCGCCCCTCCGTTCGTCACGAAATTAGGTACTATTTGAAAACGACCTGTGGAGTTGGAACAAGTGTGGTATGGGATAAGAAGTAAACATCACACATGAACCAAGTTGAGCTCCAGTAGGTGGAGCGTGCACTGGGACAATCCGTTTTCAGCCCAAAAATTGTTAATTGGGTTTGAATGAACCCCAAACATGGGGAGTAGGTCGATTAAGGTCAACGATGAGTTTCTGAAGGTCACGAAAGAATCCGGTTCACACTGGGCAGAGCATTTGTAGTAATGAGCGGAGCTTGGACGTTACATGAAAAACAACCTGTGGAAATGGGGACAAATTTGGGACGGGTAGGGCATGAGACAAGAAGTAAAGAGCACATACGAACAAAGTTGAGCTTCGCTCACGGTGTAAGGAGCTTGCACCGGATTGTTCCCTTTTTAGGCTGAGTTTTTTTTTGAATTTTAAGGTCATGAAAGAGGCCTGGGCACAGTGAGTGGAGAGCACCCACAGATGAGGTCCGTACAACAAAAATTCAAAATTCGGTTCCAACGCAGCCTCGAGACCAGGAAAAATCGGCAGAAATGACCAATGTTCAAGTTATCATAAAGACACTCGAATGAGAGAAACCCGCCCACACTGGGCGGGGCGTGATGTGGTAGTGGGTCGTTAGTGAATTTTACAAAAAAGAAATTTCGTTAGACCCACTTACGCCCATGATGTTACGCCTAAGTAGTGTGCACCAGCCAATTGGTACAAATATAACTGGCTAGTGAGAAAATGGATGAGATGACTGAAACTGCGAAATTCAAATTTGTAGACTCAGTAATTCTTAACAAATCAGTTTATCACAAATCCTCAAATGCAACGATCTGAATTTTTAATTGTTCCGCGTTTTGTTTTTGTTAACTCCATTTCCTAATTTGTCGTCATAATAAATTTAAGCACTGAATTTATAGTTGTCGCAACTCTAGAAATCGGGAGATGGGCAAAAAGTGAATTTTGATCTTCGTATGAAGGGTTCATCCGAAGTCCTGATGAATATGAGGTGCCCTTCTTCTCAGAGACTTAGGCAATACGCAATCGGTTGGCGAACACAGTAGCACCAAAGATCATGAGATTCATGTGTGTTCATGTGAGAACACTTCACCGATCTGAACACGGATATGACATTCATTTCGCGTGCAGGTGTCAATTGGCCGTGGGATAACGTCCACCTCGTTTAATTTCGACCGTAATCCGCTGACTGACGCCAGTGCATGATGCAAATGTCTCGAGATACTGAACTATACAGTACATGGAAAGTTTAGCATTTGGTGAAAAAAGTTCGTGTTGTCAATTTGCCTCATAACGCGCCAACGTTGAAAACGCAGGTGATCTTCGTGATCGGTGCCCCTGCAGTTGAAGTTTCAGCAAATTATCCGGGGGGTAGTTAAATTTTTGGGGTACTGATAATTGGATTATAACAAAATTGCTCGGTTTTCCAAAGTAGAACAGTCGAGAAGTTGTCGACCTATTCCCCACCTGCTTAGCACGGGTGTGTACACATAGGTACGAGTGAGCTGCTTCGCAGCTTGCCTCGCACCCCATGTGCGAAGACTAAATTACTTCCTCGCATCTCACTTGCGAAAAAGTAATTGTTCAGGAGCCATCGGAGGTCAGCTATATGTAGCTCAACTCCACCTGACGTAATGTCCACAAAGGAAAAAATTGAGGCAGTTTAGGTAAACTTCTGACCAAAGAGTTTTTTTTAAAATAAAGTGTTTGGTTCAATGGTCCTATGGTGACCAATTAAATACTAGTGAGTGGGGATGATCGTAACATTTTCAATATTTGACACTCGAAAGTCACAGTATTGCAGTTCAAAACAGTTGGAAGAACCCCTTAGCAACTTACAGTAGCGGTCAAAAATATATGCGGTTTGGGATTTTGACCATAACTTGATTCGATGTTTGCATATCTCGCTCAATTTTTTTGTGTTCTGAAGGCAACTGTTACTCAATGAAATAAAGTATCTCAGCCGAGTAGGATGCAGTGTGAAGGTTGAAAAAATTATTTAACTGAAACCACTGAAAATGGTCAACTCCGTGCCTCAGTGCTGTTAGGATTTGAAATAGCGTGCAACAAAGTCCCAGCCTCATTCCGTATTATTTTCTGCCCACCTGCCCGTTTCGATGAGTTATAAGCTTCTTATGGCCAATTGAATTTTTGGAAAGGTTTGGCTATTTTTAGAGTTTTAGTTAAACAAATTTTCCAATCTCAACACTACACCCTACTTTGCTTCACTGAGTACCAGTTGCCTTCAAAAAACAAAAAAAAAATTGGATAAGAAATGTAAACTTCGACCGAAGTTATGGTTAGAATCCATAACCGCATATATTTTTGACCGCTACTGTATATGTGTGAAAATACCTGTTTGTTCTCTATGACCACCCTACGAGCATTCTGTCACCGAGATTAATAGTAATATGCCATGGGCAGTTTCTGCGCAGTCGATCTTTAGAACACCAATGGCATTAGCGCTTGCCTATAACGACAGAGTCAGGTTCCGTGATGGGTCTGTCGTGGGGGGACTTCCTACGGGTTAACGCTAAAGAGCCTTGGTTCACGAGAGTCCATTGGTTCTCGCTCCTCGGTCAAATCATACACAACGCATATGATCTGAGGTGTGGTATGGGGGTGTTTTTCAGGACTCAAACCCTACTATATCTGTACAAAATGTTTCAAAAACGAAACTCGTACTGTTAAAGTATGGAGCCGTTATTTATGGCCCATTATTATCTCCACATATTGAGCGTATGCTTACTTAAAGGCACAATTCACGATAATTTTCGCGCGTCTTCGCGTTCCGTAATGGCTCTGAGGGCGCTGAAGAACACATAAGCGAAGAAGCAGCCAAAGAAATTTCCGAAAATCCTTGAAATAAGATGTTTCTGACCTTTTGCTTCGGCGAGTTTTCAACTTAGAAGCAAGCAATTTAACAAGTTTTCGCGTGATGATATCATTCGACGAGGTTGCTATTACTATGGAAATCCTCCCTACCTTATCTTATCGCAGTCCATATCATGCCTCTTATCCACGTAATGCCACCGCTGCTCTGCTGGCTAAGTCGTGATGGGTGTGGGCCATCTTGAGCCGGTGGCCGCCAGCTGACTCACGGGTTCTCTACGCGTTTGGCGCTAAACCCTCGCACCCGGTGATGGCACACTCTTTGCCGTTGTGGTCGGGCCCATCTACTCGCGGATGAAACCGAGACACTCATATTATCGTAAACTGTCCCTTTAACGTAAGGACATAAGCGGAGTATAGCTGAGCTCTGATTCTCGCACCTAATTGCATACTTACTTCATCGCATATGAGGAGCGAGGTTTCGCACTTGGGGTGCGAAGTATGTCATTCGCACCGATGTGTATGACGCACTTCGCAGGCACGTCGCCGCTGAGAATCCTATTCTAGAGATGAGCACTCTCTAAGAAGAGAGGTGTGACGATAACCACTGACCTGCGCTCCAGACTGCCAACAGTCAGCGCACAGTCGTAATGTGCTTGTTTGTAACTGTTAAAATACTTTAATTTCTTTCCATGTTAGTATGTAAGTTTAAAGAGGTAATTTAGCGCCGATTGGCAAGTTTAAAAAAAGTGTGTATCTCCTCTTGTACATTTATTTATTTGCAAAGACCTAAGAGTCAAACTTAATTGGAAAAAGCACGACTGGTAACTGCAGCCACTTCCACGATCAGAAGGCGCTGGAGATGCATATGCCGTCGCCAAAACATGTTTTAAAAATTGGTTCTGTAGAATTCTGTGAGCAGTTTCCGCGAGCTTCCTCACCCCTGTGCCCAGTGAAATTTTGATACCGCATAACGCGCCGCCTCTCATATCATCGAACAAGAAATTACGTAATATGGAAGTGAACGCATGATGCGGTTCTACCATATGCAGTACTTTGGGCTAGCTAATTTGATATCTCTATAAACCCACCACTCATCGTCGGTTGTTCAAACAGTTAGGCGCTTCAAACAAATAATCGAGTGGTTAAAGTTTATCTGGTGAGCGCTTAAGGCCCGATCTACCTTAGTGGAAGTGAAATGAACCTTTATCGCTACCTAATCCTGTACGCAACTATCACTGCTTAGAAGTCAAGGCGCGTGAGTTAGTGGCCAAAATATCGGTAAATTCGATGACGAATGGTGTCGCAGGCTACTATAGCCGGCTGTAATCCAAGGCACATTCCGTAGATAGTGCCTATTCCCTGGGACGAAAAGATCTCCTATCGAAGGTTCCATATTTGAACATTTGAACATTTATTACATGTTATAAAACATGTGAGTAAAAGTAACAGAACACAGACAACAAGTATTGAGAACAACGACTCGTTGACAAAGGAAAATAGCCGAAGTGTTAGCTGGCACGCCGGAGGTGATGAGATACTGCCCTCTTGAATTTTTTTGAAAGAAGGAGGTATTTCCAATCTTGCTGATTTTTAGATATTGCATACCCGCGCGAAACGTAAAGAAGTTGCGTCCTATAGCTAGCCGAGGTTGCCGAAACTGAAGCTTGAACTTTACGCCTCTAGTCTGAGATGGAATTAATTTGAAAAATGATGATTTGTCCAGTTCTATGCGGTTGGAAAGAATATTGTATACCATGAGAATGTCATTCAATCGTCTTCTAAAATGTAACGTATCCAAGTTGAGCATTTTGTTTCTAATACATCCCCGAGGGATGCTGCTATAAACAAAACCAAGAGCCCTAATGAAGAGTTTTCTCGTGAAATTATTTTGTATCTTCTCTAATTTATCAATGCCTGTTTTCTTGTGAGGATAGAAGACAGATGTACCATACTCCAATACTGATCGAACGTATATTTTGTAAGCTCTCAAAAGTAGCAGTGGGTCCGTAGACTTAAGTGCCTTGTACAACAAGTACACTCTCTGTTCCGCCCTAGAAGCCAAATTTTTCAAGTGTTCCTCAAATTTCAATTTCGAATCGACAAGGAAACCCAAATCCCTCACTACATCTGCCGTGTCGAGAAGCGTGTGACCAATTCGGTACTGTCTCCTAGGATTAGTTTCACCTAAATGCAGTACTTTAGTTTTGCTGACAGAAAGCGGAAGCTTATTGGTATTAGACCAAGAAGCAATGGCATCAATCGCTTTCTGTAACCCGGAATCTTCAGTGGACTCAACTGGATAGTAAACCTTCAAATCATCTGCAAACATTTTGATCATAACCCCAAGTTCCTCGATTCTATGTGGCAAGTCGAATGTGTATATGTTGAATAGTATGGGGGACAATACACTACCTTGTGGGACTCCGCTGGGAGCCTGTTTAGTGGAGGAGAAGGTCCCATTAACCTTCACTTGGAGAGAGCGTCGCTTCAGAAATTCATCTATCCATTTGATAATTCTACTGTGAATACCAATTTGGATGAGTTTACCTATTAAAATGGAGTGATCCACCTTATCAAAAGCTTTCTCGAAGTCAAAGTATATAACGTCTACATTCTTCTTGTCATCTAGTTTTGAAGTCCAATCATTTAACGTTTCCAGCATCAGCGTTACCGTGAATTTTTTTGTTCTGAACCCGTGCTGATGGTTGGATATGATGGAATTAGCCTCTAAATGGTTAATAATGGTTCCTTTAACTATTTTTTCAAAAAGTACAGAACAGTGATGTTATACTGACTGGTCTATAGTTACCAGGATCGCAGTGGGGTGGCTTTTTCTTGATTGGTATAACGTAAGCATGCCTCCAGCTGTCAGGGACGTAGCCTTGAAAAAACATCAGGTTGAACAGGAACTCAAGGGGGAATGAGATAATGCCTGCTGTCTTCTTAATGAAACAGCAAGGTATACCATCGGTGTGAGAGAGGCACTACTTCCCCATTTAGCAATTAGCTGAAGTATTTGTTGGCGACCAAACCAAACAGAATCTCCCATTGAAGCGATATTATCCGTAGGTGATTCTGGAAATGAGTTACTACTACCTTTCACATAAACTTTCTCAAAGACGTTTGCTAGTACCTCAGCTTTATCTACATCTGACACAGCTCTAGTCCCATTTTGGTCTCTTAGTACACTTACTCCTTCTTTCCTATGGATTCGAAAGTTCATAAACTTGTAAAAAGCTGACCTATTCTTGGACCCCATGACTTTTCTCTCTACAAACATGTTGTACTTCTTCAACTTTCTTTCAAACCTAGCTGAGACAAGTTTGAATTTCTGCCAGTCTCCTTCCTGATTTGAGGCTACAGCATTCCTATATGCCTTTAGTTTTGCATTGTATAAGGCAGCAAGGTGAAGTGGTAATTGCGGCCAGTTGATGGATGATTTACGAAGGGGAACGAAAAGAGTGATACAATGGTTCAAGATAAAAACAAACATCTCATACATTTTGCCTACATCCCTACAACTATGAAAGGATCCTATCCAGTCAATCCCACTGAGGTAGGCGTTTATCGCTTTATAGTGAGCTTTCTTATAATCAAGACTAAATGCAAACGTATGCCGTTCGAATGAACCTACGAGGCCAAATACTATCGAGGCATGATCGCTATTGCCTACGGGTGCAGTGAATGAAGTGTTTTTGATGACGTCAGGTTTATTGCAAAATAGTAAATCGAGGCTGTGATCCCCTCTGGTTTTGAATCTGACTAACTGAGTGTAATGGTGGGTACCCATCATATCAATCAGTGGCCTCGCTGATGTCGGAGCACGAGAAGGACATGAACTCCAATCGATGTCTGGGTGATTGAAGTCTCCCATGAGAAGCGAAATCCTATCGCAAGAGGACAGATCACTGATACTTTTTATCAATTGCTCATTGTGCACTGAATTGCATCTAGGGGACCTGTAAACTAATATAATTCAATAGATGTTATCAATTAAGTACAAGTCACAGGACAAAATCTCGTAGGCCTTAGGTACACTCTCATGGAAGACAAGGCTCGGGTAAAGGTTTCTTTTTACCATCAGTGCTACTCCTCCCCCTTTTATTTGGAGTCTATCGCATCTAAATGACTCGTACATAGCGCAGGCCTCTCCTAGAAAAGATTCCAGCTTGCATCTCGGCTTTAACCATGTTTCCGTCAAAGCTACGATATCATAGTTAAGTAAGGAAAGCGAATATGCAAGACTTTGAGCATTCCTCCTTAGAGAGCGAATATTACTCAGAAAACATCGTATCTCATTACCTGAGTTCCGAGGAGCAGCTAAGCGTTTCCCGCCGGATGAATTGCGGAGGGAGCACAGTTACCGACAGTATCAGCAGTTACAGAAATGATTGGACTGGCATTCTCAAGTGAAATCTCGCTCAAATTGTTGGAGGAATTGGGCACAAGAGATGAAGGTACAGCAATAGCAGGAGGTTTAGAGTTGAGATCTACAAGATTCATATCGACATTCGTTTTCTCATTACAATTCGCGACTTGCTTAGCCTTGTTGAGCTTTCTCAATTCTCTCAGCCTTAGTCTTTCCGCTAGAGGAAGAGAAGGTCGAATGTATATGCCACGAACAGGAAAATTTGACACTTAACAATGACGCACGAGATAGAATTTGTCTTTGGAAAAACGAGGTGGGAAGAACAACCTTAGCCAGACGAGAGTAGTGAGCACTAGGCTTACCCATCCTATAGAAAGTCACTGGAGCACATTCAACATCAAGAAACTGGAAGATTTTCTTAATACAATCGAAAAGGTGGGAGATTTTCTGGGTACTATCCAGACTGCTAATCTCATTAATGCCTGCAATCACAATTGACCTAGACATCTCATTTTCCTCACAACATTCTCGCTTAATCTTCAAAGTGTGAGAGGAAGAAGCATTCGAATCTGTGGTTAGTAGAGCACTAGACCTATGGTTAGCCATAGCTTGTTTGAGAGAATTTATCTCATGTTTCAATCTCTCATTCTCAGAAACCTCTGCCTCCAGTCGTTCCTCTAGGAGACGATTGCGGCGCTGTAGATCCTCCGTTTCTGAAGCCTTCTTCAAAAGATGTCCAATGATAGTCTTGAGGTGGGGCGGCATAGCACTATCGGAATTGAGTAGATCAATTGCATCGATAAGTTCAGCACCTCCTTCCTGATCACTCGGGGTAGAGGTCAGCGGCTTCCTTTTGGGTCGCCGTTCCTTAACAGAGAAACGAGTAAGTGGGGTGTCCATGTTAACCGAGGGCAAAATACAGGACCGTTGTAGGTGGCAAATTTACAAACAAGAGGGTCCTTGACACCGGAAATCAATAGTATGCTAGTCGCACACGAAGAATACTGCACAAATAACTTGTCCACGAATAAACTGACCGGTTTAGGTGGCTTCCGAATCCAAGAATACGACCCTCGCCACAAGGGTGCTTGCACAGTGGAATTTTAGAACAGTTATAGAAGAATACCAATGTAGATAGGGCGATACAGAACGACCTGAATAGAGAGACGACGACAGGGATCAATAGCCAGGACGAAACAGATAACCGACCGCACACCGTGAGCCCATGCGATCGAATGGTGATATCATTCGAAAGAGCTTTATTTCTTCTACATAAGAGTGATTCGAAAGAGTTTTATCTCTTCTACATAAGAGTGGCCTGGCAAGTTTGCGGTATCCTGAGAAATACAGTCAACAAATCGTGCGAAAGGAGAAGTCACGATTGCAAGACCCGTAGCAGTTCATAAGGAAACTGAAGCACCATTGAGCTGGCCACTTACTCAGAAGGAAAGACGATCAATGGAGCAAGTGAGTAGCTGAATGGTTCCTTTGATACAACACAAGGCCAGTGGAAGACCGTGGAGAAAGTAGGACGACACTTTCAACATCATCAAGCGAATGCGGTCTGCCAGGATGGATGCAAGTTGCAAGACGAGCGGAATTGGGAAGTTGCGGTCAACCCTAGGACAACCTTTGATACAACACAAAGCCGAAGGATTACCAAATGCATCAAATGTGTGTTAAATTGCTGTTAGAAGAGTTTTTCATTTTAATTCCATTTTTTCATTCTCAGGCCTTGTAAATTTGCTTCTCATTTGACTTGCTGCAGCTGGCTGACTTTTTGCTTTGATACCCGAAAGAACCCACAGCTTTGAAGTGCGTATCTATACAGAAGCACACTGACCCATCTGAATGTGCCTTCACATATTTTGCTCTAGTGTTATTTTCGTCTCATTAAATAAGTTAATCTACAGGTTCGCTTATGAATCCTTCCAATAGCTTGAACGCTTGTACTGCAATTCTTCTACTATGCTTTCTTTAATTTGTTTAATTACTCAAGTTCGAAGTAGACGATTGCCCATTTGTACAAGCATGAAATCCGCGAGGCACGACAAGTAGTCCCGCTGACCACGAAAGCTGTGTATGGTGTATCAGCCGGGAACATGTTGTGTAATTTGTGGGATGCGTCATCTTTTGCCCTTCTCGCATAGAACTTTACATGTGATCTGTAGAAGAAATTGAATTATTTATCAGAATAATGAGAAACTCATTTTCCCTAGACCGATTCTCTTGAGGATTCAGATGGAAAGTAAAAATGCCCTAATAAAAGAGGTTTTTGCTGGACACGCCCCAAACAACGGGCTTGCAAAGATTTGATCCACCATGTCTCGTCAAGAAAGTTTTCTTCGGCATATTGCTGTTACGGTGTAGCGATCTCATTTACAGCGATGGTTTTAAGGGAACTTGCGCTCTGCCATCTGACCATGTATTTGCTTTTGTTAACAGAAGATTACGAAAACCTACAAACTTGTATTGCAATTTTCTTTTTGTTTTCGACTTTGCTAATCAGGACACATTTATTGAGAAGGCATTTCAGCAATTTTTGCAAGACTTCTTCTTAGTGTGCTTTGCTTTAGCGCCTTTGGTGCCTTTAGCTTTGGTGTCCTTGGCGTGATGCTTTGATGGAGCAGCTTTTTTGGAACCGACGGCCTTTGTGTCCTGTCAACATAAAACAGTTAAGTCGGATATTGTTATAATTGTGAATCCGCTGACGAATAATGTCCCAGGCTACTACAGCCGGCTGCACTGCTTGTGCAAACTTGCTTCCGAGGGACAAATATAAGTCACTTGATTCTTCAATGAATGAGACATTGCTGTTCTAGTCCAACGCACAAGAGTGTGAGGCAAGCCTTAACGGTGCTATTGCCGTGATGGGTGGGAGGCATCTTATGGAAAGCTGCACAACTAAGCACTTCTGTGAGATTTCAAAAGAGTCCATCTGCACACTCGAGCGTATATTTTGGCCAAAGCCTTGATGGAAAGGAAGAGGGGAAAGCTCTCTTCAGTGGGATGCTCAGTCATTGCGATAGCACCATCTCTGCATTGGGAAGTGAGGTTTGTGGCGTACGCTCACCAAAAAGTCGCTACCCACGGGATAATTTATGAAAATTACACCGGTTTTTTGGGCGCAACAAACAACACGGGTTCACTGACAAAAAGCTATGTGTGGGCTACATCGAAGGGGATTGGACATTGCTGAAAGTTGAAGGGCAGTATCAGTTCTACAGGGTTACACATGATAGTTGGCATTTACGGTACGTTATCAGTATAGTAGAAATGCCACAGCTCGTCTATATTCAATTTTCAATGAGTCGCACATTTCTTCTCTTCCAACATGGGTGACTACATCGTTAGTTGGGTGACTGAGAACTTTCAAAATAAATAGTTGAAATGCCGTACCTTCTTAGCAGCCTTAGCAGCTTCGCTGAAGGTTAAGCACAGAAGTGCCAGAAGAAGTATGACCTTCGACCAATGCATAGCCCCTGAAATCCGTGTATTTTTTTCTTTAATGACTACTTAAGAGGACAACAGTCACAGTACTGGAGATAAAACGGAACCAGATAGTAAAGATAATTTGGTAGTAGTTGAGGCTTTCTATCACTAAAGCGACGCGGGACTGACGTGTGCGAGTTAGAGGCGCGGTCTGTGACTGGGTCCTGAAGCGGTTACCTAGCCTGAAATGTGGACAAAGCAATTGCTTCAGTGTCCGAATACACACGTGTGGCACTGCCAGGTCGTATGTATTGCGCCACAGGTCGCTGCACACACCCCTTTAAAAGTGAGATTGATGTTGGTGATGGTTCGACTAGTTTTCACGCTTATTTATATGGCCTCCCATCGCATCATTTAGTAGTCTGTCGTGAATTGCTAATAGTTCTTAAGGATCTTCTATCAACACGTTCCTCTGATATAATTGGCCTTGCTAATGCGCTACAACCTGGACATGTGATGCGAATTGAAGAAAACAGACAAACGTCTCCCTTACAGTGAGACACCTGCTGGATGTCAGTCAAATCATTTCGCTTCAGATTTCTCGGGGATGCCGCCATTATAGCTGTACTCCCTTTTGCTGCTGTAGCAGCTTCGGTTTGTATAAAGATCTCCAGGAACTAACCTAAATGTGCTTCACCGTTTTCCGAAAAGTAGTTGATTCGTCTCATAACATAATCACATATAACAGCATGTTGCAAGCCTTGCTCCTTTCAACCGAAATCTGTGCAGCTCTTCACGTTTGTCTGTTTTCTTCAA